>LQNS02000211.1:36432465-36450956 GCA_001587735.2 Parhyale hawaiensis
GTGTACAATAATGAGAGGCATTGGTTGTATTCTTCTCTCCCTGCCCTCAAGGTTTTTGGGAGAGCGACTCGTGCTGCGTGCAGAGCGCACTCTTTCACTTTTGAGACTGTCATATGTCAAACTAATCAGTTCTGTCGGTGCTTCGTGCCCTGGTCGGCTAAGGTTTGGAATTTGTTGCCTGCATCGACTTTTGGCCGTATTGGCCTGCAGGCGTTTAAGTCAGCTGTTAATGGTTTTTTGCTGAATTTCCTTTAGCAGCGTTTTAGGCTTCCCTGTCTTGCAAGATGTTTTTTTTTTTTTTTGGGGTTGTATTACCTGTCCGTGGGGGCTCAAGCGTGAAGTTTTAATAATAATCTGTCAGTCAGCATCACACTGAGTGCCGGTACCAGTACCTGTCAGTCAGCATCACACTGAGTGCCGGTACCAGTACCTGTCAGTCAGTATCACACTGAGTGCCAGCGGCTGTCAGTGTCGGCGCTTCCCCCGGCCATCCACCGTCAACCGGTTCAGCCCCAACGGCCGGCTCGAGGTTCGCATCATCTATACAAGTATATTTCTACTTCAGCTTTTGAAATCAAAGCTTCCCTTCAATGACTTGCTATTTTGCCGCTAACATCAAATCAAGTATCCAATTAAGGTTTTTGAAGCGCATTCTTTCCATCGCCTTAATGAAGCGTGCAAAGAAATTGGTTTGGCATGCACCGCAGCAGCGCGTCCTTTGCAACATGAATCAATGGCAGCAAAAATGGTCTCACTACTGAGCTAATGGCTCGTGATTTTTCCCCTCTTGCGCTACACTTCATTAGCTGGCAGACCTGTTGGGCTTCCTGCAGTTAAATTCTTTGACCCACTCTTTATAAATTTGATGTACTCGATTGCTGAAGTGATGCTTTCCAGGGCGAAATTGCCTTAAAATTATTGATGCGAGGTTCCGTAAACATTACGTAAAATGTGGCATCAGAGATATGAAGACTCATGCATATCAAAGTTCTTGTGTTTTAAGTGAAAGTAGGCAATTTTTTTCCTACTCTTTTCTTTGTTTTTACTACTTGTGCACTGCACACATTTCTTCCCGAGCCCGAATTTAACTACTGGTACTTTACATCAGATAAATGCATTTACCAAGTTAAGATGTGTATTCAATACGCGGATTTATTTACCTTTGTAGTCCCATGCATTCGGAAAGAAAATCACTGATTGTTTGGGCACGAAACGTCTATCGTCCTCGATTTAAAAATGCATCGAGTTTCTGGCTGCAGTCAAGAACTGAGCGAAGCAGATTTCTATCAGTTAAGCTGGACTTATCAAGCGCGGCTGAAACGTGCCAAATACCAAAAGAGAAGCAATTGACTCATTTTATTTAGAAAGCACCGACAATTTTTCCAATAATTTTCATCTTATTTACGTATCCTGATTTATTGACTGAGGTCTCGTTGTTAAACGTAAGAATGTTCACTTTCCTGTTTTGGAACGCCATTGATAGTACCTACGTTAATTACGAGAAACTAAAGCCTGTATTTGATGGCAATAAATGACGCGCGTTTTATTTACAGTTGCCTCAACTGCGCGGACTGAGCCTTAGTTCAAATTCCTGTTATGTTCACTTTGTATGTCTCATTCTAATGACGTATAAAAGTGTTGTATTTCCCTGTCTGTACCGCAGTTCCAATGTCATCCTATGTTTTTTTAACGGGTGAACGGCGGCTTGCGACGACTTATGTCCATCTCCCGTTTTGTTCCTTAATGGTTTTGAATCAAACTAATTGTGCGTAGGAAAAGACATAAACGAGTTGTAAAACAAAATTTTAGTTTTTTGGAAATTTTTGGCTATAAACCCGTCCGCCAGGCAAAGCTAGGCTTCCTCGTAACTGTCCTTTAACAGGTTAAATAACTTCCCACGAGAACGCAAAAGCTAACCGTCCTGGAAACATTAAGTTGTGTCCTCGTGTTGGTTAGTTGTGGTATATCTTCCTTTTCCTGCACTGCGGTTCATTTCTTCGTTTTTTAAGTCTTGCCAATTTCCTGCGGAGGTGCAGAGCGCTTATCGGAACGCAGAGTCTTTTTATCTGATGTTTGGTGGTCGCAATCGGAAATGAAGATATCCGTTCCGCTAACTGAACTGCGTCCTGATACCGGTAACAAATTGGCCGTTTGAATTCCTGCCGTTGTATTATAAGCTGTCACTGGTCTGCATTGATGGCCTTCGCTACAATATCCTGGGGGTTGTGGTTTCTAAACATTCAGGATTTTTATAAGTTGGAAAATGCCTTTTGGATATTTAAATCTGACGCATTTGAAATACGAGTGTCTTCGGTAACTGTACGCCCATGAAGATTTCAGCACTCTGTACGTGATATTTTTCATTTCAAGCTTACTGATTTCTAGTGCATCGCAATCGCAATATAAAAAAGAGAAGCAAGCTACATATTTAGAACATGTCTAAAGGGCAAAGCAAACGTTTCGTATTGAAATAAATCTCTCGTTAGTGTCGAAACATAAAGAGAAGTCATGGAACGTAAATTCTGTACAAATTAACCTAGAAAACAAGCGTTATATAATTCTCACCTATAAATCCTAAGCAGAAGCTAATATGAAAGTTAAGCGAGCAAAATTGATTTCTTCACAATTTATGTTCCATAACTTTTTTAAACGTTTCAACACTGAAGATTGCCTTATTTTAATCCGAAACTTTTGCTTTTGCTCTGTAAACATGTTTTACCTACGTATGTGGCTTGGTTTTTATACTTTTCATTTTAAATGCTAGAAATTATTTTTTGTAGATTAATGTTGCAGCATATTCAAAATGCTGGGTTTTTAAGCAGAAGAGTACACCTATGAAGATTCCTTTCCTCGGGATCTAGTGTTCGTAGGTAGCGCATCTAATTTTGCCGAATTTGGCTTCGAAAATATTCAAACTGCTCAAGGCCTCCACACAGGACAGGTAGCTTCCATACGCTTTCACCCAACCCAGACGTGTATTAATTCTCGACGGCTCTGAAACATTCTTCCTGAAACTTTACCAGGCGGTACTATTGTGAGCAGAGCTCTCAGCTTACGATCTTTTACGGAATTCAGAAACCCTCGGTATGCAATCCATCATCTTTTCACTGACCGCGCTGTTTATAGACGAACCCAAGACGGGCTAATTGTTCCCAGTGGTGAGGCGAGGCTGTGCCGCTGACCACCAGCTATCAGCGGCTAATTATGCCCTCACGTGCAGCATGACGTGCAGCATCAATCATACCCCTGACAGCATCTCACTTAGCTCCTGTTACCATACTCTGACTCTGGCTCTTATTATATGCTTCTCTTCTGGAAGACCATAGGTAGTTCATCGTCTGTGAGTAGAGTTATTATTTGGACCCAAAGCACTACTGAGTTTCGCTTGTCGTATTATAAACTCTCGCGTGCGTTTCAAGAACTGATAGAAGTTTAAGCACAACGCCGTAATTACCTATGAGTATATTTTAAATACAGAGTAAAGTTGAATTGCTACGCATCAACTTATTTCCGCGTATTTTCTTATATGAGTTGCGGAGGCGCTTCGTGGACTCCGATCTTCAAGTGAGAAAAATTGTTGAGAAGTTCCTCACAGTCCTGGGCGTTCTCTTTGTGGTGGAATTATTCGTGCACTCGATACACTCCCTGTACAGCAAAGAAAGCTTTTGCGTGGCATGAGTTGAATGGCATTGGAAATGTGGTTGCCGCATTTAGATGCACTTTGCTGTCTCGCGAGTATAAGAAAAAGGAAACATAAGCGGATCAGGCTCAAATGAATGAGCTGGCCAGAGGTTATTTGTGCTGCTAATAATAATTATTAAATATCGTTAACATTTGCACTTTCACTCCTGCCTCCTTTTGTACAGCTGCCTATATCTATACTCACTCGACGTTGCCGCTTTAATATCTGGTATACCTAACCGTCTAAAATGCTGGGGGAAAATTGTAATTGTAATTCATGCACGCAGTAGTCAGGAATTCTCCTGTTGATACTATATTGCCCGTAGAGCTGCTGCTGCTGCTTCGTCTTCCACTCACAACATGAGAGGACGTGACCCCGGTGAAACATAGCCGTCCTTCTTCCCGAACTGACAAAAATTGCCTCGAAAACAAATTCATCCTAGGCTGCAAAAAAAAACATTGCGGGAAACTGAGAGATATTTATACACCCTCTTAGTTCAGTCTTAGTCAAGGTACGGACCATCAATAGTTTCCCGCAAGATTAAAAAAACTGGTTTGCATCATAGTTCCGCTTCAACCCGTGGGATCAAAACTCAGCTCTTGCGAACGTAGGTTTGAAAGAAGAGTTTGCATGGGCCATCTATTCCCCCAAATGACCTAAAATCAGTTGATATATACGTGTAAATAGTTTCATATTTTTCTCTCTTATAATTCATTACCTACGCCAAGGAAGTTATGTTTTTGTCTGCGTTTATCTGTTTGTTTGTCTCTCACCAAGATAACTCAAAAAGTTGATCACGAAGCTTGATGAAATTTACAGGGATTATTAGATATGCTAGGAGAACCAGGCGATTAACTTGAGATGAAGATCCGTTCACCCGTTTGGAAGTTCACCTGTTTTTTTTCTTGTCAATATAACTCATGAAGTTAATGACGGATCTTCATGATGTTTGCAGAACATTTAGGGATGTTACGAAGAGCGAATGAACAATTTCTTGCAGTAATCTCTTTGTCCAGTTGTAGTTTTTTTCTTGTTTCTATATTTTGTTAGTAATAAACCCCAAAGAGTTAAGAACTAATCTTCATGAAATTAGCAGGAATTGTTAGACATCTTAAGAGGACAAATGAGCAAAGTTTAAAATTACAAAAAAAAAAAAATTCTAGGTTCAGGACCCATTTGAATTTTTTTGCTAACATTGCGTTGCTTGGCAAAGGTATGCGCTCTCAGAGTGCTTCTCTTGCTATCTCCACCAAGGAGGTTATGTTTTCATCGAGTTTGTCTGTTGCCTGTCTCTTTGTCTCTCTGTTTGTCGGCCACCAAGATAGCTCAGAAAGTTATGAACGGGTCGTTACGAAATTGGCAGAAATTGTTACACATATTAAGAGGACAAATGGCTAAATTTTAAGATTATAAAAAATTTCTGGGTTCAGTACCAATTTGAATTCTTTGTTAACGTTGCGTGTCTGGCGTCTTTTGCGTTGACGTCGAAGGTACATTCGTTGAGCACCAAAATTAGGCCGTCAAGGCTTGACTAGTCCGAATACTAGCTGTAACAGTTGATTAACTTCTGGTGAAGATCCTTCCAACCGTTTGTTTGTTTGTCTTTCTCTTTTTTCTTGTTACTTACTATGACTCAAAAGATTTTAGACAGAGTTTTATGAAATTTACATGAGTTGTTAGGTATATCATGGAGAGTAAATGACCAAATATTAGGGAAGATCTGGTTCTTCGTTCCTTTGTTTTTCTCTGTGTTTGACTTATTATTTGTTAGCAAAGCAACTCAAGTTATGATCAGATGTATTGAAGTTTACAGGAATTGTTGAAAATGTTGAAACACATACATTATCTAATTTTGGTCGCGATCTGTTGGTCTGTGTGTTTGACTAACGCTTGTCAGCAAGATAACTCGAAAAGTTATGAACGGATCTCAGAGTGTTTTAGTTTACTATAATTTGAGTGTTTTTCGTAAGGTTGAGCCGCTCCTCATCTATGACAGTAGCGTCAGTGTATATCTGTTCTAACATTTACCTCGAATATTCGTAGATTCTCGAGTATTCAGGCGGACGTACCGCAGTAAACTTAGTTCTCATCATCGCAGTTGTGCCTCAGAGAAATGCCCGCATTAATATACTTACTACTGCACGTCGCTTTGGAAATGACTGGATAATTTGTATTGACAGCTCTTCCTTTTTCATGGCTGTGGCCGTGTCTCCTTCATCTTCGATTGAAACCATCAGAGGAGCAGAGCACCGTCTATTCCCTTCTGCATGAGAGCATTAAATACCCTCGGCTTTCTTGTGCCGACAGCGTACGGCAGAATAGTAAAAATTACTAACATTAAGTATTCGGAACCGCAGCCCTAACCATAGTACCGATGGAGTAGATACATTTCTGCCGCTCAGCTAAAAAAAATCGTTTGGAAATCATAAAGGCACTTAATTAGAAATTATTGGAAATGGATTCACAAGCAAATAATTATGTCTTGGTCTGTCGTAGTGTTTGACGAGTCTGGTGCAGCGAAAACATCTACTTAAATACGTGGCTGCGATTCTACTAAGAAGGTTGCAGCTTATCTGCTTGTATAAATAATAGTACCTAGCAGTGAAAATAGATAGTTGGGAGCGCAACCAATTCCTTTGCAGTATTACAACAGTATATCTCCTGCGCTGTCAAGGAATTGAGGCAGAAAATAACTGAATCTTTTTGTGTTCTCGAGGCATCATCGCTAATGCGTTCTCCGTGTAGCAGCGTAGCTATCAGTAATATAAACTACTGATTAAAGAGCTCCTAGTCTTAGCGTAAATTCTCTATTTCAAGCCAATAAAAGATGCCTACGGCGCTAGTAACCTATCCCACTATTATAATAAAAAAGTCACTAAATAGTAAAGGTAATGTCAACTGTGACTGCACAGTGACTGGAAACTTCACACGCACTGGTTCGTGTTGCAGATATTGACCAACCGGCCCCACAGGAGTGAGTCCCCCAGAGTGAGTACAGCGTCTTCAGACACGACCGAAAATACACTGGTAATTTAACAGACACATAAACAGATCCCTGCTGAGGCTCTTTATTACAAAATTCTATTTAGTTCGCGTTGGCTGTACGTGAACAAGTCACTTTAAATTGCGTCCCTCGTGTGCGTGTACCGTGCTCACCTCAGCCTCCATACCTACCTCCCCCCCCCCATCCCAACATTCTGCCATGGATAAGTTCGACAGCCGCCGCTTGTGCGGTGCCCTGCGACCGAAGATTTACCGTCCGTGTGCACAAGTTCCCCTCTGAGCAGCCCGAAAAACCTGTGGCCTTCGTGCCGGAGAATTTGTTCAGGGTAAAAGACCGTTGGCGTTACCCCAACTTCGCCTGAACTTCGGCAGAGGAAATATTTAGTTCGAAGGCCGTTTGCTCAGTAACATATTGTCTTTGGCCTTCCGCGAGCTGGAATATTTACCCCTGTCCATTACGATAAAATATAGTTGAGTATTTTGTTGTTTGTGGCTTCTCTGTTTAAATGTTGCTGTTTTCAACTATTATTTAGGCAATTTTGAAATCAGCGTGCATGGGTCTAGTAAAAGAGAGGACAAAACGTTCCATGATTCAAATCTAGTAAGTGCAGCATCTACTGATGGAACTCACATAAGAATACAATGCACAGGGAATGTCGAATTCGCCACCTTAGATAAATAAAAGCAAAATATATAAATGGTATAAAATATAGCAAGAACTTGGATTCAACAAAGACTGTCTAGGCAGTGAACTGGGCAGTGCAGTCTATTTTTGACGATTAAAATTTTTTAGTGCTCATTATGCTCCTTTCTGGTCTGAACTGTAAACAGACAACAGATGTAGAAAGGACCTGTAACCATGTTTCGCTTTCAGAAAGTAAACGTATTGCTCGCTATAACTAAATTAAATATTCTTTCAATGTCCGTAGAGTTTTGAGTTTTACGGGGAAGTAAATGAAATGTGTTTTGAAAGTCCGTAGACTTTCAATTTATCTATTTCGAAAGCGACACTCCGCCGGTCTGATTGGGTTTCTAATTGTCCGAAAATTCAATCCTGAGCGTTCGAGTTGCCTTTTTGGGACAATATTTTTAGGCGTTGAGCACAAACCGATCGTGCTTGAGACGGCTGGAAACACAATTCTTCCTGACTGTATATTTTTTTGCACTGAATGTGCGAAATTATTCAAAATTATGGTTTGAAGTCAATGCCTGAAACACAACACAAAGTGGGGAAGTGAGCTTTTATAACTGAATTTTCAGATAACTGAAAGGTAGTCTAATTACATTCTCACGATCGAAATCTGTGAATTCAAAACACCGTCTCTGACCCAAATAAAATTTTATGGTGACCGCGACCCCCTAAACCAAGAGCAGCTTGTGGTGGAATCTTGATCTTCAAGATTCATTTTACCAACACAAAGCGAGGTGTATATCGCACACAACGCGCGGGTCTCTGTTCGTTGGGGAAAGGGTGGCGGATTCTTCTTTGCCTGTAAATGTATCAGTTCCAACAACAGTACAGATGCCGTTGGTATAAAGCTCGCGCATCCCTGCTGTTTCAGATTCAACTCTCGTCCTAATTTACCGAGTGGGCGTCTTCAGCTTTGCCAGTGACTCAATCTCATTCAATAAGGCAGGTGTCGAAACTAAAACTGCGAAGAATATTTGTGTTTTATACCAGCAGCCGAGCCACATAGTGTCCCAGTTATACAGTGGAAGAATAAAATACATTTTTTGTGGGAAAAAACTAAGGGGAAAACAGTGCTGAAAAAGATCCCATAAGATTTACGGAATCTTCCATTTTTAACTCATTGACGGCGAGTCCAGGAATAGCTCATAGTATTGCTACGACAATGTGCAGCTTATTTGGCACATGTCCCTGTTGCCTTAATCACACGAGAACTTCTTGTCCAGCCTATGTTATAGGGAGTGGCGCAACCATACGGTTCCCATTTGGATGCTGTAGCCTCACATAGGCCTGTGGACGTTTTTCTCTCGTGCCCGCTTTGCTTCATTCCGTTTTCATGCTCCTGCTGATGATGTTTTGTTCTATCGTTTGATTCCCGAATTGCTGTTCCTATTCCGTGCTTGGAGTTCCGTGTCTGGTTCCCACAGTTTATTTCACAATATACGCGTCTTTTTTTTTCCCTTCCCGGGTGTAGAGCAAATGAACCGATAAGACAAAATTATACTTCATACGCCACTTTTCAGGCATTACTGTTGCTACTAGACTGTAACGTTTATTTGGTTATGATATTAGAGTTACGCGTCGTATTACATTTCTTCGTGATGCTCTCTGCACGTAGTACCAACTACATTTGACACGAGTTTCAAACGTGCCTATACTATTGTTACTAAACAGTAACGTTTCATTTGGTTCATATCCTGTTAAAGTTGCGAAATACATTCCATTTTTTATGATTCTTCTCTGCAGGTACCAACTGCACTCGGGCAAGCAAGAATCCCTGAGCAACGCCTTGCGACGCAGCCTCAGCTCCGACCCTCTGACCCCTGTGCTGTGGGAGCCGCACCTCATGGCCCTCGACAGAAGACTGGCCCTCATCCTGCAGGCCGTGAGGCTGTGCGTAGAGAAGGCCGAGGACGCTTCCACTGTCATCGTCGACGACTTCCACTGAGTGTCTAGCGTAGTGCTAGTTGCTTTATAGCAATACCGACATCCCTAGTGCTATTTCAGGGCCCAAGTGGTGCTGAAAAGGATTTATATGTGCCGCTGAAGGTGCAGCCCAACTGGTTACTGTGCACGTGTTATGAAAAACTATATTCGTGAGAATGTTCTAGAAAATGTTGTGGTAGAGCTGAAGGTGTGTTGCAACATCTAACCGAGAACTGTCTCTTTACGTCTCTCTAAGCAATTACTGCAGTGTTGGGTGAATATTCTTAAACCTGCTGATGTATTAGTGACTCGAGTGCTGTCACTATTTCACATTTTGATTCAGTTCTCCTTAAAAACCGACACTTTTTGCATACCGTCTTGCGTTAAGCTTTAGTTACGGCCCTTGTTTAGTTGCTACCCAGAGTGTGCCGGCCCTTGTGTGTCGTCAATGTGAACAACTTTGAAGTTCAGTTGTGATTATCCATATTTGAATGGTGTACACAGAGCTAGCTGCGTACTCTGAGCACAGTCTCGTGTAGATCCCCAGTCGCTGATTGCGCGGGGTCCTTTGCACCCCCTGGTACAGGGAATCAACGTCTACTAGAAGTTGGTGCGACTTCATCTCTTGCAGAAGCGATTGTGCATATCTTTTTCAGTTGCTTTTCTCCGTATGTCTTCACTGTATTCATAAAAATATTGTTCACTTTATTTCCTCGCCTATTCAGAAACATAAGTTGAAAAATATCCCAGGTTAACATACAAAGACTTCATCTTGTTTTGAAATAAACACAAAGCAAGTACGATTTTCATAAATAAAAACAGCGAGAGCAATTTATCAAATTTATAGTGATATTATAATTTAGTTTTGGACTGTATACTTTAAAAGAATATAGCTACTACTTAGTACTTATGACTGCAGGTCTCCAAATCATCAGTTCATGAGCAGTAATGAGAAAGCGCGTGGGAGACTGATTTCGCAATTTGACTCCATGGTGCAGAATCTTATTTCGAACAGCTTTGCACCGTATTCTCCTTCCCGAGTGGAAACCCAGTGCTACAACTCCCTTGCAATTTACCGAGTTTTCCTCCCTCTTGTGTGGATGCTTCTGCAGCTACCTTCTCATTCAACGCGAAGTGCTACTTCATCAAGTTTTTTCCTGCTCGTTCGGGTGAAATGACTCAACTGAGCACTCGTGCTACGCCATCTTGATTGTTACTAACTCCGTAATTTTCGTACGTGTGACGAAGCAGTCGCCCCATTGTGCAATCTTTGCAGCCGCGTGTCGATGTTCTCTGGCAGGTATGCAGTTGTGTAAGAAATAAGTTCTCTAAAATTTGTTCTTGGCAAGTTTAGCACGAGTACTAAAACTACTTACTCAGTTGTTGCAATAATAATAACAACACGCGTCAAGTTGTCGTTTGAGTTCGCCAGTACTTGCCTATCTTGGTTAAACGATTTTCTTTGCTTGCATAAACGCCAAAGTCGAGTTTTATTTGTCCCGTTACCATCTCTACGAAGTGAATCAAATTTCGTCCCCACGTCCCGTAAATACTTCCTTCAGACTTCTTTGCCGTGACAGTGTAACCCAGTGTCAGCAGTACTTACTGACGGTGTAACCCAGTGTCAGCAGTACTTACTGACGGTGTAACCCAGTGTCAGCAGTACTTACTGACGGTGTAACCCAGTGTCAGCAGCAATTACTGACGGTGTAACCCAGTGTCAGCAGCACTTACTGACGGTGTAACCCAGTGTCAGCAGTACTTACTGACGGTGTAACCCAGTGTCAGCCGTACTTACTGACGGTGTAACTCAGTGTCAGCCGTACTTACTGACGGTGTAACCCAGTGTCAGCAGTACTTACTGAAAATTGGTACTATGCATCCAGGGATGAAAACTTCGCTGCTGCTCGTTGCTTTCGCCCCTCGTGTGTTGCTTTATTGTTTGCTTTGTTTTGGAGTCAGGAAGCGGTAAATTCATGATACTTACTAATCGCTACTTTACCGGATCTTTCGTTTAGATGTGTGGTGTCACCACTGGGTGAGTCGCCATGCTGACATCTCATGTGTGCTGAATTCCGCACTCTTATTGTGTTATTATGATCCTGTTACTGAACTTGCTGACGCAGTGTAACACTGCGGTGTATGTAACACTGTTAAGCTTGCTGCAGGATAGTGTGTGATTGGCGCTGCTGCATGACAAGATAGTGCAATATCAGCAATGCTGCAATTGCAAGATAGTGCAATGTCAGCAATGCTGCAATCACAAGATAGTGCAATGTCAGCAATGCTGCAATCACAAGATAGTGCAATGTCAGCAATGCTGCAATCACAAGATAGTGCAGTGTCGGCACTAGTGCACAAGATAGTGCAGTGTCGGCACTACTGCACAGGAAAGTGCAGTGTCGGCACTAGTGCACAAGTTAGTGCAGTGTCGGCACTAGTGCACAACACAGTGCAGTTTCTGCACTACCACCGCCATAATAAACATCATTTTCCCTCGTTCTTGCCAGCAGTTGCTCCGAACATTTAACTCAACTTTTGTTCATGTTCGCAGGCGCTTTTGTATGTCTCACTGCAGTATATTGCTCGCCTTATATATATTTTTATAAGATTCTACGTTTGTGCGTGCCCTGTATATATATTAGATAAGTACACAGGCAAACTTTTATTAAGTTAGGTATAGATCTAGGAAAGCGTGCTATGATTTATATACGATGGTAAAGTTACATTCTCGGTTTCTGTGATTTTATGTTTTTTCTAGAATTTTTGTTTACATTTGCTTTTTACAGATTTCGTGTTAATGCTCTATATTGTTTGTTTATTTTATAATTTTATTTGCAGTAGATGTACTTGAACAGAAGCTCCGTAGGAATCAGCCGTGTACGGAGTAGCTACATAATTTACGAAAAGTTCGAAACTATGCCCTGGGGGCCTGCGGTGTTGTGCTTGAAATTCAGTTTTTAAAGCAGGTGTTTTTAACCCGGGTTCACACCAAAGCCTTGTGTTATCTTGATACTGCATAATGCGTTCTTAAGTTATGTTGCTTTCTCGTGAACATTTGAAAAAAGGACACAGATTTTTGAATTCTAATTCACTACATATGTGAAGAGATATTAGAACTGCACTAGTGATACTTTTTAAAGCCAACTAAGTTGATGTGTAACATTTTAGTTACGTATTTGGCAGGTACACACACAGGCGTGTCTACAAAGACGCAACAAGGTATTCGAATAAATTGTACTACGTATAGGGAACAAAAAATTATTGTGTGAACCTAGCTTAAGGATCCAGCGCAGGATGTGGCGCTCTCAGGCTTAAGTGCGCTGGTTTTGATGATTGATAATCGTTTTTTTTTTCTTTGAAAACGCCTTGTTCTTGCCAGGGAGGCTTAATCCTACTTATCAGCTAACTGCTAGAGATGCCACCTGCAGAGCTAGAGATACAAGTAGTGGCATCAGTGCCATCTGTACTTCTGAATGCTCTGTTGACACAGTACATACCATGTGCACTGCTACTTGGTACATCTTGCACCATCTGCACTGCTAGGTGGTACCGCCTAGATTCCGTGAACTGTTAGGTGGAACACTAGGTGAAACTATACATATATCTAGTGCTATATCAATTCCCGGGCAATCAATTGCAATATGAAAAGGAATTTCAATCTGTTTTAAGTTGAGGCAGTTTATTTTGTTGCTAATGGCAAATGTAACTTTGCTTTTGACAATTTTTTTAAAATTAAAAACAAAAAATTAATTTTTACTTATGTTAATATGACTAGCTAGGCCTTCTGGATATCTTTCTCTCCATGTTCATACTCCGACTCGTGGTGCTTTCCTCTATTTTTTATCTGCTTGCTTCCCCGACTTGCTGTTCCCATGCGTGCTGACCCCGTGTGGGAAGACCCTCGTCCATGGGTTCCACCTTTGTCTTGATGCCCCGTCTTCTCTTTGAATCACAGGGTACGACTGTGGGTAAAAAGGCTTAAATTAGTAGTATAATAATATGAAAAAGTGACCCTGGAAGAGTGTAGTTTAAATGTTCAGATGCGCACCATGTGCACCCCGTACGGTGGAGCGGACCGGAGGCGTGCCCCTCATTTGGGACGTTTGCAGAGACTGCGTTTGTTGCCGGCCGTGCTGCTGCTGCTGTGGGGGGCGTTGCTCCCAGCAGGCGTGTGCTGGAGATTGTGCTGAGTGTGCCAGTGCTGTGCTGTGTGTGCCGATGCTGTGCACAGTGTACTAATATCTTCTGCGCAGTTTGCAGCAGTTGGTACTTCACTTTGTACGGGCTAGTTGGAGCAGTTTGATTTTATACAATAATATGTACGTTAACTGTAAGCTGCGCGTCCCGGTTTTACAAAATATATGTCAGTGCTGTAAACTGAACCAAAATCGTGAACTGCGCATGCCGGTACTGTGTACAGTGTGTAGCCCTGAGGGGCATATTCTGGCGGGCCCTTTCCTTCCCCCAATATGCTTGGGCATCACGCACGTAAGGGTCCCGAGTGCCTGCTCCGCAAGGGATGTAGCATCTGGCCGCAGTTCCTGCTGAGAAGGTTAGTTTTGTAGAATTAGGTAGGTTCTCTATATTTCCTTCCTGTCCCGCGAGGTGGGTCGCCGATCGAGGTGACTGACTTTTTCTGCGGGGCTCTTACCTCGCCATGCAGAGGGTCGCAGATGGGACCGTCCGCACCGGCGCTTCTTTGTTCTTCTCTTTTCGTCCTTCATCTCTTGCCACCTGAGCGCAACGTTGTAGTTCCGGCTGCAAGCCGAGTAAATCTTCTTAGATCGCTATTGTCTTAGTTTCAGAAATAGCGGGACAATGCCAATATAATAATAATAATAATAATAATAATAATAATAATAATAATAATGTACAGTGTGTACCGGCCGATCCTAAGTAATATTTGTCGGTGTCGGTACTGTGGACCGTTCCCATCTACCGGTGCCGCGAATCGTACCAAACACAAATCAATAATTACGCTATAGCCATTCTAAGTTCGCATTATTATTTTTTCTGCTTCTGTTGCAGATCATTTAATTAGCCCGTAAAGGAATTCTTTTTCTCACTTTTTTCCAATTTAGTACGAATAGCTTACAAACTCCAAGCAACTGGCCAACGGTTATGCTCAGGTTATACCGCTAACTGGTTAAACACTTATTGCCACTTACCAGGACGTGTATCAGAGACAGCCTAATGGCGTCTTCGTTCTGCACTTGCCGTCCTATCGAGTCCATGAAATCCACTTACCGTTAACCTGTCTAGAACATTAAGCGTGAGCTTTCGATCCAGAATGGAGAGTCAAAAACTCTCGCTTAAAATCCCACAAAACTTAAAGCCAAGTGGGTTACACTATCTCAATCGCAGAGTGCGAATCGAAGACTCTAAGACTGAACATGTCAGCAAGTTTTTGATGTCTAATCCATGCTGCGCATACGCGAGTGAACAGGCCTACCCATAGATGTCACTTTTGAACCTTCCGTCAAATTGGCGCCATAGTTCTTGATGACTCATGGTCGGCTGCAGCCGCACTTACTCCTCTGGGGACAGCGGGCATATCCGCAGCACAAACCAGTGCACGTGGGTTTCCCAGATGGGGGTGCGGTCAAAGTTGACTTTACCTTTACGTGTTTTTCAGTATCTTTACAGAAATAAGTGGTAATGATGGTTGCAATGGTATTGTTTAAAAAATTGGTAATGATTGTATGGCACCGGAAAAGGTAGAATAATCGTTGATATGCGGCGTTGTTTGTGCATCATGCATCTGTGTCATTGTGAGCGAACATTGAGATAGAGAGTTCATAGGTTACTAAATATGCCCAAAGAATATGTGCGGTCCACTGTATTTCCTTTTGTAGTCTTGTAGCCCTCGCATCTTTTTCTTCAGTAATGCAGAGACGCCTCTTTGTGAGGAAACTCGGTGTCGAGAAATTCCCCTAATACAGTGTGTCGATGTCCATTTGAAAGAACAGCCTATGAACCAAATTTTAAGAATTCAGATTTTTACATATTATAATGAACCAGTGGAGAAGTAATTAAAAAACTGGAATTTGCAATCAGTGTATGATTTTTGGTCATTTTAAACTCTCTCTAATTTTATCCCTAATTCATAGTTCCGTACGATTTCATTTAACGTTAGAAAACAAAAAAGTCTCCTGAAAAATTACTGAATGGTTTATATGCTGTTCTGTTAAATAGACATCGATGTAGTCCATAGATTTTGTTAACCTGAACTCTGTGATTTACCCAACTTTAGGCGCCGAGTTTGGAGGATCCTGCGCCGTAGGCAACACACGAATACAACTTTTGAAATTGTCTTGGCAGAATAGTTTCCTCCGGATATCTTCAGCAGCATCTCGCCACCATGCCTGAAGTGTTGCGTGCCAGGCGTTGCATGTCACGTCTGCTGTACGATCCAAGTGCTTTACTACTTTTTCTTGGACCTAGACATGTACCTACTTGTTGGACGTAAGATCCGCGTAGCCGTTTAATGCATGAAGGTCTTCCTGTACATAAGAGTAGTATTACTCGCTGTCGAGTTGCCATGTTAGTGATGGTGAGGTTGTCAAACTTCCTGTTCCGTAGTCTTGAGCTCGATATCCGTCGCTGGAACTTGACAGAAATGGTGCCGTACGTAATTCTCTCCTTGTATATATTCCGCACCGTGTGTTGTCGTTTGTTGTAAGCCAGTAAATGGTCTTACAGTTAATGTTTTGCTACACAGGAACCATAGAACCTGGTGGTAACCGACTCGTATCGAGTTGGTTTATTGGACCCATATTCCTTAGTCTTGTTTGTACTTTTTTTAATAGATCAAAATTTCTTTCCAATTTCAGTGGTCGAGTGGCCGTGTCAAAAGATGCCACGTCGGTTGAAATTTGAATCTACCCAAGAGCGCAGAATAGGACTGTATCATACTCCCATTTATCCGTCAATTTAAAAACAGGTGCCTAACCTAAACTTTTTTTTCTCTCCATGCAGCACAGATTTGTTTATCATGAAAGGTAGTTTAAGTTACGCAAGTTGGTAGTTCAACAATCTTCTGTTTAGCTTAAAAATTCCAGCTTACGTCGAGCACACGACGGCGGACCAGGAAGTTGCTGTTCTCGCCCACGCTTCCCTAGCGAACTACGCCGCCGCTGACAAGTTAGGCGCGCAGAAATAGAAGCAAAACTCATCAAAAATCTGTTATTTAGCAATTATTGAAAGCCAAAATAGAACTGTTGTCGAATGTTATACATGAAGTAGACTATGCTGTGTATAAGACATAGACCATCGAAGTAACCAATATTATAATAATTATAAAGGTATTAACTGTTTGCGGCGATATCTTCGGTGTTGTCGCCGTGTAGAATTGTTGCTTGTAGAATATGTGAGGTGGGATCACTGCGGTTAAGTGCAATATTTTGTAGTTAGGTGTCTAAGTGTGTGGACGCGCCCGTCGCATGCGGCCAGGGGGTGTTCTTCCATAGTCAAAACATTAGGCACTTCGTTCGTTAACGGTGTGGGCCGTCAACTGGAATGTGGAAGTTGCTGAACAGCGTGCTGTCGTGAGAAGGTCACTGGAGGTATGAGGAGGAAACTGCAGCGTGTGTTGCTGTGACTTATGCTGTGTGGTCCTGCCACGCAGGCTGTGTGGTAGCGCTGTGCAGGCTGCGTGGCCGTGCCGTGCAGGCTGTGTGGTAGCGCTGTGCAGGTTGCGTGGCCGTGCCGTGCAGGTTGTGCGGCCGTGCCGTGAAGGTTGTGCGGCCGTGCCGTGAAGGTTGTACGGCCGTGCCGTGCAGTTTGTGCGGCCGTGCCGTGCATGTTGTGTGGACGTGCCGTGCATGTTGTGTGGACGTGCCGTGCATGTTGTGTGGACGTGCCGTGCATGTTGTGTGGACGTGCCGTGCAGGTTGTGCGGCCGTGCCGTGCAGGTTGTGTGGCCCTGCCGTGCAGATTGTGCGGCCGTGCAGATTGTGCGGCCGTGCAGCGCAGGTTGTGTAACCGTGCAGCGCAGGTTGTGTGACCGTGCAGCGCAGGTTGTGTGACCGTGCAGCGCAGGTTGTGTGGCCATGCCGTGTAGGCTGCGCGGAACAGGCCCTCAGCAATATATTGTGTTTTCACTTCAGTGCAGCAGTTCTCGCACACACACAACGTCGTGGTGATATGAACTGGAGGGAACATGACAAGTCAATTTTCAATAAATAAAGCTGAAATTATTTGCTCGTTTACTTTCCCTGCCCCTGAAACATCTTCGTCACTTTCAGCAATGCGAAGTGTCATGGCGCCGCCTACTCGCTATTGGTTGCCGGCGAAAACCTCAGAGCTCGACCAAGATGCTTGCATTGATCTCATTAAGATCTATCATGATTACGATGTACACCTCCGTATTGGCTATGCAACAACAAGCGCTATAGAGTAGTTTAATTAAATAAAAAATATACCTGTGTACAGATGGCCCGTTCATTTTTTGAACACCGAGCAGGTCTGTAATGAAAACTGTTGACGCAAAAGAAAATTCTTGGCAACTGAAGATAAAGAAATAGCGTGTAAAGAAAGAGAGCGAGTAAGGAAGGCTCTATATAGCCAGAGTACTTTATGGAGTTGCGCTGGTAGAGTTTATGCCCAAGTACTCTATATAATTTCAGAACATTCATCGGCTTAATAATGGCCCGTTCACCGTTTTCTTCACTAAATGTTCACTTGGAACACTCTTGGCAATGGAACTTCATTTAGGAGAATTTGCTGGAGCTCTCGCCTTCATAATCTTCATGCCGCACTCACACTTTGAATTGCCGATGGAACGTCGTATGTCTGTCTATCCAGTAATACCTGTCTACATATACAGTCACGCAACACTTCTTTCCTGCGATATAGGCAGTGTGCCACTGAAGCCCTAGTAAAATTTGTACTACAGTAAAACCCCTCTAATTCGCACAGCACGGGGGGAAGGGGGTGACGGATTAGCGGGGATTTCGGATTACCGGGGTACTTGCAAATCCAAAAAAACTTCTTTATTCCGCACTAATACGGATTATAGAGAGATTGTTCGTACCTTCTGCGCAGCACTTCACGCAGAGTTTTCGCTCATCACCTCTTTTATCCGAAAAATGAGAAACGCCTTGCACGGATTACTGAGGTATTTGTAGGAACTCCGTACTTTACCCCATTAATCCGAAAAATGCTCACTTGTTCAGATAGCATTCTGAA
>LQNS02000211.1:36458261-36470351 GCA_001587735.2 Parhyale hawaiensis
ATAAAAGAAGGCTTCTAAAAAATTAATAGAATAGTGAGCCAACGTGACAGAACATGTTCAGGGTTGCCATCTCTTGTTCGCTTAGTTATCAGCTTTATCATTATTTTATGAACCTGAATATTATTGTATTTACAATATTTCATGTATAATAATAGGTATAAGTTAATAGTATCTAAAAAGTATCTAAAAAAGTATTTAGATACTTGTATCTAGATACAGGCAAAAAGTATCTAGATACAGTACCTAGATACAAAGTATCTAGATACTGCCCAGCTCTGACTCCAACACAGGCAGTAAAAACGCATAAAAACATCTGCTAAGACATAACGTCACTCGCAGAGGCAATGACGTGAAATACTGCGGCAGCAGAATAGGGGAATAAATATCAAGTGGGATGTGAAGAGACACGTAAGCTCAAATGAAGTTCTGAGTAACTGGAACACTCACCCCAACAAAGTCTTGAGTGTAGAGTGGCGGATGACGCAGCACTGGTAGAGTGGCGCCAGGATGCTCAGCTCGTCATGGAACGGCTTACCAAATCCTCTGCCGTGGTCCAGGTGCACCGGGGCCGAGTTGTTGCCAAACATCTGCAGGAAATAACGCGTACGCGTCACACAATGCTGCCGTTTTTATAATTCTAGTTTAAGGCCTCCTCACCTACAGCGTATACTGTCATCCAAAAGGAGGAAGAAATGAGGACATATAGCATGCCAAAAGAAGCGTTGAACCCATGGACGAGGGTTTGTCCCCTACGAAGATCGGCGCGCAAGGGTACAGCAAGTAGAAAAACTGAAGAACAAAGAAAACAATCATCAGTAGGCGTACAGTAATGGAAGGGAGCAGCCTGGACAAGAAAGAAAGACGTTCTGAAGGCCTAGCCAACGCTAACGTAACCTATGCGGACCCCTGGGGGCGCTGCTCTTCACATCACGACGCACATTGTGCAATATTATCTGCGAACACAGGCACTGCTATACTCTGAAATCACTGAAACAGTACAAATATACACCCTTATAAGACAAAAAGAGAGTAAAAGTGTAGCATAGAGCAACATTTGAGAAAAGGAAGGGACGCAGAAATATTGTGAGTCCTTCCAAATCCGGGAATAAGTTACTATTCTGTAGAAGGAGCAGAACCAGGCACTGCAGTGCAGCTAATCAGTTGAGAAGAGCAGGACATGGCAATATAATTTGAAAATTTTGAGAAATAAGCGAGACTGCATTTTATATCATTAATTAAGAGAACAGCAATACTGCGCTATTTTGAAATTTTTAGAAATTAGTTAGGCGGTTACATTATGCAATGCACTTTAAGAGCAAGTGACGCTACTTGCAATTGCTACTGAAAAGAAAGTTACTTGACGACTAGATACAATTGAGCATTTAGAGAGATACATTTGGGTAGAAAACAGTACCTAAGCAGTCATGATGGCAGTTAGCAAGCAACAACTAATTATATTAAATTACGAAAATATTATTAAACTAGCGAGACCTCTGGAAATTCCTCGGTTAATTAATGTGTTCGCCTATTTTCGTTTCACATAAAGTAGTGCTCCAATAATTTAACCTACCCCATTTAATCTAAAGTTCGCCTGACGAACCCCGTCTACCTGAACACACCTCGTATCGAGGACTCTAGCCTCTCTCACCTGTGAATCTTGCATACATCGGCACTTCTTGCATTGTTTTCCTATATTTATGCATGCCTTTCTGAGCACTGTTTTCCACTGCTTACAGATAATTTAGCAGATCATAATCTTAGGCGTTTTAATTTTCTTGTCAGCGTGTCCGATTTTCTTTCCACGACTACAGGGCTCGTGGATACTGATCAGCAGCCCATTATTTTTCTGCTCTCTTTGAAACGATAGCTGTAGGCTAAAACAAACAGAGTCGGGTAATTTCTTCCCTCAAAGCAGCCTAACCTTCTGTTCTCAAGATTTCATTGTATTTCCTGAAACATCGCACATTCGCTTGAACGAATACCTTAGAGCCAATGAGTCCAACCCTATCCTCTCTTATTCTCGTGCAGCGTATCCTACCTACGGTCTGGCTGGCCCTATTAAAAACGTCGAGCGCCACAAGCAAAGCGAAAATCATATGTTGTGGAAAGAAACCAAAAGCGGTAGATAAGATACGAGTGAAATGGACTTCATGTCTTTGCACCGAAACTGACAGAAATATTTTTCATGAGCGAGCGCAAGAAGACAGCTATGGTAGAACTAGCCTCAAACAGAATTATAATATAGACATGAAAAACATCAAAAACACACGGGCCAATAACAAAGGTATACCTTTTTACTCTCAAATTATTTACTGTAAACAAACTGAAAGAAATAAGAAATATTAGACACTTCAAATGTAAGGTACTTATCTCAATTTGACAGTGATAAAGTTTACAACGGTCTCGTTCATATTCTAACAGAGTAGAAATCATAACATTCACACCCCGCACTCTTTTCGACTTACCACTAAAAACTCCACACACAGTTAGCCCACGTGACCTCGCTTCAACACAGTTTCCCTTGCTATAACATCGAAGAGCAGCAGGCATCTCGCCTAACACTTCAAAAGTAACAATTTCTTTATTCTTAAAGCAGTAAAAGGGAGAAAATTTATGCAAATTCGCTCGCTCATCACGCCAAAAAATCTGATAAAATGAGGACTAAAAGAAAAGCGCTCGCAATTTTCCACCCTAAAAGACGCGCCGAGCATAATTCCTTACAAAGAAGTGACTAAATCAAGAGAAGGGCCGGCGGACGGACGGCGGGTCTCCTCGTCGCAGTTCTCGCCACAGCGCAGGGAATGTCTGAATAAATTTGCCAGAGAGCCAATGTCCCTGGAATCATCTAATAGCGTTCCAAAATATCTCGAATAACAGTCATCGTAAGAAAGGCCTCAGCTGATATAAAATCTCATATGAAATCTTTAAGGGCAAGTGGACAGAAAAACGTCCTCACACAGTCGAATTTCGAGACCTGCCTGCGAGAGGGTGAAACTTCGCCTACATTACAGCTCGGCAGGATGTCACGGGGGTATAAGATCTTGGGTAGCCGTGGTCGGGGACCACACAGCAAGAGACGAAAGATGAGGAAGGAAATGAATAAAAGTAGGTTTTTCGACAGAAGTAACGTCGCAAAAAATACACAGAAGCTTAATCGAACAGACCAAATAAGAGATAGTAAAACGCTTAATGACAGTGGTTGAGGAAATGACATTAAATTCGAGGCACGATATTGGAATGCACTTCAACTTTGCAAACTAAGCTAAAGAGTAAATTGAACATGGAATAAAGGACGTAAAAATACACGAATGAGTACTGAATGACATCAGAAAACTGACGAGGCAGGAGCAACAAAAAGCGGTAAAAAATAACATAGAAAGAAGCAGGAAAGAAAAGAAGGTAAGAAGGGCAAACAAACGAAATATTCACGAGAGAAAATGCATATTTTTTTCAAATTATCAATATTAATGGTTTTTCTGTACTACTAGCATGACTTATGGTGATCATTGAATATTCGGGGAGAAACAGCTCGCATAAATGCGTATTTCTAATGTTTCCAAAGAACTAGTGACGCCTTAGAAAGCTTTGCACTTTGTATCGGAAGCTAAAAAAAAAGACTGTAGCGTGAACCCAAGCTCATCTATCTCGTTGTGTCCAACATCAAGTAAACAATATCGCATACGATCTCAATGTTAGTGTGCATGTTAATCTATTTCCCTTAGGGAGACTTAGTTAAAAAAAATATTTATACCCACAATACAGTTCATCTTCATTACACTTTATGAAAGCGATGGTCTAAATAACATTATCCTACAACTAGTCAGGTGAATTCTTCATGCCAAGCTGGCGAGCTTCTCGAACTTCACCGATTTTCTGATGTCCAGCCGACCTGCTTAGTTTAATGAAGATCGACAGCTGGAGCCCACGCTCTGGAGTTTCTATATATAACACAGTGTTACAAAATAGTCGTCGCACTAATCCTAATAAAACAAAGGGAACTGAGAGGTTGACCTAATTTCTGAGACAAATAAAACTTATCAGGATAGAGACTCCAGTGATAAAAATGGAATCTTGCACGCGAGTAGGTAATTAGAAGTGGTAGCCCAACATACCAATCGAAGTGGGTATCTTATATTTATGTTTCAAATCCAGGGCGTTGCTTCTTTCCCGGAAAACATTAACAGCGTGTCAGCAGCCACTGCAAAAATTCTAGGCGTTCTTTGTTGACGTTCTCGGGCCAAGGTATAGACGAGTTAAGGTGACTAATAAAAAGAATTTGCCACCGGATATAACGATATTATACACGGGCGGGAGCAGAACTTCCGTAGCCAAACGACTTATTATGATCTAAAGAGGATCGAGTTGTTATAAAACAGAATAGGTAATAATAATAATAATAATAATAATAATAATAATAATAATAATAATAATAATAATAATAATAATAATAATAACTAGAGCACTCTGAGAGCGCATATCTCCGCCAAGTGAGCCAACGGTAGCAAAAATTCAAATTGGCTCTGAAACCATAATTTTCTTTGCATAAACTCTAAAATCTAATCATTTGTGCCTTTTTATATTAATAACAGCTTGTTCATTTTTTTTGAAGATCCGTTCATAACTTTTTGAGTTATACTGTTAACAAACGTTATGACAAATATGAGTCAAACATACAAACGAACAAACCGATCTGCACCAAAATTTGATGATTTATGTCGTTTATCATTACTAACAACTCCTATAAATTTCATAAAGATCCATTCATTATTTTTTGAGATATTGTGCTAACAAGCATAAAATTAAAAACAGTGACAAACGAGCGAACGAACAAACGGACCATTACCAAAATTTGGTCATCTACTCTTTGTTATATCCCTAACAACTCATGTTAATTTCATCAAAATCCATTCATAACTTTTTGAGTTATGGCATCGAGAAAAATGACGCTGACAAACAAATAAACAAACAAACAAACGGATGGACATATCTTCACCAAAAGTTAATCATTTGTTCCTCCTAACATACCTAACAAGCCCTGTAAATTTCATCCAGATCGGTTCGTAACTTTTTGAGTTATCCTGGTGACAGACAGACAAATAGACAAACAGACAAACACGACGAAAACATAACTTCCTTGGCGGAGGTAATAAAATGAAATATATAAAACAGGATAGGTAATAATAATATTATAATAGATCATGAGCGCTCAAAGCATAGAATTTCACAGTAACCTCAATGAGGTTCTACTCAGTCTTAATACCAATATGGGAGACCAGTAGTTTAGTAAACAAGCATAGAGAATGGACGATGGTCACATTTAGCCAAAGATACGAAAAAGGCATTATCATTCGCTACAGTGTGAACGAGGGCTGTTAACTCCTGAGGTTTTTGTGAGGTACTAATATTCTATACGATAATATAAACAGAAGGACTGATGATTATTTATTTAAATTTATTTAAGTAAAATCTTACCGATTTCATGAACCTTGGCATAACTTTAACATCTTCTAATCGTCTATGCTGTTCAACTATCACAGAGTGGAGTCAGGGGCTAGGAGGCAGAAAACTATGAGATAATGGCACATTTACTACATATTTCAAGCTAATTAGGGAATTACAGCCCACAATGCTCATGTCACGACATTGGCTTATTATATGTAGTGTTTAATATCGGACGACAGAAACTTGTGGGGACAATCTAAAGTGCGTACCAAAATGTCCCTACCCGCGTCAAAGGGTACATTATATTTACCTCTAAAACGGTATGTATAAACGGATTAAACTTACCTCTTTCAGGGTAACTATAATTATACCGTCTTTATGTGATAGGAAGAGCCGTACAAGACGAAAGTATACAGGAAATAAAAACACGGCTTAAAGACAACGTAAAAGCATAGGGAGACTTTCAAGTGCAAAAACTTTCCATTCGCAACTTCCAACTGCAACAAAACTACAGAATACTCTTCCATAACGGCCTAAGGCTCTTGTAGGTATCGGCCATTAGAGCAGTCAGAGCCGCGCATCAAACACAAGTCTGATGACCAATCTGCAAATCACGGTCGGAGGCTCTTGAAAAAAGCGAGCTAATCCCTCATCTGACCGCCGCAATGGCACCGTAACCCCCGCAGCGCCGCCCGGGCACTTCCCAATTCATCGGCAACAGCCCCCGTAAGTATCGAAAATGAGATTAGGTAGCCTATCACCGCAACTACACAGCAAAAGCCCTCCAACAGAAGCTCCGGCTCACTGGAATAAAGCACTCAAGAATTCAGGCAGGGCCCGATTGAGCAGTTAAAAAGCACTGGGGCGAGTTAGCTTATCCAAGCTAATGCCCTGCACACGTCGACAGCGTGGCGCAAGGTAGAGAGATCGTATGGCAGATGCCGGCACTCACACGTCTTCATTACCCCCAAACACCGAGCAAAATCCATCCTCAAGCGGCTTTTGGGCGGTGCGCCAACTCGGCCCCTGCGCCATCCTATCCTAAGGCACATTATGGCGCAGCGCCACCAGAGCCACACATAATCGGCTCCAGTTTTACGAAAGAAGCGGAAAATTTCATCGCAGCAGAAGCCGTAAAGTGGATGGCAAGGGCTGTCTAGCATTTTTTTAATGTTGCAGCAACAAATCGGTGGGTAAAAAATGAGGAAACCTTCCTCAGTGGGTGAGGATCTTTCGAGGTGCAGGCAGCAGCAGGCGAGCGGACAGCGAGGCTCTGCAGGGGAGACGCTTCGCTGCAGGAAGAAGTCACATCAAAAGTTTGCTTTACCGGCCAACAGCTGAGACAGGCGGCCGGTTGGTCAAGTGCGGCTTCCTCGGGCCCCTTTCTCTTGCCAAACTTTGGTCAATTGGGTGTTAGATACAGCAGAGCGAGAGGCCTGTGGACGCGGGCAGTGTTGTCACGACACAGTGGACGCCGACGCTGCGAGTGATGTATATTAGTGTAAAGGTAGCAGTAGTTTTGCTACAGAGTAGACACTGACACTGCTAGCGATAGAACGAGGTACACAGTGTGAATAATAGCTATAACACTGCAGCGTATGGTGTAGACACTTGAACACTCTTCCAAAGTATTCAAATACCTGTCCCTGATAACAATACAAGCAGACTTCACAGCGAACAACGCAAGTGTCCGAGGCAACGTCTCACGCTAAGGAAAATACAACTAAGAACATAACAAGAACGAACGCATAATGTGGACCAGACGCACGATCTCAAAACGAAAAAGTTTATCCTTGTGCGTAACCATCGGTGATGACATGACTTTCGGAGTCTACAACACAATCTTCATTCACTATGCAACCATGCCTGGTCACATGTCATTCGTCCACTGTACATCCAGGGCTCATCACGCGACTGTTGCTCATTCAACTAACCCTGACCTTCAACAAGATATGCCCGACAGAATACTTAGCTTGGACAACATCCGTATCAGTACATTGTTATATCTTTACACATATTACAAAAAGTAATGTGTATCATGGTGTTACAGCATCTTGCGACGCAACAACTGAAGAAAGATTGCCTCGATATAATCGGCCGAAGGACGAGTCTTCGAAAGAACCTCACGGTGCTCTGAAACAGAAGCTGTCGTTTTAGCTCGCTACTCATCAGGGTCAACTTTTGATGACGGCAGTGGCTCAGACGGGACCGAAAGCTAGGCTTCGTCTCCTGGACGAGAATGGGTCTCTTCGTCCGTAAATCGTTTAATATAACACTAAGCTTATGTCCTTCCTGGGAATAGGTCTTTTGGACCGTCCATAGTTTCTGCAACCCAACGGAAGGTATCCAACATCGTGACTCTACACATGTAAGGTAATGTGCGCAACGTCACCTGGACGTCGTCCGGACTCCCAAAGTACTCAATGTATTGTTTGAAATCAACACTAAACTAATTTATTGTGCCAATGGAGAGGGGGTACAGACCCCCGCCCCACCCCACGGATATCACTGACACGCCCGAACACAGCTCCCGCACAGCCGTAAGTCGCTCCAGTGACGGCCTCACGCCCCTAATAACAATGACCCTTCAGTTCGGTTAAAAGCCAGGCCAGTGTGCTGATTGGGCTTTTTAAACTAATTAAAGCAATGAAGGCTTTTTATTAATTGTAGGCAGCCATCGGCTGCAGCCCAAAGCATGTAAGGGTCGCTCGCTAATGGACCCATTAATTGGAATATATTGGGGGCGACGCCACCAATTACGCGACACAGAATCCTGCCAAAAATCTGTTAATGGAAGACAACGTACAGACCGTCCGCACGGGCACATACGGCAGACGGGTCGTTATGGTGAGCGGTACCAGTAGCCCGATGATATTGAGAGTTGTACTTTTACTGAAAAATTTTACGGCCTAAATTTTAATTACTAGTAACTGGGACTACGCAGCTGAAAAGGACCTCAGGGGACATTAACGGCGAAGTATACATATTTTAACTCTCCAATATGCATTCAGGCAACTAACAATGCTTTTTTAAACCCACGGACACGGGGACCATGATTTAATTTACACTATCAAAGGTGTCTCGAATAACCTAGTATACCTCATGTAACTATTGGATTCATAACGTATTGTACTTCAATAGAAACGACCATAACTCAAAATTTCATAAGTCATACTGACCGAAGTACTTGCACAATACTGTAGAAAGATACAGAAATGTAACGAATTCTGACACTTTCCTCTACTGCGCGCGATCCAAACCCAGACGTATTAATGCCCTTATTTCCAGAGCAATAATAATTAGAGCGATATTAATGCAGGGCACAAAGCAATACCGACAGCCATTTGTAGCAGACCAACAGCAGGCCGAGTTAGAACATTGGCTGTAACGGCCTGTCGCTGAATAACTTTAGGTGAAGCATAACACGAGCGCTGCTTTGTAGAACTCCGTTCCGACTGGGAGGTGTTTGGGCTGACACAGGGACAGTTACTGCCTGGCTGACAGGAATTCGCCTCAAGAGACAATTTCTTTCACAAGGACACATTTTAAAAATCTCTAAAAATACTTGAATGGAAGACCAAGCTGAAAACTTTCAGTTGTTCAACTCTCTTCAACCAGTTATTAGTTAGGTTTACAATTTCTAGGTTCAACTTAAATTCGCTGTTTTAAGTCGGTAAGAATTGCAGCCACGTAATTTTATGTACATTTCACTGATTTTCATGCATATTGCTGAAGAGCCGAAATGCTCAGTTCTACGGAAACAGAACTCTAATTTTTTATTATTATTATTATTATATTCAGAAGTTTAAGTCTCCGTTTCCACAACAAAGGCGATGTCACAGAGGAAGAAAAAAGGAAAACATAGTATGACGATAGACACGTGGAGCCCATGCCTGAGGGTGTTCCCACACAGGATAAGCGGGCATGGGTACAGCAAGTCGGGAGAGAAGAGGATGAACAGATGGAAGAAAGATCAGTATGAGTATGAGATGGGAATGAAGCAATGTGGGCACGAAAGACAGTCGTCCCAAAGGCCATAACATAGGATGGGTGGACCTAAACTGACCTATTCCTGTGTCCTATGGCCCATTCTATGCCCCCTGAGGAGCAAGAACTCTAATTAAACATGTTCAAGAACGCAGGTCTTCGCCCTAGTATTTCTCCTGAAGCAGCGCAAAACAACACAACTGGATATAATTCCCCGACAGCACTGCAGAGGAAACAAGTCTACAATTGCGCTGCATCATTTAAAGTCCAATTTTAAAGAAGAAAGACCCCAAGGTACGGAGACCTTACTGTCTCTTTGCTTAGTAGCTGTCAATACCACAATGTTTTTTCCTTAGCAGAGAGCGCGTGTATAAATCTGAGACCAGCAGATACTGAATAACATTCTTCATATTATTAACCGCACTACACATTTGTCGACCAGCAGGCAGGAACTTTTAAGAAACGCGTAGTACATATATGCTTGATCCCCATAGGTGAGGTGCTAATTCATTACAGACGCGTGTGCACTGACGCAGCAAACAGGCAAATAGGCTAATATGAGGATTACTGAAGTCAAGGAGACCTAAGGGTATGTTTGCAAGACGAAAAGACAAAGGGACACGTTTACAAGGTGAAACGATGAAAGAACACGTTCACAAGGCGAAAATTCAGAAGCACACGTTCACAAGGCGAAAATTCAGAAGCACACGTTCACAAGGCGACGAGACCAAAACACATTTCGGAATGTCGAAACTTCGCTACTGGCCTTCTTTGATGACGTCACAAGACACGTTAAAAACATTGGCCAAAAAGGCGCGGCCGCCACTTGTGAGTGGACTGATGTTGCCAAAGAGGGCCGCTAGTGCAGTTTCGTGTATAGAAATAAACCAGATGTTTGAGCTGTGCGATCCCGGTGGTAGAGTGACGTCACGACGACATTCCGTGACGTCTTTTACTCATATAAACTTCAATTTCAGCAACACTTGCGACGTAATTTTACATCAATGTGACCTCACTCTTGAAAGAGAAACTTCCGTTCTGATTAGCAGCTTTCCAGTTTACCGACACTGCGACTTTTTTGGTGAAGTGACAACGGCTCGACATCGGACCAAGGGTTCGATTCCAAGAGGGTACGCTATGGATTTACACCGCATGGAACACTCCAGGACCGAAAGGCGAGGCGAAGTACGGTGAGGGATCCCAATTGACTCTCATCACTGGAGCCCGGATTTATTGCGCTTAAAATATTGCAATTCTAGCTTCTAAAGATTTCTCTCATTGCACCTAAAAATTGCTCTCATTGCACCTAAAAATTGCTCTCATTGCACCTAAAAATTGCTCTCATTGCACCTAAAAATTGCTCTCATTGCACCTAAAAATTGCTCTCATTGCACCTAAAAATTGCTCTCATTGCACCTAAGCAATAGGGGTGAAGAAATACGAAATAAGGAAAAGACAAATACAGCAAATAATTGAAGGGACCAAAACAGGTCGGATAGCAAACGGGAATAACATGTCAGTGGATCGACGGGCACTTATATCAGCAAATACCAATTGTTAGTATACACTGCGCTTATGTTAATTGACAATTCCTCCCAATGGCGAGATGATTCTTGAGAATATCTCGCTGTACCTGTTCTCATGATGTAGCTATACCCCGAACGAAAAAGGTTACAAAACTTTAATAGTCAGATTTTGAAATTTTCAAACTCAATTATATTTTTATCCCAACAACAATATTGAACAATAATTTATACGGGAATCAGTTGTCATAGCGTATGACGTCATGTGACATGAATCAGTTGGGCTTCCAAATCAAATATGGCGTCCGTGTTCTGGTGTTCTGACAGCATTTTCAGGTTTTCTATTTCCTTGTCTGAAACGGGAGTACAGTGATTCTGATCATTAAAGTAACGATAAAAAAACATTTTTTCTCGACTCATCCATGATCTGGGAACGATGCAGAGGATAAATTTACTACTTATCCTTTGTGTTTACTGAACTTGAATGACGCAGTGCGTTCAGAAAAAAAGGCATGTTTCAACCTTCAGTCTCTCTCGTTTGCTGTAGCTGCTTATATCAAATCTACGCGCCGCGTCTATCAGCTTGACTGAACGTGCTACGACGAGGGACGTGTGAACACGGCCTAATATATTGCATTTATAGCTCCCATTGCAGTTATTGAACTTATAACTTTTATTACACTAACACCGTAAACTGCAATAAATGCGGGCTCTATTCCTCACTGACTGCTTCTCCTGCCCTTCACACAACCAGTTCTTCAAAATTCTAATATTAAGGCTACAGAAAACCCCGTTAGGTGTCTCCACTGCATGCGAGAGGATAAATTACCTTTATTTATTCGTATCTCGCGAACAAACTCAACACAGACCACACCGGCGCAGTCACGGGTTTAGTGACGTCACAGAAAAGGGCGACCAACCAGTCCCGTTTCTGCATCGTGGACACAACCGACGACCTTGGAGCGACACCCAGGAAGCAGAAAAGCAGAGACCTCAGTCCTGGCAGGCCTTCATTAGTATGGCAGGGCAGCGGTAGGCCATCATCCTGTACGGACGGCACCATCAGCCGTGACGGTCACAGTGAGACACTCCCGCACTTGATCTCCTCACACCAACTCACCTGGGGGCTTTTCTGGAT
>LQNS02000211.1:36519470-36529956 GCA_001587735.2 Parhyale hawaiensis
GAATTTTTCAAGGATTCCAAAACTGTCTTTGTTTTTATTCTAGCATAAAAACTGAGGCAGTTCTATTCTTTTATAGTCTGAAAATGTAGATTTTTCAATAGAGGCAATTTTATGTTTTTTTTTATATAATGCAGTATTTCCAAAGGAAATGCCCTTGGCATGTTTCATTTTTTGCATTTGCTAGCCCCCTAGAAATTTGGTATGCAATAGCTTTGGTAAACTGATGATTTTGCAGCAAAAAAAAGGGCAAATTTGGACCCCCTGTGGACCCATTTCCCCCCCCCCCCATTTTGGGGGGGTTCTAGTGCCGCTAGCCCCTAAAAACTTGGGACGTAATGCCCCCATACCTGAAGACACTTTTTGAGCAAAAAACAGAAAATTGATCATTTTGACCATTTTCGCCGGGACGACCCCCTTAAGGCGACAGCCGCATAAGAAGCGAGAACCAAACCCCAATATATCTACTCCTAGTAAATTTACTCAGTTTTCGACTTTAAAAAAATCCGCTTCAGACGACAGGCATAAAATGCAATAATTAGCTTCATATAACAATAAAAAAATTGGACTGATTAGCTATTTTATAGTAATATCTTGTTGGTGCATATAGATTGCAAACTTCACGAATGTCAAGTCAAGTCTCCAGCTTTGTAGAAGAATCCAAATATCCAGCTTTGTTAGCCACCACTGCGAATTGTTTCGTTTCCATCGAACAGACTGCGTTAAAGTCATTTCGCGTCTAGTCGCTGCTGGCGACTGCATGAACAATGTAGGTATGTCAAGTTTGACGACGTTCTGCGGCATAAGTACAATTATTCTTCCTACTGCCTGAGTCTACGCAAAGTTATCAAGTATGCAACCTTATTTCGTCAAAAACAGAACAGTTACTAGATATTTAGTTTCAGTTTCGGATTAGATAGCTGACCTCGTACGCGGGACACCTCTAGTCTCTCTCGTGTGGAAGGCCATGATAGGAGCCATCCACTCGAGTGTCTTTCCTATTTTCCTTCTTCCTACCATTAGCAGTGCACTGAGCCAACTTGTACTATATGGCAGAGGAAAGCCGATGTCTAGATAGGATATTCCTAATTGAGCCTCCTGGCAGTCTATAAGCATCACTGTACGGATCGCCTTTTGGCGGAAATGGTGGTTGAACTAATATTTTACTGATAATTGTAAATCACTTGTTGAAAGCCGTCCTATCATGAGATTTAAATGCATGATTCCCAATTTACATGTTTGTACTGCCATACCTATTGGACGATATTGTTTGTAATAGAATTTAGTCAATCAGGTGAAATAGCATTATGCCATGCAGATCTCTCCTGGGAAAGAAATGACTGCATTTACCTTACTTTAATGAAACAAGCTGTAATATTAGAAGAAGAAAACATAATGATTATATTGCTCTTCGTGCGAGGGTAATCGTTAGGTAGTACTATTGCGGTGCCAGCTCAGTTAGCCAGTCTGGTGTGTGATGGCACTGAACCTTGTTGATTAGGTTATAGATTCATAGCTGTTATATTATTAAGAAATGAATGTCCACGAAATTTTCATGTAAGATGCAATAGAATAATCCAAGTCCACCTCCCGCCCGTGGAGAGCGATATGATTAATAAATAAATAAATTTTACTAGGGATATATGCTCAGTCACTTACTTGGCGGCTTACAATATATAGCAAATCTTTTGACAGGCTTGCAGCTGTTTACGAGGACGCGTCAAGATATTGAAATATTTTGTGTTGTGTACGGGGAACAAAGCACTACCTAGTTAAAAAAAAATTTAGGCGCGAGGGCGACATACCGTATGGTAGGCGCGAGGGCGACATATGGTACGTACTCAGTCAGGACACGATCGAACCGGCGTATCCAAGGCGCTACGGCACTGCTCGGTCGCCACGCGCGTCTTACGCCGGCATCGGCGACCTCGTTCCGACCAAACTACACCCGAGCAGGGGCCGCTCCGCCGCGCTTGTCCTGCGGTGTTTCATGGTGCCGCACCTCCAAAATTTTTTAACTTCGTCCAGCGCAAACTGAATTTTGTATAGTTGGCAGTTAGAATTTTTTGTACCACTGTGAACGAGTTTTTGTGGTGTGCCTCAAATATGAGAAAATGACAGACCTTTCACAAGAACAATATGCAGCTCTAAAGGTGTCACGTATCTAGAACAATAAAACTTTTTTTTTAGAAGCTCGTACTCTAGGTATATGTACTATAGTACATGTTATTTGCCTTCTAGACAACTGTTAAGGGAGATACTGATAATCATACGGTCACACCGGTTGTCGACGCTGACAAAATAAATACGGACGCAATTTACATCTTAAATTTTGAATCTCACAAACACGGATAGCGCAAATTAGCTTAAGCTTAGATGGTGATAGTCAGGAAATACTTAGGAAATGTCGCCCCTGGCATATCAATTCAGTTAACCAAGAACGCATTCAACTTCTCAGAGAAAGTTATGGACGGTAAGAAGCGTGTTGCTATGAGCAGAAGCCTGGAAATTTAGTATAAATTTTTCCATAGTAAACAAGAACTGCAAAATTGGAAAAAGAAACGTGCGGATGCAGTAGGCCTTTAAGAGAAAAAGCTGCAGGACTCTATTCAGATGTACGAGCTTTTCTTCCAGGTCGGTATTAACGTGGTATAAACAAAAAATAAATAAATAAAAAACACAATGTGTACCCCATACAAAATATAGCGGCAAAATTTCGGCTATAAGAGCCCCAGGCTGGAATGTGTCGCCAGGAAAGCAATTTAAACTTGGGGGAGGCGACGTTAATCCCTTAAGCTCCATTGACGCAACACCGACGCATAACTTCTGCAAATTCTGCCCTTCATTTCTTCGTGGGGCGCTGAAGTGAGTGTTGGAGACACGGTTGGTGGCGAGACATTGTCCACACATAGAACGACATTTTATGGTTGCAGTTAACAGGAGAACAAGTGGAGAGCTAAAGTAATTAAATAGGATTAGTTACTAAACTCTTATTTTGAAAAATTGCCTGGTAATACAGCTGTCAACGGATACGTACCTAGCACATACCTGTGAAATTCTGCGGACGAAGTGCAGGTGGTGGTATCCAGTCCACCTGTGTTGGGCAGAAGAGTTGATGTTGTATTGGTGACCAGCGGGAAAGTAGTGAGTTATCTCCACATTGCATATAACTGCTTACAGCTCATCAGTCGGGTACATCTGAGGATTATGATTCCAGTAAGTCCTTAAATTCACAGCCTGACCGCTGGTTACATAGTAATAAAAATAAAAAAGGTGGTTACGTAACTTTTTCTGGGATTTCGGCTGCCATTTCTATAGTAAAATGTAGACAAATAAGTTTTTGCAGTGTGTAGCCAGAACCAGCTGTCGGCTGTGTTGCTAGTACAAAATACGTAACCTCGAGGAGTGCGGCAACAAGTACACTTGTAAATGCAAACGTCACGAGGTGTGGATAACGCCACATGGGGGCTGAACTTAAGATTCGAAACTTGTCCAATGTTTATCCATTATTTTAAGCTTCCTACAGCCCTTACGTGGTGCTCCAAAAGCCCATAAAGGAAGGAACATGGCAATGTGTACTCTACGGATCCTACTCACGGAGGAAAGCTACGATCGAAAACAGAACTCACCACGGATTAACTAGTCACCATTCGGCGGCCCATCTCGTGGGACAAAAAGGGAAGTTTAGAGAACTTACATTACTCGACAAACTAATCTCGTCAGTAGGAATTGCGGCCAGATGCAACATCCCTTGTGGGAAAGGCAGTCGGGTCCAGCACTGGGTGGTTGATGTCCATATATATTCATGAGGAGAAAGGGCCACCAACACATACTCCTGAGAGTGTTACGAAAGTATTGTTGTCATTGGTTAAGGTATGCGAAAAACTTCTAGGCAGACACCCCAAATTCTCTCTCGTAAGACTAGCATCTCTTAAAGTAAGGAGAACTTAAACAGTTTTTCTTCGGATTTATTGAAGAAGGCATCTGTAATGGACCTCACTAGTTTTGTGGAATTTGTATGAATTGGCAAGGGTCTTGTTACAGGTCTATTCGAGCTCTACAGAAAGTCCGAAGCTAAACATTCCAGGGGATACAAAATATAAGCAAATTTAGGAATTTCGACTGGACTTTCTGTAGAGCTCGAATAGACCTGTAACAAGACTTTCGCCAATTCATACAAATGCCACAAAACTAGTGAGGTCCATTACACTTACTGGTGACAGCGGTGGGAATAAGCGAGGCTGGGGTAGCCCACAGTTCTTTGTCAGCTTTACCGTTACTTCTAGCTATTTTGAACGAAATCGCCTTGAATTAACACAACATTCTAAATAAGTAGAGTTATGAAAAATCTAAATAATTGGTACACTTCGTAAATAGGTGTTGGCAGGCGTAATCAATATTTTGACATTACGTAAACAGACCCTATGAGTAACAGTAACATTATATTGGGCAATTTGATAAAGGGAAATTTTGGGGCGAGATGTCATGGGCACGGGAAAATAAAACGCCGTGCTCATGACACATCGAAAAAGCTTCACAACTTAATATTGAGTAGATTAAGAGATTATAAATTAATTCATACAACAAAAGGTTAGGGAATTTTGAACAGGAAGCAAATTGATACTAGTTTTCTATAGCATAGTTCGCCCTCACTAAATACTCTAGTTTTGTTTAAGAACCGCGCAAGTCGAGAACACAGCTCGTGCAACTTGAACACAAGGCATCAATAATTATCTCGTGCAAGCCGAATATCGCGCAAGTTGAACTCGCGCACATCAAGGAATCCCGGTAATCTTCAGTATACGAGTATTTTTGGATCATCCTGCAGACTCCGTATATATCACTGCGGTATTTGTCGAACCATTGAGAGGAACAGCCCGGCGAGTGGCATAACAGCCCCACCTCCCCGCGTGTTATGGGAACCCCTGATCTCCTACATGATATACGGACCGTCCACGGCCGCCTCCTCCTGTTATCTGTCTCCTGCCAACAGAACAATGGCTACGGTGCGCAAAAATTAATCACAACATACACTGCAGCCTCTATACATTGTAGTGCAAAGTGGACATAGGACAGATCCGCGTGTCGCGAGCGCCGGAGGAGACCATGTTTTGCAAAGCTTCCTTTATTTTGCAGTATACGTTAGATTCTACGTTCTACGGTGTAGTTTTAGCATTATTCAGCGTCCCACTTCGCCATAAATGATTATGAGAGTTGTTTTATTTAAAAGGTTACTGGTCGGTACTTTAAAGCGGTACCGTGTTCACGCAACCTAAAAAATCAAAATTCCGTTTATAAAAAAGGAGAAGCGACATGTAGCTCCTAGTTTCAGTTCTTTACTGCACGTTCTCCTTCTGTTTATTGGATATATGTATGAGTAAAAAGACGTTCTTCTGATACTCAACGACTGCTATAATACCTATACTGCAGTTACTGTGATGGTTACCACAGTGACAGGTAACTGGACAGTGTCCGACGGCGGCCTGTAGCTAGTGTTGAGCCGCTTGGTGGCCGAGCTGTCAGAGCGTCTACTTCAAGGACGTTTAAGAGGACCATATAAACTTCCCTTATCTACCCCATCGTGCGACGGCCTCAGTTCGATTCCCAGCGTAGGTGCTGGAATTTGACGACACACAGCACTTCGGTATCAAAAGGTGAGAAGAAGTAAGACGTTGGATTGTCAACTTCTCGCTCGGCACAGATTAGGTATCTCTCTTGGTTGTCACGCTACAAAGTTTACAACAGTAGGAATAGTGCCGTGTGTGTCCTCAAAGGCCGTTCGGAAATCAGTCAAGGTTGTGTTTAGGGAGGCTTGGCTCTGTGTGTTATATTCTTGTCACGTGAGGTTTAATATTAGATTAGGTAGGCGGCACTAGACGAACCAACAGGCCCATTCCCAAAGAGACACCAGAACTTACGCCCCGGCCCTCTATGAGCTATTGCCATTATGTCAGTAAGATTTAGATGACTGAGAAGAAAAAGGGGGAAGAATCTCAGCTAAAGAGACAATAATCAAGAATGCAAGCGAGCACGATCAATAGCCGCTGATATGCGGAGCTCTTAGAGAAGTCAAACTGTGTACTTGGAAAGGAAGAAAGAAAAAGATGGATTAAGGTGGCCTCGGCAGCTTTGGCCGTTAAGAGTTTGCGACTCTTGGAGGAGGAGTTCTTTGCTGTGGAGGAGGTCTCGTTGACATCCGTTGGCTGTCTCCGCACCGACAACGTAGAAAGGGAGTCTATTCCAATTATTATTGTATTAAAAAGTTTAAGTCTCGGTTTCTACAACAGAAGCGATATCACAGAAAAAGAAAGAAGGGATATACAGTATGACGATAGACATGGGGAATCCATGCACGAGTTTGTTCACACGCAGGATCAACACGCATGGGAACAGCATTTCGGGAGAGAAGAGAAAGAACAGTTGGAAAAAAGATCAGTAGGAGGATGAGATGAGAAGGAAGCAAAGTGGGCACGAAAGACAAACGTCCCAAAGATCTATCTGAGTCTATTCCAAATTTTCACTATGAAATACGGATAAAACTGCTGACATAAGGTTATTCTTCGAGCTTAATGCCTGAGTTTTTGGCCGTTGTTTCCCAGGCGATCATTATAACGTCTCTCTCAAAGAATCCCGTTGTAAGTACGTCGTTGAAGCCATTCAAATACTTGAATATTTCTAATAGTTGCCCCCTGAGTCGTCTTTGCTCGAAAGAGATCAGGCCCAGTTCAATTAGACGACATTCATACTGCCTGTTTCGCAGTGGATGTATCAATTTCGTTGTTGTGCGTTGGATTCTTTCCATGTTTTCGACATCTTGACACAAATGTGGCGACCAAAATCGAACAGCAAATTCTAAGTGTGCCCGCATAACGCCTTGTACAAGGTGTCATGCAGGCTGTGGCATTCTGCGATGAGTCTAGTATGTATACGGTGGTCGAGCAATTAACAGCTGCCACACGTCGTCAAGTGAACTTTAAAGTGTCAATATTTAATGCATGACTACACACAGCAGACACAGATGTTGTACAGCGCAACTGAACTGAACTAAAGGTAGACTATTGGATAGTGTTTAGACTAGGCCTATGCACGACAATACTTCATTCTGTAGTATTGTTATAATTATCCTAGCTATGAAACAGAATTAGCACTGTAGTACACCTCCAGTTAGTTCGTCATGAATAATTGGTACAGCGGGGAGTATATTCCGCCGAGCATATTTCATATCTCTTTATTGCTTCTCACTGGGTCGTCATTGCTGCGGCTAGGAAGGTTTCAACTCTCATTAGGTTTCTTCGTCGAACTCACACGCGGGGACTTGGCAGAGGACATTACATGTTGCGGAATCAGAACAGCTGCTGTACAAGGTCCACTCGTGACAAAAGATTATGCAATCAGAGCACTTCAAGGCTCCCTCAAAATGCCAAGCAGGTCCTACGGCTGATAGGTAATTGAGACATTACCCTAGATGAAATTCGATGGAATAGTTTCCAACACAGGGACCGCACACAAGAGGAACATGCAAGGGACGTGGTTAGAAACAAGAAACACGAATTCCTAGCTATACTGGTCAACGGTGGGGGACAAAGTCTGCATTACACGAGACCAAAAGGATGTAAAATAGACCAGTAATACTTCTACTTTTTACCATGGCAAATGGTCATGAATGTGCAAGTCATACCAATAATTACTTTCTTTGACTCACCATGAACAGTTTTTTGTTTGAGATAGCTATTTTAATTGGAAAAGAGTTTATAGAAGTATCATCAATTAACCGTTAGACCTACTTTGCAAGAATGGGTCATTCACTATGTGTGGTCTGTGGAGGAGAAAATAAAAATTTCCACTTAAATACGACATTGCATGGACACCTGATGAGTCACTTCCTTTTACAAGATATAGAACGAGCCAAGAACTTTCCGGCACACCCATTAATCGAAAGCAAATTTCTCACGCCGATCTACAACGCCAGGAGAAGAGTAGAAGCTTAGTGACCAATGCATGCCAGAATCACAGTCATGCAATACGCCAACTACTGGGAGAGACTTGAATTACTCTCGCTGTTCTCTCTTCAGCGGCGTCGGGAGAGATGTCTGATTATTTACACGTGGAAGATCATAGTGGGATTGGTCCCTAATTTTGCTGACCTGAAGCTTAGAGTCTACACGAGGCAGCACCCGCGGCTGGGCAAGCTCTGTGTGATTGCATCGTTCAATAACACAGCGCTCGCCAGTGTGCGCTCAATGTATGAACAATCTTTGCCAGTAATGGGGCCAGACTTTTCAACTGTCTTCCGTTGGAGCTCCGGGAATTCAAGGGAATCCGCAAGTATTTAAGACACGGCTGGACAGCTTCCTGAAGTCGGTGCCGGATCAGCCTCCTCTGGCACACTATCAACGGGCGGCGCTGAGCAATAGTCTGGTGGACCAACTCGCTCATCAGAGAGCCCAACGCAACTAACTCCCTGCACTTCCTGCAGTGAGATGGCGGCGCATCAGCGTGGCCGGAGCTTCGAGGCTCAAACATCATTCAAGGATTCAAGGAATGCACACAATCAGTGTTCCACATTCTTATTAAAGCATGTTCATCTCATGCGCACGCATAGGCCTACCATAAAAAGCTTATGAGCATGATACAACCTGCTGAAACAACACGGGAACTTAAGAGATATTTACACTACACAGCAAGATGCAGAATTGTCACATCCCAATTATCAAAAAACCGCACTTGTTTAACTCGTAAAACGGCGAGTTTTCTCTCAACTACGCCCTACTGGCTATAGCCCCTAGTGAATCAAAGTCTGTGGGGATGGGCCCCTTAGCCTATTGTTTCACTGTCTAAATGCACTGTAAGTACTGCGAAGTTGGAGTGACCATATCTTCGGTCCATTGTGAAGTTGGAGGCATCATCACTTGCAGTGTACGGCAGTTAGTTAAATAAAAAAAAAATACTGTGTAGGATAAACTACCGGTGAGGTAAGTAATGCATTTACAGAGACATCACTGTCACCAACTCTTTCTGAAAGCTACACTGTCGGTTAAGTAAAGCATTTACAGACATCGTTGTCACTGATGTCGTCTGTCTATCGGCAATCCATCTCCGCGAGTCTTTTCTTGTGTATAGAGCAAATATCGCCTCTGTTATTTTCTTCTAGAGTATTTACCTGCGGGGGGCTCGCGGTCCCCACGCTTTTTGCCTCTGTCTTCTGCATGCTCTTCAACGTCCATTTCGTCCACGCAAAGACAACCGCTCAAGGCACCAGCGTAAATATTGCCATCGATAATCAACAAACTCCTGTGAGGGAGAGCAGAAAAGTTCGTAGACTGACCAACGGGACACTCAAACTCAATGCTTTTCCGCAGGATTTTTTTTTTCTTCTCTCTAGCGTAATCTACACTATCTCCAGCTATGTAAGAGCTAAAACTTGATCGATATTGGCGAATCGAAAGTCAGTGATTAATTCTCGTGACAAGTTAAAACTAAACGAATCAGGGCTTTCCGACAGTTTAGCGCTAATCAAAGATACCATGATAATACCACTCCATGAAACGACAGTCTGCTTATTATTATCTTTATTGTTTGACTTGCTCTTAGACTGAATAATATAAGACTCCGTCTCCAGTGTAAAAGCGCTCGAGAGAGTAAGAAATAAGGGACAGATTTAGCATGTCAATAGAAACGTGGAACCTTTCCACGAGGGTGTTCTGACACAGGATCAACACGCATGGATACAGCGACTGAAATGAAAGAATAAAAAAAGAAAAAATAAGCCATCAACAGTCTGAGTATGACACTGGAAGGAAGCAAAGTGGGCACGAAGGAAAGACGTCTCGAAAGCCTAACTAAGGTTAAGGCAACATATCATGTCCTCCTAGAGACGCTATTCCCAAAAACAGAAGATGGACAAAGCTAACTAACCTAACCCTATAGCTTATGGCCCATACTAGTCCCTGAGAGGCAATAGTCTGTTTTACTACGCCGTTGTTAATGATATAAGAGTCCAAATTATTAATAATAGGATCATTCTATTCTGTGAATTCATAAGACAAATTATCAAGAAAAATATACCATTAACAGTCATAGCTGAGTGGTATCTGTGAGAGCCTCCACCATAAGCCCTACGAGTGACGTATGTGGGGATGTCACAGTTTATCGTGGGTGGAGATGTCACAGGTTATCGTGTGTGGGGATGTCACAGGTTATCGTGTGTGGGGCTGTCACAGGTTATCGTGTGTGGGCTGTTACAGGTTATCGTGTGTGGGGCTGTCACAGGTTATCGTGTGTGGGGCTGTCACAGGTTATCGTGTGTGGGGCTGTCACAGGTTATCGTGTGTGGGGCTGTCACAGGTTATCGTGTGTGGGGCTGTCACAGGTTATCTGGTGGAAGCCCTCCCTCCTCAAGAAGGAAATTTTACAATCAATACGAATTACGTTGCTACAGATTGTATTTTTAGGCCTATCAGTCCCAATGAAATTGTTAACATTCTTAAAT
>LQNS02000211.1:36632267-36644069 GCA_001587735.2 Parhyale hawaiensis
AAAGCTGTAAATATCTTCAGCGCTTCATCGTTGCGATTTCAACGTTTTTGGCCATCTTCTGCAAGCCGGTCTAATTTTCGCTTATCGATTTCCATGAAAACGCACAATATTTACAAAAACTGCAACCTGACCAATATTTCGCCTCTGCTCCGTTAAGAGCGTGACATGAAAGATACAAATATAATTAATAGCTAAATATATGTACACAAGACAGTTCTGATTATATTATTTTGATTTTTATGTCCACTGGATCCATCTGAGGTGTGTTGTAATCAGCATTTCTGGGTTACCGGTACTACACCAGCTAGTCGCAACTCGTGTCGTAGTCATAGCTCAAATGAGGTTTCCGACACGGGTTACGGTTTCGTAAGTAACCACACAAAAACATAAATTACAAATAAAGGAAAAGCCAAAATTATGCAAATGTGCAACGAGTAAACACCGCGGTCTTTGAGGAGGCTAAAACGTTTATTTGTTTTAATTTTACGTCGACAAAATACATTAAACACTGATGTTCATTATTGTCAAGGCTGCACCACTCATCGATAGAAGGCGCTCTCATGACCACTTTTCGGGTTACGGTAACCTTTTGTTTCAGGTTGCGGTAGCCCGATTTGAGAGTTATTACCACACACCTCTGAGGACTTTACAAATACGTTGTAGTAGTAGTACTAGTAGTAATAGTACTATGCTTCGGAAATTTAGTGCTTAATTCGAGCATGGGAGGGTTAACGCCTTCCTTCCCAAGTTGTGGGTGTTACATGAGAAAGTTATTTCCTCGGAAAGTAATGGTTAACGTGGTAAGTATTAACTGAACGGTCGGTTTCTCGTAGGAATAGCAAGCGTTAAGACGCGTATGAAAACTATGCCTGTTTTGATCCTGAATGACTAACACGCGCAACAAAAACTTGACGAAAGCTTATTAGCATGTGCGGGGGGGGGGTCTATGCTTATTATAATCCTCGAGCGGAGCGAAAAGAAGTGAATGTATTTTCGTTGAAAATTTAGATAGATGTTATTATATATTTGTTAATTTGTCTGTCCACCCAAAAAAAGGGAGAAGGAGTTAAGCAATGGTCATAATTTTTTGCCCAGAGTCTGCTGGGATGACCTAGATATGAAAAATGCCAAAACTCTAAAGTAAGCGGGTGATTGTCTTACGTCACGAAGCGTTCTGGTTTCTATATCTTTACGATAATAGTTTTCTTTTTTAAAAAAAAGCTGTAGCTGTAGGTAGTACACTTATGAAAACTAATGGATTTATTCAATTAATCGCACGGACCGTTATAATTCAGTGGCTACTTCCAAATTCAGACTAAAGTCATCATGCTCTCGGGAAGACGAATTTCCCTCAGGCACCAGCACCTCAAAAACCAATACAGCTCAATATTTAATACAAAATATTTATAGACTTCAGCTCAAGCTGCTCCATGCAGGAGGCGACTCGCTGGTGTCTGCTGCCAAATGTCAATGACAAAGCAGACCCGACACCAGCTGATTGACAACAATACTCTAAAGTTTAAAGCGTTGGAGGACGATCTGGAAGAGTTGCGCAAGGGGACTGAAGGTCAGCCAGAAAAGAAGAACATCTTAACCACAGTTATCAGATTAAATCATATCTTATTACAAGCCTCCTGGCCCACTCATTCTTACTGTAGTAAGAAATGCGAAGCAGGGACAAGACCAGCAAAGAAAAATGGGCAACATTCAACGAAGTGTGATCACGCATAACAATAACAAGATCAGCGGCGAAGCTGGGGTTCTTAGCGCCCGCGGACAAAGCCAATAAGAGCGCCTCTCCCCCCCCCCCATCGTAAGAACACGGGTACCCAGATAGTGTTTCCGACATGCCTCAATGAATCGTAATCCAGATTATTTACACTATCAATGAGCACATTCGAACTGCGGCAACTTCACTTTTAATTTCGATTTAATTAGAGCGCAGGTAAACGGTTAGACCAATTCCGAAGATAATCGATCGTACGCTGGTTTTAGAGTAAAATTATTAATCCCCAGTAGCTGGCCTTTGCGAATTTTGTCTTTAAATCGAGAAGCGCAAAAAATTATACTGCACCTATTCATTGGATGTGCGCTGTTTCAAAACTGAGTTCTATTGCGCCCAAAAAGGGGCACAAGGCCCAACCTGATAACTCCATTATTTGATTGTGTAAATATTTTATGTTGATTAGTATTATGTCGTATTTCCGCACCCCTAGATATTGCGCTCTAGGAGAGGGGTGTGTCGCGGTCAGCATTTCTGGGTTACCGGTGCTACACCGGTGACCCAGCTAGTCGCAACTCATGTCGCAATCATAGCTCAAATGGCAGCTGCGACACGGGTTACGGTGATGCAGGTCACCGAGCACAAGCGTCTATTTTGAATAAAAGGAGCACTAAATTCATTCAAACACGCAATAAATAAACTCCGTACACCAGAATAAGTAAATCGGATCGGCGACTTGGAAGTTATACTGACAAAATTTCAATTAAATCGGAATTTCAACGTTGTTGAGCTTGCACGCTTGCACCGCTTGTCGCTAGATGGCGCTCTCACAACCCCTTTTCGGGTTACGGTAACCTTTTTTCAGGGCGCGGTAGCCCGGTTTTGGCGAGATTGTGACACACCCCAGATGTCTCTCCTTGCTCACCCCCTCCAGCCCCTCCACTCAGCAAGATGTAAAAGAAAACAAAATAAATAGGGATTACTACACCGAGTGTAAAAGTGGATGGAGTGGCAAGTGTGTGGAAAGAAATGTGTCCCTCAAGCCTAACGTTGGCCATTGCAACCATGGCTGAATTATGTATTTCAGTCATGATGTAAACCTGCGAAATTCAATAGCTAGTACGACCGACGGGCGAATTTAAGCCTAAGCCTATGACCCATCCTAGCCTCCTGAGGGCAGGAGTTGATGGCCATATTACATTGGGGTGGAGGCTACGCTCTCTCAGGCATCTGGAATTATCCAGATCTTAAATTTCATTGCAGCTGGTGGTGGCATTTGCTTCAAGGCGCTGTACAGCTCTGCTTGCGGCTGGTGCTGTGTCATGAAAAAAAATGAAATAAGCTACGCGCTGCTTGCCAATCACGGCAACGGTGTAAGCAAAATAAGCTGAGTCAGCTCCCATTGCTGCAGGCTGCCATGTCGGCCCTGTGTGTAAGTGGATATCACTGTACGATATGCGCTGAAACATTCATGGATCGTATAGGTACTGCATGAAAAAAACTATGAAGGAAGGTGTTTTATATATATAGTCATTTAAGATCTCACTATTCACGTATTTGACGGCCCGGCACCTTACCTTGATACCTTGATGATACTTCGGACGCGGTCCAGGTGGCGTTATGCACGCCACCCATCTTGTGCAAGGTGATGCTGTACTCCGTATTTCAGAAAGTCAACAAGTAAGAAGTATTATGTATGCAAGTATAAAAATTAATTTGAGGGCGAAGTTTTAGTAGAAAAATGCTCAATATTGCATTGAGAACATTTTTACTTAGCTCTACCAATACTTGTCAAACAACATTCTTGCACTTGGTTTCTGGCCCACACAGAAATAACAGGCTGCCATGTACAGGAGACGAAATGAACATAATCAGCCTATGTCATTCGGTCAACGCAAAGCATCGCTGCAAAAACGTAGCACCAATAAAACGCAGTTCGCAGAGGTAGCAGGTCTATGCACATCCCAAAAAGCAGACGAAGAACTGTCTTCCGCTATCACCAAGATCTTCGTCTCACCTGCCATCCACGCAGGCACTCTATTATTAGGTGGTCGCAAGGGCTGCTTTCTTCTCTCGCCGCTATTACTGCACAGTGTCTGCTCTGCCTTTAGGCCTTCAACTTACCCAGTCATCCCCACCAGATATTTCTGGTTTCAAGTGGATGCATGCAAGCGTTGGCTGGAGACCAAAGACTGAAAGCCTTCACCTGCCGTCGCCCTGTCGCTCTACTGACTGCTTGTGAGTTATGAGTGCCGCGTGGCCACTGGCACTTCCGGAGGCGGGATGCCACCCGCGCTCTCATGGCACCAGCTGTGTCCTAAAAAATTACAAAATTTCTATTGACCTACTCAAGCTAAATACTCGCTTTCTAAATTACTGTGGATACCATGCCGCTGGTTACCCACTGCACAACGCGAGGGTTGTCACTGGAAGGTAAACTTACTCGACTTCCACGAACTCCATCGCCGGGGACGCCGGTGGCTCTTGGGCGACATTTCTGAGAAACGCTTGAGTGTGGAGCCTTTGTAACGTCGCCTACGCGTCGGATATCAAGAAGACAGGAGAGATAACGACGCTGCGATACTCCCATGCGCTCCTGCCGAAATAATGAATTAAGCAATATTTAGGCGTAAAACACGTTATATTTGTTCTGCGTATTCACACTGTCTAAACAAACTTTCACAAGAGTCATCAGTTTTGATTCATGTTGTCTCGGTGCCGATTGCATTTTTCTACTTTGTGCAATTTTGAAATCCAAGTGAATTGCATGTCAAACTAAAATACCGACATAGCTAGAAAACGAAAAACTCTGTATTCGTCAGGAAACCTAATCGTTCGCGATAATTGGCTTTGGCGATGAGTAACATTTCAGCGCTCAATGTTGTTGATCATCATTAAACGAGTTAACATCTAAATGACAGGAAAGTAGATTTTCACGGTTTTCGATTATAAAGTTGAATAAAATTGGCGCTAGAAGACATCAACGTCACCAGTGTCGAGCATTTTCTCTCTCTTGACGCGCAACGTCTTACTTTTCTGCAGCAGCCCTGGGGCGGTGAAAGCTCCGGCGCCCCATAACATCACTAACGGCGGAGACAGGACTCGAGCCGAAGACGGCAGACTTGCGGTTTTGCGTCTCCATGGCACGGGGATCGTTCACCCCGAAATGTTGAGAGTTGGCTGCTGGCCTATTCAAGTCCAACGCAGCAAGAAGCTCTTGCGTATTGGTTTCTTGACACTTTGAAGTGCTAACCCAAGATACCTCGGGGTTCATTTTCTAAATTAATTGGATTCCCTCGGTAGATCATGCGCTATCGTGCGTGTGTAAAGGAGGTAACAAAATAATATATTTTCTATTTCCAATAATAAACAGTTAACGTCTTTTCGACTGTAAATATTTAGAAATTACTCTGCAAAGAGGTTGACTCTCGAGGGTAATGGCCCATTAGCTCTCTCGACTACAATATTTCCTGAGTTATCTTTAACATAAAATATTTTTGAAATTCAACTAGAGTACAGCCAATCAGACTGTTGGTACCATCGAGTCCAAGTGAAATAGCTCAAAATAACCATTGTTGGCGTTGATTTGTATCCTGGGATCCCAATGATAATGCATTACGACGAAATTGTTTCATGGTGAGTGTATTGTTGAACAATTGTTGTCTTTACTTTATGTTAAGCCTATTTATCTGGAGCTGAAAATGTATTCGAATCAGGGTGCAACCTTAGAAAAATAAGAGTTCGTTTATGCATGTACTAAATTCAAATAACACAGCGTAAAATAAAGCTAGCATACCCTTGAGCAGAGTCCTGGAAGTGCTGCACGTTTTTCAGAGAGAAAAAAAAGTATTGTTTTTCAACTAATACATAGATGCTAGCAGCTAAAAAAGCTAGTACTGTGAAAGGGAAAACAAATTGTTGAGATTTACTTGTAAATAGAGAACATGTATATATTAGATCAATATTTCATGCTATTGATATCAGAAACTTAAACAAGATCGTCACCGTAAGATATGCAAGGTATATAATTCGAAACACAAGACCATTAGATATTTGGAAAGGAATACGAAGAGTACTTACAGGTCGAAGACTGCTCTGCTCGCCATGTTCCAGTTGCGCACCCTGCGAGGATGTGACTCCAATGACAATACCTGTCGACAGAGACAAATAGCTTAATTCAAGTGTTTGTGTTTTAGAAAATGTGACATAACTGCTCCATGTTATAGCATGAGCTATATAATATTAAAAACTTGAAACCAAATACTTTAGCTTAAGCCCAACTGAGCACTGTTATATGTGGCAATAGCTCAAAGAATCCGGGATTTCTATTTTCTTTTTCTCTTTTTTCTCTTTCGTCTTCCGTTTTTTCTCCTCTCGTTTCCCCAATCCTCTATATCCTACTAACATAATGGCAATAGCTCAAAGAAGCCGGGGTGTTAGCCCCGGTGTCTCTTTGGGAATGGGCCTTTTGGTTCGTCTACTGCCGCCTATCTAATCTAATCTAATCTACTATGGGTCGGAAAAGAAGTAGAAGAACTAAAATAGAAAAAGGAAATAAATGAGTGTGAGAGGAAACCTGTCGTAAAGCCTATAACTATGAAAATCTTAGGTAACGTACAAAGTTTCTATTGATGAGGCTGGGCAAGCTTAAGTTCGATTTCTTTTTGCTATCATTCTTCCTCTACTCACAAAATCCTAAGAATTGTACACCAATTTACTTCCAGGCTTCTTTCTGAGATACACGAATTTAATAGCTAGAATTATCTAAATATATTCTTTGCTAGACTGATATACTTACTTCATTTCAATTTATATTACCGTCACACTTTTTCCCCGCTTATATAGTAAAGGCACTTCAACGAAATTGTAAGCCATTCCCTTCTTTCTACATCAGCAGTACAAGAATGCCATAGTTACAAACATCGAAAGCTATTACTTTTTGAGCTGTGGCTGCTTCAATACTGTGAGGGAAGAACACCGCCGGAAATGCTGACTTCAACACCGTCGAGGGTTCAGCCTGGGTAGCGTGAAACCAAGATGGCACTGTCTTTGCAACTTTTTTTAATACGAAGTAATTTTTTAAGGTGAACTATTTTTTGAGATGAAGTAATAATTTTGAGGCAAAGTAATTATTTTGAGGCGCAGTAATTTTTTTAAAGCGGAGTAACATTTTGATGGCGAAGTGATTTTCTTGCAATAGAGTTTATATGGTAAGATAAACTACCTTAGCTTGAGCAAAGGGCTTTTGGCAAAATTTCATGAGTAAGGTAAGCAAAGAAAGGTACTCGTGAGGATCGTTCATTTTCTAGCAGCCCAAAGCTGCAAGATAAGCGTTCTTCCTAAACTACGTCCCAAGTAATGCTATTGCTACGAGAAAAGACATTCTAGTTTATATTTATAGGGTTAAAGAAATGCTTAAACGCTGTATGTATATCGAAAAGCATCGTTTTGAGACAGCTATGGCAAAATAATCATAGCAAATTATATTTTACAAATCTTGGAAACGAGTGAGAGATAAGAAGGAAGGATCAAGAGTTCAGCTAACTTAAATATCTTGTCTGATGCTTTCTCAGGGATGCTGACAACACACTGATGCCAGCGTACAGGAATAGTTTAGAAGTTCACGGTTATTTAACCCTAAAGGGCGAAATAAGCTTTGTTGTTTTGCGAGATTAGCATTGTTTAAGACGTACGTCAGGAAACTCAAACTAAGATAATTATCAAAATAGTCCATATAATGTCGACTAACAAATAAAATCTAACGCTTCGGGAAGGAAACCTCTCATCATGATAAAAATAAAATTTCAATTTATCCCTAAGAATCAAAATCTTTCTTTCAAATCTAGTGAGGGGTGCATAGATATTGCCGGGGGAAGTCTACAAAGCGAATGAACAAAGCTACATAGAGGGGCTTGATGTCAGCTTCTGTATACAGTCAGCTGATGTGGGACTAATGGTGGACTATGTGAAGTAATACAGCTGAGATCATAATGTTTAGGCTGGGCTTAGTTCTATAGATGTAAATGGACTCTAATGTTGTGAGCTCTACTGGATTAGAAGCGTCTATGATTGAGAAGCCACTTTTGCTGATATTACTGTTATGTTGCTCAGCATGTAGCCGGAGGCTGAATGTGGGGGTTTTGCAAGTGGTAAGCCGGTTCGATCAGATCCGCCTAAACGTTGGCCAATACGGGCTTTGACATATTGCTCAGTGCTACCGATTTACGAGGCATAGCATCCTCTGCACTGGAAACGGTAATAACACTTGACAAAAGTGATGTGGGAGGTGTGTTTTTAAATTTAATGTAGGAACCTATCGTAAATCTGCTTTTGTATGAAAATTTGAAGCTTAGATTTGGGTAGGATTCAGAGATTAACGTTTTCAAAGTGTTTGCTGCACGAACAGAGGCTTTGTTGTAGTACGGAAGCAACTAAAAGAAGTCAAATTTACGGACGGAGGGTTTGCTAATGCCGGGATCGAACAGTTTGTCGAGGAACAGTTTGCAGTAGTGACCCTTAAAATGGTGCGGATAAGCGTTATTTTTTAAAAATCTTTGGAGAAAGTTAACTTCGTTTGAGAATGCAAGGTAGGAGGAAGATAATTAAATGGTGTGCAAGAAATAGTAAAGTTTTTATTGCATTGATATTAAATTGGTCGTAGCAGTGACTGAAAAAAACGTGTCCCGAGGCCTCAGAATGTGGGTGTTCTGTAAAGCGCAGTGGTTAGTGTTTAGTCTTGTTTAGATATTACATTATATAGAAAAGCTAAAGACTTCTTGAATTGGTTTTCCGCTGTAAATTTGATATCTGGATGCTTGCTATTCAAATATGTATTGCAGAAATAGTTCAGAATCAGTTTGATTGTTGAATATAAGGAATGTTTCATCTATGTACATAGCGATTATTGTGTATCGGTTGGGAGTCATTTGGGCATTCGTTAAGCCAAAGAGTTTCATGATGGCATAGGAAAATGCTTGCTAAAGAGGGACTGACCGGGGATCCTATGTAAACTCCCTCTATTTGCTTCCACAGTCTATTGTTAAACATGAAGAAGGAATCTTTAAAAGCTATACTAAGGCAAAAAATCTCATACTAAATAGAAGTCGACAAAACGTAACGTTTCGGGATACAAAATTCCATCATCAGAAAAACTAACAACCTCTCGATAAAAATATCCTTTATATGTAAATCGATTAGATGAGCATGGATGTTGTCGGGGAGAGGTCTAAAATGTGAATGAACAGAGCTACGCGGTAGGGGACGGATGTCAGCTCTTGTACAGTCGGCAGATGTGAGGCTAGGTGTTAACAGTGTGTAGTGGTACAGCCGAGGTCATAATGTTGAGGCTAGGTCTGGTTCTGTGGATATGGAGGGACTCTAATTTTGTGAGCTCGATGGGATTGGAAGAGTCTATAATGGAAAAGCAATTCCTACTGATGGGATTTTTGTTTTGCTCGGCATGCAGGCGGGGGCTGAATGTGAGGGTTTCACAAGTGGTAAGCCGGTACGACTGGATACACCTAAGTGTTGGTAAATACGGGCTTTGAAGTGTTGTCCAGTGCTACCGATGTATGAGGCGCTGCAAGCCTGGCATTGTTAACGGTAAATAACACTGGACATAAGTGGTGTGGGGGGTTTGTCTTTAAATTTGAAGTATGACCCTATAGTGAATGTGTTTTGTATATAAATTTTGAGTTGATATGTGGGAAGGCATTAGAGAGGAACGTTTTCAAAGTGTTTACTGCACTGACAGATGCTTTATTGTAGTACGGAAGCGAGTGAAAGGAATCCAATTTACTGACCGAGAGATTGCTAATGCAGGGATCGAAAAGTTTGTCTAGAAACAATTTGCAGTAGTGGTCCAGAAACCGGTGCGGACAACCGTTAGCTTTTAAAAATGTTTGGAGAAAGTCAACTTCATTTGAAAATGCAAGGTATGAAGAAGACAAAATTTTAATGTTATGCTCCAAATAGTAAAGTTTTTATTGCATTGATTTTGAATTGATCGTAGCAGTGACTGAAAAAACTTGTCTCGAGGCCTGAGAATGTGGATTTTCTGGAAATTCCAGTGGTCAGTGTTAAGTCTTGGTTGGTTATTAAAACGTCGAGAAAAGCTTAAGAATTATTTGATTGAATTTGGGCAATGAATTTGATATATGGATATTTACTATTCAAATATTGGAAAAATAGATTAGAATGTGCTTGATTGTTAAATATGAGGAAGGTGTCATCTACATGACGATTAAGTGAATCGGTTTGAAGTCATGTGAGCAGTCGTTAAGTTGCGTGACTGAGTAATTTTGCAATTTGCAATTTTTGTGATAGTGTGCCCACGCTATATCAAAACTACAATTCTGGAAGTCAGTAATACAAACAGTCATGATAATATTATCCAATTTATTCCTAAATATAAGAAAACATCACAAATTTTCATTTCAAATTTTAAATTTTTGTTTGTCTAACGGCTGGAATTAAACTCTTTGATCATGCACGATCAGCCCGCTAGTGAAACTACGGTTCGATCAATTTTTACCTATGATCAGGTTGATTGCTATCAGAATCACGTCAAAAACTGGTCATAAAAATGCACGGATCATTCGGAATCAGGCAGAATGATTAGTGATTGTCACAAAAAGACGCCATTAGACACTCCATGCACTTTACGTAGCTCTGTGGAACAACTCTGAAAAAAAGATGGTGCGGCTCCTGTAGCTATTCACATGGACAGCCCCATCATCCCAACAAGTTTACAAACTTTTTTCAAGCTAGCATATGTCGACTAAGTTTGTTTAAGGACTGAAATTCACTTACAATTTCAAACTGGCTTCTGCTACTGTTACTTATTTTGAAAGTAATTTTAAATGTTCTTTCTATTCCGTTACCTAAGCTTTCAATTACTACTAATTGAGGCAAATTTGTAGGCTTACAACTAGTGGAAAAAAGGCTTATTCATGATGGGTGTTACTTTTTGTTACCTCGAGCAGAAAGCCGAACATTTATGCCCGGGATAATGCCCACTTGGAGTTCTTCTTCTCGTTGACATAGCTCCAAAAATGTTTGAAATTATAATTTTTTAAGCGCTTATAATAGGAAAATGTTGGTGCTTAGTATGCTTTATATGATTTCCTGCTTAAAGTACAATGCTTAAATTCGTCAACATAAACGGTCATTTTGGATACTATACTTGCTTATTTTTACTGCTTAAGGCGCTCAAACCGTTGTTGCTTAATGTTCATTTTCTAGTCATTACAAAAAGCAGAAGCTGACGCTGCGGTCGATAACAATTGCATCAGCCGCACCGAGCGCTTCATACAGAGTGCCAGGCAGCTGGCCGCACTGCCGCACACCCTTGACACCTTTTGGAGTTATAGATCGCCGCACCCACTGTACTCCGGACCAACTCTTCGTCCGCCTTCAGAACCAACAACTAATTGATCTGTCAATCATAGCTGCAGTGCGCTAGAAACAAAGTTGCATGAGATCTCGTCGTTCGATTAACGATAGATGGCAGCGTAATGGGAAAGGTTGAAGCAGCTCGTGGTTTGGAGGTTACTGATGATTGCAAAGCAGAAACCAGTTATGGAATACTTGTACTTGTCAAAGGTTTGAGTAATATTGACCCTGCAGATATTCTAATCGTCATTTTCTCTATACGATAATGGTTCCGGAACAATACGCGAGCAGCTTCCTACTCGTAACATGTTGCGTTAGCTATGTTGAATTGCTGACCCTGTCTAATGCCCATATTACATATAGTGCGACAGATGTTGATGCCCGTGCTTGCGACACATCCCCCCCTTAAATTCCACACATTTTCACGTCGACTGCCGTCTTTTAGCACTTGCCTTTTAGCATCATAATTTCCGCTCACGTTGATGCAAAATTACTCGTACTATAAGTGCAACGCGAAAATGGCTGGAATCTAGGGGAAAGATGTGTCGCAAGCACGGGCATCAGCATCTGTCACTCTAAACGTAATACATATGAGTGAAAGGACAGCCAACACTAATACCTATATTTTTCCTGGTAAGATATACAAGTCATAAATTCGATTCTGTAGACAAATAAGGCTTTCTGTT
>LQNS02000211.1:36659481-36670349 GCA_001587735.2 Parhyale hawaiensis
GATTCCAAAAATACAAAAGATGGAGAACTAGCAACGAGTTGTCAATCAAGCCTTTTACGTAAATTTAAGAAGCTATAGTTCGGAACAAAATAACTCTTCATTAGATCTTCCCGAAAATCATCTACAGCAGCAACAACCAATTACGACAGAGTCCTGGAAGTGCTGCAAATTTTTCAGAGAAAAAAAGTATTGTTTTTCAACAAAAACATAGATGCTAGCAGCTACGAAAGCTAGTACCGTGAAAGGGAAAACAAATTGTAGAAATTTACATGTACATAGAAAACATGATCATGTTAGATCAATATTTCAAGCTATTGATATCAGAAACTTAAAGAAGATCGTCACCATTAGATATGCAATGTATATCATTCGAAACACAAGACCATTGAATATTTGTGGAAAGAAAGACAAAGAGTACTTACGGGTCAAAGACTGCCATGCTCGCCGTGTTTCAGTTGTGCACCCTGCGAGGATGTGACTGCAATGACAACATCTGTCAACAAAGACAAATAGCTTAATTCAAGTTTTTGTGTTTTGGAAAATGTGACCTAACTGCTCCATGTTATAGCATGAGCTATATAATGTAAAAAAGCGAAAGTTAAGCCCAACTGAACACTATTATATGTGCCGGTATTACTATGGGTCGGAAAAGGGGCAGAAAAACTCAAATAGAAAAAGGAAATGAAGTGAGTATGAGAGGAAACATGTCGTAAAGCCTATAACTATATAAGTCTTGAGTAACGTATAAAGATTCTGCCGATGAGTCTGGGCAAGCTTAAGTCAGGTTTATTTTTGCTATCATTCCTCCTCTACTCACAAAATCCTAAAAATTGTACACCAATTTAATTCTAGGCTTCTTGCTGAGATACACGAATTTAATAGTTGGAATGTACTAAAATTAAACTTTTTGCGAGACTGATACGTTTACTTCATTTCAATTTATATTACCGGCACACTTTTTCCTCGCTTATATAGTAGTGGCAATTCAAAGAAATTGGAAGCCATTCCCTTCTTTGTACATCCACAGCACTAGAATGTCATAGTTACAAACATCGAAAGCTATTACTTTTTGAGCTGTGGCTGCTTCAATACTGTGAGGAGAGAACACCGCCGGAAATGCTGACTTCAACACCGTCGAGGGTTCAGCCTTTGTGGCGCGAAACCAAGATGGCACTGTCAATGCATTTTTTTTTTTTAAGACGAAATAATTTTTTTGGGGTGAACTATTTTTTGAGGCGAAGTAATTATTTTGAGGCAGAGTAATATTTTGAAGGCGATGTGATTTTCTTGCAATAGAGTTTATACAGTAAGATAAACTACCTTAGATTGGACAAAGGGCTTTTGGTAAAATCTGATAGGTGAGGTAAGCGAAGAAAGGTACTCGTGAGGATCTCTCATTTTCTAGCAGCTTAAAGCTGCAAGAAAAGCGTTCTTCCTAAACTACGTACCAAGTAATGCTATTGCTACGAGGAAAGACTTTCTAGTTTGTATTTATAGGGTTAAAGAAATGCTTGAATACTGTATATCAAAAAGCATCGTTTTAAGACAGCTATGGCAAAAGAATCATAGCAAATTATATTTTACGAATCTTGGGAATGAGTGAGAGATAAGAAGGAACGATCATGAGCTCAACTTACTTAAATATCTTGTCTGATGCTTCCTCGGGATGCTGACAACACTCTAATATTAGCCAGCGTATAGGAGTAGTTTAGAAGTTCACGGTTATTCAACCCTAGAGGGCGAAATAAACTTTGGTGTTTTGGGAGATTAGCGTTGTTTAATAAGTCAGAAAAACTCAAACTAAGATAATTATCAAAATAATCCATACAATCTCGACTAACAAACAAAATTTAAAGTTTCGGGAAGGAAACCTCCCATCATCAGAAAATTAAAATTCTAATCTACACCTAAGAATAAAAATCTTTATTTCAAATATAGTGTGGGGAGCATAGATATAATCGGGGGAAGTCTAGAAAGCGAATGAACAAAGCTACATGGAGGGGCCTGACGTCAGCTTCTGTACAGTCAGCTGATGTGCGACTAATTGTGGATTGCGTAAAGCAGTACAGCTGAGATCATAATGTTAAGGCTGGGTTTAGTTATATGGATGTAGATGGACTCTAACGTTGCGAGCTCTACTAGATTAGAAGCGTCTATGATTGAGCAGTGACTCTTGCTGACGGGATGGTAGTTTTGCTCAGCATGTAGGAGGGGGCTGAATGTGAGGGTTTTGCAAATGGTAAGCGGGTTCGACCAGATCCGCCTAAACGTTGGTCAATACGGGCTTTGAAACGTTGCCCAGTGCTACCGATGTGCGAGGCATTGCATCCTCTGCACTGGAAGCGGTAATAACACTTGACAAAAGTGATATGGGAGGTGTGTCTCTAAATTTGAAGTAGGACTCTATCGTAAATGTGTTTTTGAACGAAAATTTCAAGTTTAGATTTGGGTAGGCTTCAGAAATTAACTTTTTCAAAGTGTTTGCTGCCCTAACAGAGGTTTTGTTGTAGTACGGAAGCAAGTAAAAGAAGTCAAATTTGAGGACGGAGGGCTTGCTAATGCCGGGATCGAACAGTTTGTCTAGGAACAGTTTGCAGGTATGGTCCAGAAAATGGTGCGGATAAGCGTTATTTTTGAAAAATCTTTGGAGATAGTTAACTTCGTTTGAGAATGAATGGTAGGAGGAAGACAAATGGTATGCCCGAAATAGTAAAGTTTCTATTGTATCGATTGTAATTGAACCATAGCAGTGACTGAAAAAACTTGTCCCGAGGCCTGATAACGAGGGTTTTCTGTAAACCCCAGTGACCAGTGTTTAGTTTTGCTTAGATATTAAAATATCTAGAGAAGCTAAAGACTTCTTGGATTGGTTTTCCGTAGTAAATTTGATATCTGGATGTTTGCTATTCAAATACTTATTGCAGAAATAATTTAGAATCAGTTTGATTGTTGAATATAAGTAATGTTTCTTCTACCTACATAGCGATTATAGTGCATCGGTTGGAAGTCATTTGGGCATTCGTTAAGCCAAAGAGATGATGGCATGATGGCAAAGTTAAATACTCGTTAACGAGGGACTGAGCGGGGACCCTATGCCCAGAATTGTCCAGAAAATGGTGCGGATAGCCGTTATTTTTTAAGAATGTTCTGAGAAAGTCAACTTCGTTTGAAAATGCAAAGTATGAAGAAGACAAAAATTTAATGGTATGCTCGAAATAGTAAAGTTTTATTGCATTGATTTTGAATTGATCGTAGCAGTGACTGAAAAAACTTGTCCCGAGGCCTGAGAATGTGGGTTTTCTGTAAATTCCAGTGGTCAGTGTTAAGTCTTTGTTGGTTATTAAATCGTCGAGAAAAGCTTAAGAATTATTTGATTGTTTTTGTTCAGTGAATTTGATATTTGGATGTTTACTATTCAAATATTGCAAAAATAGATCAGAATGTGCTTGATTGTTAAATATGAGGAAGGTGTCATCTACATAACGATTATAGTGAATCGGTTTAAAGCCATTTCAGCAGTCGTTAAGTTGCGTGACTGAGCAATTTTGCAATTTGCAATTTTTGCGATAGTGTGCCCACGCTATAACAAAACTACAATTCTGGCAGTCTTTAATACGTACAAACAGTCATGATAATATTATCAACTTTATCCTTAAATATAAGAAAACATCACGAAATTTGCATTTCAAGTTTTGAATTTTTTTTGTTTAACGGCTGGAATTATTCTTTGATCATGCATGATCAGCCCGCTTGTGAAATTACGGTTCAATCAATTTTCACCCATGATCGGATTGATTGTTATCAGAATCACGTCAAGAACTGGTCATAAAAACGCACGGATCGTGCGGAATCAGGCGGAATGATTAGTGATGGTCACAAAAAGACCCCATTAGACACTCCAGACAATTTACGTTGCTTTGTGGCACAACTCTGAAAAAAAGATGGTACGGCTTCTGTAGCTTTTCACATGAAGAGCCCCATTTTCCCAAGAAACTTACAAACTTTTTTCAAGCTAGCCTATGTCGACTGAGTTTGTTTAAGGACTGAAATTTACTTACAATTTCAAACAGGCTTTTGCACCTGTTACCTATTTTTAAAGTAATTTTAAAAGTTTTTTCCATTCCGTCACGGCAGCTTTCAATTACTAATTGAGACAAATTCTTAGGCTTACAGTGGGAAAAGGCTAATTCATGATGGGTGTTACTTTTTGTTACCTAGAGCGGAACGCCGAAAGTCTATGCCCGGGATAATGCCCACTTGGAGTTCTTTTCTTCTTGTTGACATAGCTCCAAATATGTTTGAAATGGTACCTTTTTTTAAGCGCTTATAATAGGAAAATGTTGGTGCTTAGTTTTCTTTGTATTTTTTTCCGCCTAAAGTACAATGCTTAAATTCGTCAACATAAGCGCTTGTTTTGGATGCTATACTTGCTTAGTTTTACTGCTTCAAGCGCTTAAACCGTTGCTCAATGTTCGTTCTCTAGTCATTACAAAAAGCAGAAGCTGACTCTGCGGTCGGCAACAATTGCATCAGCCGCACCGAGCGCATCATACAGAGTGCCAGGCGGCTGGCCGCTCTGCCGCTCACCCTTGACACCTTTTGGAGCTATAGATCGCCGCACCCTCTCTACTCCGGACCAACTCTTCGTCCGCCTTCAGAACCAACAATTAATTGATATGTCAATCATAGCTGCAGTGTGCTAGAAACAAAGTTGCATGAGAGCTCGTCGTTCGTTTAACGATCGATGGCAGCTTAATGGGAAAGGTTAAAGCAGCTCGTGGTTTGGAGGTTACTGATAATTGCAAAGCAGAAACCAGTTATGGAATACTTGTAATTGTCAAAGGTTTGAGTAATATTGACCCTGCAGATATTCTAATCGTCATTTTCTATATACGCTAATGGTTCCGGAACAATACGCGAGCAGCTTCCTACTCGTAACATGTTGCGTTAGCTATGTTGAATTGCTGGCCCTGTCTAATGCCCATATTACATATAGTGCGACAGATGCTGATGCCCGTGCTTGCGACACATCCCCCCTTAAATTCCACACATTTTCACGTCGACTGCCGTCCTTTAGCACTTTCCTTTTAGCATCATAATTTCCGCTCACGTTGATGCAAAATTACTCGTACTATAAGTGCAACGCGAAAATGGCTGGAATCTAGAAGAAAGATGTGTCGCCAGCACGGGCATCAGCATCTGTCACTCTAAACGTAATACATATGAGTGAAAGGACAGCCAACACTAATACCTATATTTTTCCTGGTAAGATATACAAGTCATAAATTCGATTCTGTAGACAAATAAGGCTTTCTGTTCCTTCAGTTTCCGTACAAATTGACCATTTTCTCTAACCGCATATTAGATACTAAACGTTCCAAATCGTATTATACCTATGAGATGGGCAAAATGAAATCATAAAGAAAATATTTAGTTGAGAATAATTCATTCGCATCACATTTTCAAGGCCCAGCGCAAGTGCCGCATCGCAATGAGAATAAAACCTGGAAAATTAAAGAGTGGAAAACTGCAATGATCTGAAAAATTAATCCCAAATCTAGTCACGATGACAGCAAGCGCCCATAAGCCACTCTGTAATCCATGCTCTACTCTAACATGTAAATAATAATTATCTTATGTAAACATTTTTACATGAATGAGATCCAATAGTAAAAAAATTGGTAAAACAAAAATCATCAAAATACTAAAGCCAGTAAACATTTCGGGTCTTCGCCCATCTTCAGTACAGCTGAAAATATACAGACGAAACGTTTACTATTTTAGTATTTTGATGATTTTTGTTTTACGAAATTTTTTTAGTATTGGATCTCATGTAAGTAAAATGTTTTCATTTGTGACGGTTCTTGTCGTGATTTTTAGTTTAAGACTGCGTAAAAAAAAGAAGTCCCACACTTCTTGAACTTTGTTACGTAGCTTAGGCCTCCGTGGAGACAACGCTACAGATATTTATAAAAAAGAAGAGGAAGAGGCACTAGTCGAAAACCTTGCAGAATCTATAGCCCGGAACCTCGCGCATGGGAGCGGAAAGTCTAAAAAAAAAAAGAGGTAACACCCAATAAAGAATTTGCTAGTAAAGGCATGAGATGGGCTGCGCAAGATGGGTTGCGTGCATACGCCACCTGGACCTCGTCCGAAGTATCATCAAGGTAATCAAGGTAGGTAAGGTAAGTAACAAAACACAGACGCGGAAAAAAATGTCCCAAAGGCATATAGGTAGCTTATATACAGGAAATTTTGGGAGATATAATAACCTTCAACTATTAATGTACAAACCTAAACACAAAGACCGCGTTACATTTTGATTTGTGATTTTCATGTAAAGCCGAAGTTTTAGAGGAGGTTTGAGAGAACAGACTGCAGTACATGCGACAAGAAGGAGGCCAGATCTCACTGGTGAAAGACTGCAGTACATCGGACAAGAAGGCTTGCTCTCACTGGTGAAAAACATCGATAACCTATTGAACACTGCCCTTCTTCACAGTCTATTACTTGGGCATAAACATGTAAACAGATGAAAGTTTGTTTCATAGTCTATGTATTGACATGGCTGAAGTACGTAACGCAATTCAGTCATGGTCTATTGGAGCATGTAACCTCTGGGAAATCCAAGGGAAGACGTTTTACTTATTGCTTTATTTTTTTACAAGTTTGTTATAGACTCAAGGTATACTGCAACCTCCTCTAGCTAAAGATACAGCGGCTACAAAATGAAACTAGCATGATTTACGTACGAGAAGGTAGCTTGATAGTAGTGACTAGCACTGTACAAGCTCTGTTCACTACCGTAGTACTGAGACAACAATGAAAGTAATCAGTCCGAAATGCAATGAGAAGCACAGTGTACCCAACTCGTCCCCTTTTTCTCTGATTGTAACAGAATTCAGGTTCGTTTGATGGCTCGTAGGGTATGGCATATATAGTGCTTACAATTGCAATGTAGGCCAAGTCCTTGACTGGGAGCATATTACGAGTTAATGTTGGCCGGGTACTCGGCAGTCTGCACGGAGCTTGGAAATGAATGGAGTAGAGTCTACGCAATCTCGAAAGCTTTCACGCCATCATGCGCCTCTTCACTGTGTGGCAGCATGCTACAGGGACCCGCTCTCCGGAGATACTCAGAGTCCTCTTCGGTGAAATGGGGCTTAGAGCTTATGGGCATATTAGGCGCCTGGCTTCACTTGCTTCTTCTAGTAGGGTGGAGCTCCCACCTAAGTAAGGTCAATGCTGTGCTTAGAGAAAATGAAGAGCATTGCAAGAGCATTGTTCCCTCGCCTCACCTTCGGCTATTTGCTCTCGTATTGATCTGCTGATTGTATGGCTGGAATAATTTAGCTTACTTGTTCCACAAGGCGAGTGTTGCTTACCTTTGTATATTTTATTAAGTATTCAACAATGAAAGGATATTGGAGCACACCTAGAGCACTCTACAGAATCGAATATATTTGAAGGTGAGAAAATCTTTTGAAATAATTTAAGTTTCTCATGCCTCATGTAAGAAATGAGCCTGTTGATTGGGAATGGGTTTGTTTGTCAGTCTATTGCCAGCTATCTATCCTCAAATTTTATGCAGTAAACGATCTCTAGATCGCTTCGAACCGTTCTAGGTTTTTCACTTGCTTGGAATCCAACGAAGACAAACAGTATTCTATAATAAGCTGTACCAGTTGCCGCCATAGATGAACATTATGTCTTCTTCGCATGAGGATAAAGTGATAAAGCACTCATCCGGTCCGCACTGGCGCCAAACTCGCCATTCTGTGTACGTTCATCACTGTGCGTGAAGTCAAGTAAGCTTTCTTGCGGCTTCAAACCTCGAGAAGTACTACAATAAGCTCTACCTAACCTAACCCAGCCTAATCTAACCTTACCTAACGTAATTTAACCTAACCTTATCTAACCTAACCTTACCTAACCTTACCTAACCTAACCTTACCTAACATTAGCTAACCTTTCCTAACCTTACCTAACCTTAGCTAACCCTTCCTAACTTTACCGAACCTATGCTAACCTTACCTAACCTAACATAATCTGCGATACAGCGAGCAGCACACCACACGAACTTGAACGCCGCCTGCACGCACAGTGATGCACGTACACAGAATCGTTGCAAACGTACATAGAGCATGGCGAGTTTTGCACCTGTGCATCCGGCACATTTCTTTCTTACGGTTACAGCTCTAGCCACATTGTCTTCAACATGGCATTATCTTGCATTCTCACTTAAAGGTCCCTTACAATATTTTTCTATTTTCGGTCCTTGTATAGTAAATGGTCTATCTTAGAGTATGTGGCCTACCTCTGAGTATGTGACCTACCTCCAAGTATGTGGTCGGTAAGGTAAGCCAAGGTTTTAATAGTTAAGAAGAGGTTAGGATAGATTCAGTTCTGCTAGAACAGGTTCCTAATCTAACTTATAGCCGCATACTACACCAGAATCTCAGGTAGGGCACACACTGTAGCTTCAGCCACCGCTTTTATATTCTGTTTCATTCCTATCACTCGTCATGTAGGAAGTTCATTCAATAAGAAAAATTTTCCTATTATGTCACACTTCAAAGTTTCACATCATTGTCTGAAAACCACCGAAAGTTATTGAAATAATTGGGCGGTGCAATAAGTGCATACAGTTCGTCGTCCGCAAATGAAAAAAAAAAAAGCTACTTTGAGTTCCATCATTGGCAGCAACAGCCTGAACTAAGCCAAGCACTGGTCATGGCCGTAGCCATTATTTACGACATGTAAATATCTTAGAGAATAGTGGTACACGGTTCTCAAAATCAGTGGGAGTCAAAGTAAAAAAAAATGCTGGCCAGAGTTTAAACAGACTTAGGCATTACGTAGAATTCCGGAGAGCAGAGCTGGACGCGTTACTGCCGAACAAGAAGTTCATTACGGTCGATGCGTTACCGAAAACTCAGGGGTGCATTACCGTCAATGCGTAGCAGATATTAATTTTCTTAGAGCGGTGTTCGCGTTACCGCGCTCCTCCGCAACCGTTACCAAATTGAATTTACATTGCCAGCGTTCCCAAAATTCAGTAGTGCAAAACCGTCCAGCTCAAACTTTCTTAGAAACATTTGAACCAATGAAATTGCTCAGATATAGGTAAAGAAATCAAAAATACTTTACACTACTTACGGTAAAATATAAAAGAAACTACCGCATTATTTTTCATGAATTAGTTTCCTATGAGTGTGAATATATATGTATATAGTGGTCAAAATATGAAATTATTCTCAAAAAATGTTCAAAAAGGAGCCCCATGTGGATGGTCAATACTCCGCAGAGATTCCCTGGAACGCTGCCTCTGACGATGCTGTGCCCTCTCATGCACACGCTTAAAGGGCCCCATACACGCTCAAATAACCGGACTGTCCAGGCCAAACTGAGCGGGTGTGGAGCGTTCAGGCGGCCTGCGCAATCCGCCTAGAGCCGGCCCGAGCGAACCTGGCACTGTCAGATTTTTTCCATCCGGCCAGCGTCCAGCCAAGTCAGTTTGAGTGTGCTTGCACAAGAGGCGGCCTTCTGGCCACACCTGACAGTGTGGATCGTGTTTCATTTACAGAAGATAGGTGTGTCAGATATGAGTGTTTCGAACAAGCCCCTGAAATGTTCAGAATTTTCACGTCCCAACTGCATCACGCAATTGTTGCAGCAAGGAATCTTTGGTATTTCTGCAATGGCGTGACGCAATTTTGACGTCACAATTCGGAACGTTTCAAGGGTTTGGCACAAACACTCAAATCTGATATAACTTCAGTAGTAAGCGAACTGTTATGAGGATCTGTACAGCACAACGTCAACATGTCTGCCGCACACAACACCAGCTGAACTTTCGACGAGGAGCGTCAATTTTTGACGGACTTTGTAAGGACAATCCCTGCCTGCGAAAAGTAAAGTCAAATGAACATAGCGATAAAGAAAGAAAAACGCAGCCTATGACGTGCTTGTTGAGAAATTGAAAGATGATTTTGTCGCATCCCCTCATGGATGTCACATCGAACCCCATTTTACCGCTTTTGCATTTAGGTCTAGAACCAGCAAAGTACTTCTTGAGGACCTCGATCCTTAAGGAGCTGTGGACCCGGTACCCATGTTTCCTCTATTTTATAAGCATTTTGCTTGTGTTCTTCCCCAAGCTTGGAGCGATCTTCCAGCGCCTGATGCGGTTAAGAAATTTTCCCCGTTGTTGGCGTACTGGGAATATTACTCCCATTGTAAAGGTCCAGTGTCACCCAATGTCGCCAACTACCGACCTATTACGCTGATGCCCATTTTGTCGACGATGCTCGAGAAATTGGTTGCTAATAAACTTGGGTCGCTTTGCTGAAGCGGCAGGACTGCTATATGCTGGTCAGTTTACGTACAAAACTAGTTTGAGTTGTTGTGACGCACTGTCAGTGCCATACCGTTTACAGTATGCGCTGGGTTGTAGTTCTGAGGCACGCTTGAAACTATTGAACTTTAATGCGGCGTTTGACAGGGTCAACCACAGTGGTCTATTATACTAATTGAAATTTTTTGGTGAGGGTGGTAGAAATTTTTGTCAACCATTCATGATTTTGTTTCTGAGTGAACGCAGAGTGTGTCTGTTGACGGTTTTTGAGTGCCTCAGTTACGGTGGACTCTGGCGTCCCTCAGGGTAGCGTACTGAGCCCGCTGCTGTTTGTTCTGTACGCTAGTAACAATTGTGACATGCTAGATTAGCTAAAGAACACGATGATCAACTATGCTGACGATTCCATCTTGATAGCAGTGATACATACCCCCAGCAGGCGTAATGTCGCCCAGTCTCTGAATAGGGATTTGCTGCCCATTAGAACATAGTGTTCAGCCTGGAGTATGAA
>LQNS02000211.1:36721021-36731795 GCA_001587735.2 Parhyale hawaiensis
CACTCTTTCACTTTGGAGGCTGTCATATGTCGAACTAATCAGTTCTGTCGGTGCTTCTTGCCCTGGTCGGCTAAAGTTTGGAATTTGTTGCCTGCATCGGCTTTTGGTCGTGTTGGCCTGCAGGCTTTTAAGTCGGCTGTTGATGGTTTTTTGCTGGATTTCATTTAGCAGCGTTTTGGGCTTCTCGGTGTTGCAAATGCTTCATTTGGGTTGTATTACCTGTCCGTGGGAGCTCAAGCGTGAAGTTTTAATAATAATAATATTGAAGTGAGCGAACTGGACTCGCCTGTAACCGTTCAAAAACCTAACGGTACCAAGAAAGGTTCCAAATGTTACTAGAACGTCTAGTGGCGTAAGACCGTCACTCGTGAAAACTGATGAATCAAGAGTTACAAATTCAACGCCATCATTTTTAATGGCCAGCTAACTCCGGTTTTTTGCCAGTTTTGACATCTCTGTCAACCCATCTGACTGCTCGAAAAAAATTATTATGACACAACTCCTTCTCCCCCTTTTTTGGGTGGGCAAACAACAAAGTTAAACGCCGTCATTTTTAATGGTCAGCTAACTCTAGGTTTTGGGCATTTTTCTCGTCTCAGTCAACCCTCCTGAATGCCTGAAAATTGTGATGATGGTTCAACTCTTTCTTCCTCTTCTTGGGTGGACAGACACACAACAATACAACCGACCCGGGCGATAATAAAATTTACAATAGGTGATTAATTAACTGTGGTATTGGTTTTAAATAGCACTTCTTTCTAAATTAGAGCAATATATAATACAATTTTTGTGTAAACACAATTGCCAAGTGTATCAGCACCATTCTCTTGAAGAGAGTGGAATCAGTTCGTGAGGCAGCACTGCAACAGACGCTTTAAGTCAAAAACACCTGGTATCCTGACGACAACACATTATGCGACTGAAGAAACCGTTGCACTGCTTGCAACATAAAAACCTCCGCCATGTAATTATGTTTTTTTATATAAACCGAGGCTTGAAGCGAGCATCAATGTATCATTTCCATAACGTCTCTACCGTTTCAGTAAAACTTGACCTACTATAAAGGTCAATATTTGCCGGACCAGTACCATACCAATTAAACATAAAGTTTAACAGGAATAGCATTGTACTCATTCGTCAGAAAGTTTCGCATGAATAACTCTATTTTAAGTGTGACCTAACTGCTTTTCTAGGAGGCACAGTGTTACAAAGTTAAGAGGAACCATTAGATTGAATCTGATGCAGGAGATACATACACAGTGGGTACATTTTTCTTGTACGCATCGGGTACGGCGTGCCTCTGCAGCCCAATTGTACTATTGACAGGAGTCCTTGTTCTCCCTGAGGTGCATTGAGAAGTCCACATGCAGTTCTGGGTGTGTGGCCGGGCGTACAAAGGGCAGTATATGTTTGACTTAACGACTCCATGACGTCAGTCTATTGTTCTCTTTCCTGTCACTGACCCCCAAAATATACCGTTTCTTTGTATTGTATTCAGTAGAGCATTGGTTGATGTTGTGTTGGCCTCTGCCACACGCTTTGTTGCGTCAGCGAAGACTATTGAGAAAAATGCACTAAGAAAGCACCTATGTATGGTACTTAATATTAACCCTTTTGCCCTGGGGGTATACGTAGATATATACCAGTATTAGTTTTTGATTCTGTAAACACTCATTTTTTTCCGAAATTTTAGGCAGCGTTTGCAATGACCAACCCAAAAGTTTAGATAGTTTTTATTTTTAAATTTAAAGTCAAATCAGTTATCCTCGCATTTTCTTTGGCAATATTAAACAAACTCACTCATTCACTTTTCGTGGAGGATTGGTTAAATGAAGGCACAAAGCCAGAACGACTATCAACGTTTTAGATCAAAGAGCAGCTGCAGGCTAAATCATCCCTTCTACGTTCGCTCCATTATTTTACCTCATTATTTTACCACAAGTATATAAGCAATTATACATTGCAATGAAACACAGGGTACCTATCATAGTTTGAAGGAAGGCGTTTTTGAGCCTTCACGAGCATTCATTTCAATGTTCTTGGACTTAATATCTAGTAGAATCTGTACTTTATATCAGAAATTCGCTGTAGATCCAGCCTTGACTATAATACCAAGTAAACATGCACCATGAAGAGAAGAGTTTAATAGTTTTTCATGGCGATGACTCACGGTAGTCAAAAGAACGAGTATCGTCATCTTTTCGTCCGAACTTTCTGCTGAGCTCAAATAAACACAGCTTTGAGATTGCAAAGAAATGGTGTAAAATGTTTACCGTCAGTTCAGTTTACTCCGCAAGTGCCGTGAGTTAACTTTCGGACATATCAATATATCTCGAGGCATTTACAACTCAAATGTTTTTGCAAGTGTGTGCTATTTAAATGGGCACATCAGCACATTCGGACGGAAAGATGACGATACTCGTTCTTTTGACGAGCGTGTGACATCGGCATTAGATGCTTTCATTTTTGCACAGCGTTAATTACACTTACATGCGTTGAAAAAGCTCATCTCATTTGATATAAAAGTAAAACAGAGAGGTTGATCATTACCATATGCCTATATAAAGTATTTAAAGAACACAGTGTACAGTTAAACTATGAATGGGACCGTTGCTAGAAAAAGACAACAACACGTCCAGTGAGTGTGGGGGTGTCTCACTCATGTTAGGACTCACATGGTTAACACGATGGTAACACGTTCGTGTCTCCGACTGACTTGCACACAAAGAGACGCTGTGTGCGCCAGCCTTCAGCCCCAGCAATTATGTGTTGACTTTGTACGGCATCTTTTGATTGTGGTGCACTAGGAAGAAAAACGGTGTGTTGGCTCACCAAATAAGTCGTGCCTTTAGAACTTTAATTCGTTGACCAACCGGCAGTTGAGGCACCAGAGGGTTCTTATAGCAGACGGTTAAAGACGCACATATAGTAGGCAGCACACTCGTTAATTCACAGAACTTTTTTAGTGTTAGCAGCTTTGATATCGAACGATGGACTAGATAGACAAGGTTATGCATTAATTACTCAGAGTATAAGAGTGAACTTGTTCTATCTCCTTGTTTGACCACCGGTGTTTTAATTTATTTATTTTTTCATGTTGGTAGACGTAAGGTTGTAGTGAGGAGCTAATAAGGATAGCTAGGCAACAGTTTCAGCCTCTATCCATGCCTTCCGTCCCATGGGCGGCATCTGTTCAGGGGTGCCTGTGAAACGGTTAGTGCGGGAACATGTGCTGTGCTACGGGCTCCGGGTGGGTTTCCGTGAGGGCGCTAGTTATTTTGGAGAAATATACTAACTTATTTGTCTCAATAGGGAAATCATGACAGATAGATGATATGCATCACGAATATGCACTTATATTTATTACTGCTGAGGATTTATTAACGACGGTAAAAATTCGTTTGCACCGTCCCAATGAAACTCAAACGTTATCGGTTGCAGCGCACATTATCTCACCAGCAGATAAGATGAAGTGACGAAGTGACAGCACCACGTGCAATGCTGTACCTGGCCTACGAGTAGCCAAAAAGCTATTCAGAAGTACAGAAAAAAATTGCTGGCATTGTCACATAGGTAAAGGAATACGGGGGTGTTTCTTTTTAGCAGAGAAGTGTGATCCGCTGTTTTTTGCATAACTAATGAAGACTTCATCGTATGATTATTTTCAATGTATATAATATTTTTTTTAGCAGAACCAGTCCTACAGCGCAGTACATAGTAGCACTACAGCACAGTAACGATCTTACTGTTGTCCGCAGTAGCGCCCTGGCCGCTAATTAAAAAGTGACAGCCAAAGATCGGGAAAAACATTGAAATCTCACAGAGAAAGTATTGCGTTCTAATTTAATCAGTCGTAGACTACACCACGACCTAATTTATGTAAATTTCAATAAAAGAATGTTTTAACTAACCCGAGGAGCTCAAACAAAAAGTAAACTATTCATAGGGCTGCAGAGGGGTTATTATTGGTAATTTCGTCAGGACAGATCATCAATGAAAGAGAAAATTATTGTTAATGCGTTTTAGAAATCATTTCGCTGTCTTTGAAGTTCGATCATTGGCTTCTACCGATAACGCGCATAGTCGAATTAAAGCTTATGCTAACAAATGCATTCTTCCTATCTCTATATATGAACAGCTTGCTTTACGGTTGACGCAATTAGAAATTATTATAGGAAAAGCTTAACAATCGGCCTCTGGACTCCCTTTCCGATTCGAGCGGCCAGTTACGCAGGATATACTGTATTCTATAGATCAACTTATACTCTATTTGAGTCGTATCTTATACTCCACGACAGTCGCAAGTGATGTCAAGCCTGATCGCATCGTACGGCTGGCGGATCTCATTCATCGTCTGTGCCGGCATCGCGCTGCATCTCTGCATCGCCGGGGCCCTCTTCTTCCCCCTGCCTGCCCAGGCCCTTCAGCAGCGCCTTGCTCCGGAGGCTGTCGACCTCCCCTGGGACGGAGACAACGGGACAGACTCCGAGGAGGACTCTTCTGACGACGAGAGAACGAAAAGGTCACCAAGTAAACGGAAAAATAGACGAGGTAGACATTCTACACGTCGCTATCGACAGCAACGGTACTACCAAGAGGGAGTTCTGAACCAGTAAGTTGTAACTTCACTGTATAACAATAATAATAAATTTAAGTTCTTCATTCCTTAACATCAGGTATTGACGTGCAATACCTCGTCTCTAGTTTTTAAACATTGTAAACTTCCCGTTAAATAACTTGTGGTATCGTATGTGTCGGTTACAGTTGTGGGCATCGTTGAACGAAAATTTGATTTTATTCTTCGTTAATCCGTTAGTCAAGAAATTAACTTCGATAACTGTTAATCTGGTAATTGTTCAGGAATGTAACAGAAGTTAACGACAATGCGTTAACGTTTATTTTTTTACAGAAAAGCAAAAGGTCACTNGATTTTGTTCTTCGTTAATCCGTTAGTCAAGAAATTAACTTCGATAACTGTTAATCTGGTAATTGTTCAGGAATGTAACAGAAGTTAACGACAATGCGTTAACGTTTATTTTTTTACAGAAAAGCAAAATATCACTAATGCTTTAATACAAATTGCAACACTTACGATGACTATAAAGTGCTTCTTTTTAGCCTTTTTCGAGGCATTAGAGCACCAACAAATATATTTCTTCAAAATTTAAAGCAAAAAATTATTTCAAAGTTATGAACTCTAACCGTTAATTAAGTGACCGAGTAGAAAAGAAATGGAAACCATCGGTGTGCACATCAGTTAATATTCCTCTTCATTTTGTATTCCATCTCATTCAATTGATGCATGTATGACACTTGTGCATTATCTAATGCCATATGTATATGCTTCTCTATCAATTTGAATAATCTCTCCATTTTCTATTGTACTTGAATTAAGCAATAGCATGGGCCAGTGATGGCCAACCTATTTGTATATCTGATACGGTGGCTAGATTGAAAGCTGATATTGATTACTATTCCAAAATGTGCTGCACGCCGTCACAAATGGTGGCGAAGAAAGTTTTCATCATACATGTCCGTGGTACCGATTTCTCTTGCATTCTGCTCGTAGCAAGGGTATGAACACGTCATTAAAGAAACGTGTCCTACTCTAAGAGCTTTTACATTCTCATGGAAGATATTTATTAAAGGCCATGAAAACTAGATTTAAAAAATATAGAGAAAATGTTAGGAAAAATACAAAGATGAGCAGCATAATAATTGATCAGCGCCTGTATCATCATACTATTTCTTTAGCATTCTCTTTGCATTAGGAAAGGGAGAGTCATATATATTTTTCCTCTGTTTTGATATCGTTGTAAATTATCCCCTTCACGCAGGTCGTTCTCGTCGCTGATGCTGTGCCCCCAGGCAGGATATCTCTCCCACTCCCTCGCTAGCCTGGGGCAACGCTCCCCCTCAGTACTCACCTACCGGGCCGACCACCACCACCACGATGACTGGTAACTTCAGCTGATAGCTTATCTTCTTCGTCTGAATGTGCTTGCTTAGGCTGCCCTCACCAGCGTCTTTACGTCACTCACCGATATCAGAAATTTAACTATTGATAAGACTGTGGCCTTGCTTGCAAGGTGCAATGGTAAGATTTTGTAATAATTCCTACAGATATGGGCTAAAAAGGCTGGGATTTGGTAAAGATGGAAGGAATTTGCAGCTCTTTTTAGAGAGTATTCTGTACACTTGGAAAGAACAAAATCTACAGTTAATATTCTTTTTAGTTCCAATTTTAGTATTTGCAGCGGTAGCGTGGCTTACTGAGGAGAATTATTTCTATCAACAGGGTAAATATNTGTAAATTATCCCCTTCACGCAGGTCGTTCTCGTCGCTGATGCTGTGCCCCCAGGCAGGATATCTCTCCCACTCCCTCGCTAGCCTGGGGCAACGCTCCCCCTCAGTACTCACCTACCGGGCCGACCATCACCACCACGATGACTGGTAACTTAAACTGATAACTTATCTTCTTCGTCTGAATGTGCTTGCTTAGGCTGCCCTGACCAGCGTCTTTACGTCACTCACTGATATCAGAGATTTAACTATTGATAAGACTGTGGCCTTGCTTGCAAGGTGCAATAGTAAGATTTCAAATGACGTGAGGCGGACAATCTTGGTAGTATTTATGTGAGGTTATATGAAAGCTGACAGCTAAATGTATTTTGCAGGCAGCAATAATTTATCATATTTGCTTTTAAGCAAAACTAGTTTATTGGCTTAGAGATATGCTGCAGTCGAAGTGCATTTGTGTGTTATGACTGCAATTGGCGTGGTAGGGGACGAAAAGATGACGTAGACTTGCCCCGTCAATGCTAGAACTTTTGAATCATTCCCGTCGCTCCGACGTACCTGTCTAGCAGAAACTTTCGTTTCCAATTACCTTAATCTTAGTACTTTGGTTTCTCTGTATCTCTCTTCAAGTTTAAACAGTGCCGCACACTAGCGACAGCCCTGCTGGTGATGAGTGGCAACATTAATAATGTTATAATTTGACCCCGACAGTGAGGGCGGCCGCTCAGCCAGCCGCCTCCATGGGCGCAGACGACCACGCCACAGTCGACCACGGGAGATGGGACTGCCAGAGAACTGCAGCTTCGTGTCCAGGGGGTCGTCTATTCTGCCCTCTTTCCTCAGGTAACTACGGTATTTCGTGCACGGCACCATATGAAAAACAAAACATCGCGCTGTGAACCTGATGGTACTGTGACGTTGCCGTATGTGTGACGTATTAAATTGAAACAATTGAAAGTTCTACCGAAACGTAGAGTTATTGAAGCAATCACTCGTCACTCTACAACGAAACATCGCATTTTTAATTTATTTTTTTCATGACGTGTACTATCGACACACTGGTGAATAAATTTAACGCAGTATTCCTTCTAGAAGGAATTTTACCTTTTTGGGTATTAGTGGCATGGCTGCCGAGTTGTATACGCTCAAAAAAATTTGAAGAGCAGGATAAGAGTTAAAGACTTAGATCCTAAGTACATCAGGGAGATTTCAGTATTCGAGTGGTTGGCTTTTGTGTCACATCTAAGAGTATGTTATTTTCATTCTCACACCTTAAAATTTCTACAATAGAAAAAAAAAAAACGATTCGAGTCGCTGCCAGCATTAACCCTTTCGATACTGACGGTATGTGCACGTCCCGCATCAAAATTTTCATTATCAAAACCGATGCGTTGTTTCCTGCTCTGGAAAGTTGGACAACATATTTAACAACCCGTATGAAGTCAGTGATAGTATTTTCATTATGAATCAACTGAACTGTATTAGAGCAAAAGTGACTTCAATGATTGTGTCTTCTAGGAGCTTCTTTTAGAACCTCATAAAATAAGCAAAGTTTCCGTAGCGAAAGGGTTAAGTTAGTTCCACGCATATAACGGACCAAATGTAAACGTGTTTACTATCCATGTGTGAATAGCAGATAACAGTGCCCCTTTGGAAATAAATGAGTGGTTCAACTAATTGCAGCCAAACAAATTTGTGAATGTGTAACATTGGCTACAAATTTATTAGATCGAGTAGTATAGCCAACAAAGTATGTATGCAAACGTATATGATACTTGGTCGTTTACTTATACTTCAGCTGTAGGTAACTCTTTAATGGGCATCTTTCTCTCACGGTTATGAAATGCTCTATCCGTATTTCGACTACAGCTCAGAGCTATGGAGATCAACCATAGAGACATACGGAAGTTCCAACATTAATAAAACCAAGCGTAACTATTTTATGCCAAGTTTACCTGCACATTCCTTACTACTGTATAGGTATAGTAGCAAATAGTAGGCAAGCACTTGCGGACCAGCCCTCCACCATTTCATGTTCGTTACAGGAACAGCCAAGCTAGCTTCAGCAGCAAGCTTTCATCAGCGCAGATGTCCCTCGCCGGTGGCAGGTGTGTCTCTTCTCTTGAAAAGAGAACAAACTATTACTTAGTATTTAGTTCATGTTGAACCTTCAGTCGATACTATTCAAGTGTCCACAGACCTGGCATTTTTCTACGGAATTTCAAATTTTCTTCTCGCCCCAATCCTATTCCACTAATTTAACATACTATACAAGCAGCTAAATAAAAATAAAGCGTTATCTTTAAAATGAACCTATTCTTCAATACGGTGCGCTTCTTCTGCGTTAAAACTTCTTCTAAAGATTTGGGCGGTAAACTAGACAAAAAAATCTTACCTATTCTTCAATACAGTGCACTTATTCTGTGTTAGAACTTTTTCTAATGAATTTGGTGGTAAACTAGACAAAAAAAATTTTACCTTGCAGCCCTTTTTGGGTTTTTAATGTCGTTGGAAAAGTGGATAATTATGTAATATCTTCCAATATCTCACCAACAAGCTCCGCTTGTAACTTCTTTTTCTTCTACTGCTGATTGTAATTATCCTTTTTCTCTTGTATTATCATCATCCAGTTCTCACCGTTTACCTATGTATGGCTCAAGTACTGCAGAACTTGAGAGGTTGGTTGCGTAGAGATTGGGGAGTTATCTTGAAAAGCAGGGTGTCCTTCCCCCAACACAGTATGGTTTTCGTAAGGGCTTGGGAACCTGTGATGCTCTGCTTCACATATTTCTCATGTGTTGCAGCTGGCTCTTGATGGGGGTCATGAGGCAAGGTTGGTACAGCTTGACTTCAGTGCTGCTATTGATCGCGTGAATCACCTACCCGACGAGGTATTCGACTCTAATTACCCATAACCACCAAGTCAAGAGCGCCATTAATCAGTTAAAAATAGACTGTCTGCAGTTACACATCAACAACTTGGGAAGAGGAGTGAGTTTTTGAATTTGGTTTCTGGTGTCACACTGGGTAGTGTTCTGGGCCCTTTGTTATTCATTGTATATGCAGTGGACCTGTTTGATCTTGTTAATAATTTACCTGCTGGTTACGCTGATGATGTTACTTTGCTGGCTGTCTGCGATAAGCCTAGTGATAGATTAGAGGTTTCAGAATCCATTCAACACGATTTGGAAATGATTGATTCCTGGTGTTCTAGGTGGGGGATGATGAGGCTAAATGCGGTCAAGACTAAGACCATGCTCGTGTCCAGGTCGCGTACAGTGGAACCTCTTTTTCCTGCAGTCATACTGGATGGTGTATCACTTCCTGTGGTTGATGACTTGGTAATCTTGGGTGTCAGTTTTGATCCAAAGTTGACGTTTGAGCCCCACATTCGTTCGGTTGCCTCACGTGCATCACAGAAAATTGGTCTTATGAGGCGTGCTTGGAGGGTGTTTGACTCGGTAGAAATGACACGTCTCTGCTTTAATTGCTTTGTCCTCCCTCTTCTGGAGTACTGCTCTGTAGTCTGGGGTTCTGCTGCAGATTGGCATCTGCGTTTGCTTGACAAAGTGGTTCGTCGATGTGCGTTCATGCTGGGCGGTGTTGTGCCTCGTGATCTGGTGCATCGTTGCAAAGTTGGTGGGGTCTGTTTTTTGTATAAAATCTATAATTACCCCAGTCATCCACTGTCTGAGTTTCTTCCGGATCCATTTGTTTGGGTGAGGTATACTCGGCGTACTGGTGCTCTTCATGAGTTTGCCTTGGAACCGTTGCGATGCCGTACGGGCCAGTGTTCCTGTTCGTTTCTCCCTTCGTGTGTGGATTTTTGGAATGTTCTTGATAGCTCTGTCTTTGCTGGTCCGGGTATTGGCAGCTTTATGCGATCTGAACACAGAGTTATTCTTTGGTTTTCTTCACTCGCCGGGCTGGTTGCGTGGGGATTTGTTAACCTAATGGAGTTTCTCCGTTCCCACGTCGCCAGTCTGCTGTGATTTAATGATAATAATAACAGCCAAGAAGTTTTGGGGAGAAACCAAAATTTTCAGTATTGAAACAAATGTCAATTCTTCCTAAAGTATCGTAGAATAATGCGAATATTCCTCTAACTGTGCAGATCACTCAAGGGCAGCAAAATTTCTCTGAGAGATTCGAATTTGGATCTCTGGATTCAAGGCCTCAAGTCCAATCCCCAAAGCTTCTCCCTTCACCGGCCCTCTGTCGACTATAAAGACGAGATGGAACAACTGTGTGGGAAGCTCGATGATCTTGAGGAAGAGAGAACAAGCAGCGAGGAAGGTTCGCGAGAGAAACTTCCTATTGACAAGACTGATATGCCCAAACTGGCTTCGACCATCTCAACTCAAAATGGAGGGTCTGCCACCCCTGGCACGGTGTCAGTTGGAGCCCCAGCTGGTACTGATTCTACTAACGAAAAGAAAGCCTCATTTCTGATCAGTGGAGGTGAATCTGAAG
>LQNS02000211.1:36731997-36742488 GCA_001587735.2 Parhyale hawaiensis
TCTCAACTCAAAATGGAGGGTCTGCCACCCCTGGCACGGTGTCAGTTGGAGCCCCAGCTGGTACTGATTCTACTAACGAAAAGAAAGCCTCATTTCTGATCAGTGGAGGTGAATCTGAAGATGAGGAAGACGATGCGGCATCACAAGCCTCTGATGTAAGTTTTTATTCTTCACTGCAATTCAGCTGAACCTATTTAATGTAGCAATGGAAGTGACAACTAAAAAACTGATGTATAATTGTATTTAATGTATAGTGCATACTACATAATGTATAGTAGAACATTCATTAATACTGCATCAAGTACTTTACTATTATTTCATCAATAAGCCTATGTTAAATAGCTCTTAGAGGTCTTTCTACTCTGAATTTGTAACGTCAACTCTAAGTAAAATAAAAAGTGAACTAAAATTATAGACACCTTTCAGATGCTATGAACAATACTGATATTAAAAATTTCTCTGAGCGAACAAACGCTCAAAATCTATTGTCTGTTGCCCTGCATAGACAGGCACAAAAGGGAACATGGTGTTATTCGCATATACCGCGTTCGAATCTTGAACGGAAATTTAAGTATATTTTTCATGGTTCAAAGATTTTATTGTAAGATCAACGTCAGAAAATTATCTGCATACATCTCTTCTCGCATATTTCTTCTTACTGCCATAATTTTGTTTCTGAAAAACCTCATACTACAAGTATAAAAAGCAGATTGTGATGGCAGTTTAATTGAGCAAAGCACTTTTGCGAATTTTGTAAAATATCTCATCAGTGCTTCTAGCAAGACCCATATATATCTGGCTCCGAGAAGCACTACTTTATTTTAAAGACGTAGTATTTAAATACGTAGTATCACGTAGTTACATCGAAGCAGTAGTCTTGAAACTTTATAACCAATGCTGATGTTTCATTTGAAGAACGTCATAGTTACATACGTGCTTTTGCCCCGCCGTAACTTACAGATCCAATCGCCTCACTATGACGTCGAAAGCAGACTTGTCCGGCTGATGAACAAGCTGTTGTCCCTTCGCTTTGTTTGCTCTAGCGTAAGGTAAGTTACTTTCTCATGTTCGGGTCCTGCTAAGGAAGGAAATTGTTCATAATCAGTACTCGTATAATAAGTGTAAGAAATAAAAGCACGCTATACGTCCAGTTAAGAGTCTCCACTGTAAACGATAAATTAGAGACCGAGCCATTTTCAGACGTTCGTAGGTGGAGATACAAATACGTGATAAGTTTTGGCTGAACATCATTCAGACAACTTATAACTATATATATATATATATGTATATGCCTAGAGACTTATGACGTGCCTGCCAATTTCATCCCGTAGTTAAACTGATCTAGGAGTGAGACACTTCAAGGCAGATCCTAAGATATTAGTTACGTAGAGTGGCTGGATAGCTAATAGATTGAGTACAAGCTTTGCTTGTAGTACTGAGAATCCTTTGGTGAAGGGTCTATTCCTGATGACAAAAGTCTTCACATGTCGACGATTTGAAAAGCTCAGCTTGTCTTTGAACATTATAAATTAGTTCTTTTTAGTTTCAAATCACGCTATTCCTTCGGTAAAGCAACGTTTTATTTAGTCCTTATTGACCCAATTGTAGGTTATTTGTTGGTGGTCCTTGAAGGAGTTTATGTTAGTTGATGACGCACCGGCAATCCAGCTTCGTACAGATTCCGAATGACGACCACTGAATGTTTTTTTTTTTTCAGTATTTCGCCCGGCGGTGTGTTCAGCGACCCCTGCGTCTGGTGCTTCGTCTTCTCCTACTTCTTCACTCTGGTGGGCACCGTGACGCTCTACGTCATCTTCAAGGACTTCGCCAGCAATTCCGGAGTGGGAGACTACGCATCCATGGCCCTCAGCGCCGCAGGAATGGGAGACCTAATCGGCAGATTTGNTGCGTCTGGTGCTTCGTATTCTCCTACTTCTTCACTCTGGTGGGCACCGTGACGCTCTACGTCATCTTCAAGGACTTCGCCAGCAATTCCGGAGTGGGAGACTACGCATCCATGGCCCTCAGCGCCGCAGGAATGGGAGATCTCATTGGCAGATTTGTAGCAGGGATGCTGGCCGCTGGAAAGGTGCGTCACTTCCTCCGCCAGTTTCCCAATCGAAAATTTATAGGCAATTGCACAATGTTGTCGGATAGCCTTCACTATTTACCCTGAGGAAGCCGATAAAAGCCTATAAATATCCGATTGGACTGGAACTGAAAGTCTGTACACACGTTAGTCGAAAGAACGAGTTTCCTCAGCTAATGCGGATGTTGAGCCTTCTTAAAGACAGCTTTGAATTTACCAAAGAAGCTGTGAAAATCAGTTCAGTTAGCTGAACATGTACCGTTTCGTTAAATTGCGGACATCTCTTCAAACTTGGAAAGAATTATAACTCAAATAGAGCTGCGTATGTGGAAATTTCAACGCATTCGGACGCTGAGATGAGGAAACTCGTTCTTATGACTAGCGTGTGTACAGGCTCTAACACTGCTTTACCCAAGCTAGCTATTTACTATACAAGTTTTTTTCTGTACTATTGTATTTCCAGCTAGAGGAAAAGCCTGTTTACCGTGGACACAGGTTGCGTAAGACTAGGTTCAGTCTTAGCTTTTTAATGATGACAGGATGTTTGTAGGTGATGAAAAGTTAGGGTGTACGCAATTGACTCAATGCAACGGAGATAATCACCTCAGATTGATATTAACTTATGTGGAATTGTAATGTTAAACGTTAATACCCTACTTTTGAATCGCAAGCCGATTTCGCTTGAGAGTGCTGCAAATTCAGGCTCGAGCAGTTTATTCGAAATCTGGGCTGTACCAATTGCAATCGGTTACTGTGTTCTGAACCTTGATTCAAAAATAGCGAGTCCGATGCTCTGCATTAAAGTTCTAGATGAGTAACTGTCAACTGGATACAATTTTTCGATCGCTCCGTAGGCCAGTTCAACTCGCCTTTATCGGAGTCAGGGGCGCGGAAAATCATCATAGCAGGCGGCAGGAGTCAACTGTCTGCCCTGATTCCATCCTTCACTAGCTTACCTGTTCCAGAACTGTGGAGAAATCTACAGAATGTACGAGCTCATTTGGCAATAGACTTTCACAGTACCTAATAAGTTATAATGAACACTTCGTGAATAAACAAGGGCGGATCTCTTTCACCTAAAAACTACCTTTTTTTTAACAGAGAAATGCAGTGCTAGCTAATGGCCAACAAGTAACGAGAGAACCTTCTCAAAACACCAGCAGTAGCAGATTATGGGAGAGACGCGAATTTTTCACGCACATATATTTCCTCATTTCATCTTTCTAATCCATCTTTTGCAGTTCAATCCTTTGCTCTAATACAGTTTGCTCTTTGTAGATTGGAGATCCGATAGTGCTATACGCTGGGTCCATATTGGCGTCTGGTTGCGTCCTCTTCTCGTACCTCTTCATAGCCGATGGCACAGTCTTCGTGATCGCCAGCGCGTGCTACGGCATAGTGTTCGGCGCCCAGAACATGTACTTCGCCATCACACCAAACATCCTCTTCGGGAGAGAAAATCTGGCGAGCATATTTGGTCTCACGGTGTTCCTTGGAGGAATTGGCACCCTCACCGGCTCACCTTTGGCAGGTAAAACTTGGCAGCGCAAATTTTTTTTTGCTTAGAGCGCAAATCTGAAAAATGCTCAAATTTTTTATTGAGTTCGCAAAGTGCGAGGTTTTCAGAAAAGGCGGAATGCGAGCGCAAAAGTGCAAATTTTAGAAATTTATCACCATGCCCAAACGTTTTACATGATGCGTAAACTGCGCATTTGTGAGTTTTTTGTGCTAATGCCAGCTCTGTTAAATATTGGTACACTGTGACGCTCCTATTTGCTATTGTTTTAAATGTTTTACTTTGGCTCTAGAATTGCGGCTGGAACCGTTTGTTTTATAGGTGACTGTGTTTAAAGCCTTCCATCGTGGTGTACAAAACCCGGAGGCAAATTTTACGCAAATTTAATTTTTTGCTATTTCCTATTATTGTCTGTGCGACGGCCTATTTCTTGTTGTACTCGTATCTTGAAATCTGAGATGTTTGAAATCCACATTTCTGTTCGCAGGTTATGTAACGGACGTCACCGGCAGCTACATGTCGGTCGTTATTGGAGAAATCTCATGCTGTGTCCTGGGCAGCTCGTTCATGTTTGGGTGTTTCATGTTGAAACGTAACGGCTCTGAAGTCACTGTTGATGACGCACACACACCACAACAAGATAATTATAATGAAGGCTACGTGGACCATAAGACCTTGGAGCACAGCACATCGCTGGCTCCAAAACCATCCCAGCTATGGAAGAATGTAACGTACGAAGCGCTGATGCTGAGTGGTAACCAAGTAAAACGAGGAATATCGTCTAAGCACAGTTCAGCCTTAGAATTTTCTACTGCCTTTACCTACAGAGAGGGATGTCAAAGAAAGCCGACGCTTGTTCACGAGTCCCGGTCTCCTTCGGTCCATGGCCCTGACGGACAATCCCAGGGAAGCCTAACTTCTCTGCCTGTCCCGTCTCCAGTGCGCGCTCTCAGCCGCCCCGATATAAAAGGCAGTCAAGCTTCTCTCAAGCGCACTAACACCTCTGACTGCATTCTTAACAAGAGCCAAGAGCGACGCAACTCACAAGGATTGGAGCCGACTCCTGCCGAGGAGCTCCCAAGTGGTAATCGCCGCTACACCGTGAGCCACACACGGCCTCACCACCAGAAAAAAGCTCCTAGTTTATACGAAGAGGTATTAGGTCGATCTTTGCTGCTAAAAAATGGATCCATGCCCAACGATCCTAACTTGGCAGATCTTCCCTCTGCAAGGATTTGAAATGGGTATCTGAGGCAGTCACTTACGCATTAGGGGACAACTGTACTTGGAGAGGAAAATCATGTGCCATGGAAGGATTAACAATATATATTTGGAATCCACCCTGCTGAAATATCAATCCACGTTTCCCATCGAGCGTTACTTACATAGTATATTTTAAGATAGAATATTTCCCGTCAATGTTCTTTGTATGGAATATCCTCTGTGAGGATGAAAGCGACATTCCATCCCCGATTGTTGACTATCGGCATTTATGTTAATGTGTTTTAGTACTGTAAATAAGATGTATATTTTCCATCCCGTAGCCCCTGGGGGGCAACTATATTAGTAGGCCATCTCCCAGCTTACCGTTGATGTGTGGTATAGTCGAGTGACATGAAAAGTGTTCCAAAGCTCAAATGTCTCCACTCCTGCTGTTGTGATACTTCGCTAAAGCCCGATGCACACACAAGGACTTTCGTTGGCGCTAGCAGCCTAGAGCCAACTTAACGAATCCGTTTACGCTGTAGCGGCACGATTTCAGGCATAGAGCAAAATTTAAATGTATAAACAACAATAGAAAATCTCCGCCACTACCGCCACTTTTACACCATATAGCAAGTCGCGTGGGTGAACATTTAACTATCGCTCCCAGTTATATGCAGTTTAAATCAACTAAGATTGATACTTTAGGAACCAAGGCACGATGTTCATAGAAGTCATTCTGTGTTACGGCCTCGACTATAAAGTCAGATTAGTCGAGTTGGGTCGAGAGCGCCAGCGAAATTCGATTAATTGGGCAGCGGGCTAAACACCATACTATTACCCGATGCAGAAAAATGTTCATCTCCGAAGGAGTTTGAGGAGCTTACAGCCTAAAAGATCGTCTACATTTTGTAAGCATCTTCACGATTATAAGCTGCATCCTGTGTTCGTTTTTTCAAGTTTTGATCTTTGCCTGCTACGTCTTTTACAGCCACTGCTTCATAGCTCAGGGCACTGAAGATTTAAAGTAAATCGAAACTAGATCTCCTTTGGAACAGTGACGCGAAACGGCTTCTCAAAAAATGGCTTCCGTAACAATGACACATCACGCTGATGCGATGACGTCACGCCGGAGTCGCAAAGCTAAGCTGCTGTGTGTCCGTCCTTCCATAGGTTTTGTAGCGGCCATTCCTGTGTTCGTCAAAAATACAACTAAGTTCTTCCCTGTCGCGACAAGTCACTAAGACTTTATTTTTACGAGCAGTGTCGGATACGCAGCCTATTGTTCCTAATAATATTTGTAGTAAGGCCTTGTGTGTTTTAAAACATGCATGCCCTGCTCTAAGAACAAACAATGTAACCCAAACATTTAACAAATTAGACCTCTCCGTAAATCGTACCATGCCCCAGGAAAAGAACAGTTGCGGGATTATACTGAAAACGATCAAGTAGTAATTACATAAAAAATGTGTGTGTTTTCAGCGAGTGAAGTTTAGATAATGTTTCGAAGTGTCTAATTTATCTAATCTAAGTATAGTGCATAATTAACAGAATAATGTATGATGTTGCTCAGTAACAATGTTTGTTCGTAATGCAAATTGTTCTTCAAATGGGGCACGCCTGTGTCACGGAAATCATGTTGTGAAAGCGCGGTGAACTCACAGGGTTCATATACAAATAGAAACTACTCTAAGTAATCAAACCCGTTGGAAAAAAGGCTAGTGAACTAATATTAGTTGTGTGGTGTGGAAGAGCGGCTGCGATTGGATGTGAAAGCTATATGCGTTTGACCGGTGAAATCTATCCAGAGGAATCTTCTTACTGAAGTGTTAAGTATGGCAAATTTATTTCGCGCTTCTCCTTCTTTTTGACTTTGATGTTGTAGACATATCACTTGTATATAATGCTGTGTTGAGCGTTTTGCCAATAATATTTTGCAAAAGAGTGAAGACAGTCAACGTATTAAACTATAGCCGTATTACGCCCTCTGTACTTATTTACTTCAGTAAGTGCGATCTAGCGAGTTAATAGGAGTATATACTGATAACATTATCTAAGCCTTTCCCTGCGCAACCTGTTTTTGTACACTGCAACATGAACAGATCAACAAGTGCAGTATTTTCTCCATAGTCGTGTTGCAATCACAACCCTAATTGGGTTACAGTAACCTGACAAACGTTTGCCTAGACCAGAAGTGAACTCACAGAGTTTCACTGTACGTAATACGTTACCGACTGTGGCACGAAAGTTGAGTGGTGGCTGACACGTGTATATAGCACAGGTAACCCTGAGGTTGTGATTGCAACACGCCTCATGCCTGTCTCGAAACGTTAATACTATACGTTTAAGTTTGAAATCGTTGTGCACATGCATAGAGATTATTATAATCTGGAAAATCCGACTGTGCATGTGCAGTAGCTGCGCTCTACAGTATATGTATATTGTGGACTTTTTATAGTTCGAAGTGCCATTTACTTCTAGGTAAGTCCGTGAGGCCCCATCAGCACCTTTCCAAAACAGGTTCGAACCCTTTCGCTAGTATTTCTATTTAATCATAAACTCATATTTCATAGGACTATAAATTCTCTCTCTTTCTTTTTTTTTTTTTTTGTTGTTGTTGAAATTTTAAGAACTGCTCCTGATTTTAGACATAAAAGTGGAATTTTACGAACGCGTCAGGTGTTTTAGATTTTCGCTCCTAACATTCTCATAGGAACAACGTTATACGACAGGACAGTGCGAAACTGTTCTCCGTGGGCTGTGTGCGGGAAAAGCACCTGATGAGGTACAAGAAACAGCACGTGACGAGCCGCAACTGGGACATGATGACAAAAACGGACCTCATATTTGGAATCAAATAGTGAAAGTGATGAAACTACAGCTGAAGTAATTCCAGTAACAAATTAAATATGTGCTTATCGGAGACAATTATTCATTGAACAAAATTTCACTTATATGGGAATTACCCAATTGCCGAACTAACTCTATTTCCGAACAAACAGTTATATTTGATACGTGAAAATACTAATCTCATCAACTAATAACTGTGTGTTCGGAAATAGAGTTAGCTCGGTAATTGGGTAATTCCTAATTATGAGACACCTTCTCTGAATTGTAGCCTTGACCGAGAGAATAGTTATAAATTTCACGCTATGTCTAACTCGTAAATAGAGACCGCTTCGATTAAAGTTCCCACCTTACCCATTCAGCATGGATAGCACCGAGTAGAAATATCTAACGGCTGAATAGAATTATGACTTGTTTATACTATGTAACGAATGCTGTAATGTCAACAGCATTGTTGCTTGCAGAATGAATGATGGTTTACCGGCAGGACCCGGTATATGTTAAACGTATAGATATTCTGTAAGTATACATAGCCAAGGGCATTGTGTTGTATCTATAAAGTGAGATGAATCTTGTACTACGTTATTGAATTCACATTGTTCCTCTAAGTTTTAATTAAGATCTTTACATGTTTAATTTTAAATTTATCAATGAATCATAAGTTTGTTTTGATACTGAACATAGTTTGTAGAAAACCATTGAATACCTCGTAGTGTAGATCGCATATTATTGTGTATTAAACATTGGATGTTGACTTATGAGTTTCATTCTCCTGAATTTTTGGACCCTATCGTGTTCGGCAGCGTCCGTGAGAGGAGACTTGGCTATTCATCATCTGACGCAGAAACCATAATCTTATGCCCTTATTATTATATATTGTTTTCACAACTGTGGCTGCGCTAAGGAAAGCGTGGGGGCTTTAATTCCAGAAATGAAAGCTCCAATATCGATGCCATGCAACCAACATACATACATATATGTAATGTGAAGCTCCTCCGCTTTTTATACCAGCGCTTCCCTCAGCCGCCCCCCCCCCCCACCTAATGCAGATTTCCTAGCGCTGCTATAGTTTCAATGCCATATTCCTTGTGGAATGGTTTTGAACAAAGAAATACTTCAAGAAAAAGGAGTAATCAACTTATATGAATGTCACATATAATATAAAGTTGCTGAAGTTCGCTCAGTCGCACAGGGAGGCACTATTGCTGTACTGTAGACTCCAGATTCTCAGAGCTATGCGTGTAATAGCGTCTGGTCAGAGACAGGAGGCTCAAGTGTCAGTTGCGACACCTTCTCAATCCGACGTGGAGGGGTCTGTGTTTCCGCAATATCGTGTGAACGAAAGAAATGCTGACTCAGCTTACAAAGCATCGCAAGAATTCCCGCCTGGTGGAGAGGCTATCTCGGATGTTGGAGCATGCAATCTCAGCGCTCTATCATCTTGCCACCGTTTGTAAGTATGAAATAATAATGGTCATTTCTTATCTCGCAAGTGGATACGCCTAACGAGTTTTTCTTCAGCTTTTCTTTTAGAATTTTGAAGATCTGATAGTGTGAAGACCAGGAGAAGCAGTCAGTGGTGAGAGTCGACCTCACAGTCCCTCGCCCTACTTCTCCTTGCCTCTCAGTGCTAGAGTGCTCCACGCAGTGTAAATCCGTTGCGCCCGCGACTCGATCCAGGGTACCCAGCGTGCGATGCAGGGACGCCGTCACTTCGCCACCGACAGAAAAGGAAGGGGAGGAGCTGGAAATAACAATCATTAGTCAGATAAAATGAAAAACGAAGGAATCAATAGGCTATAAGTGCGGAAAGGAAAGACAGCCCGAAAGCTACAGGTAACTTGTTTGAAGCATCGCTGGGGAGCAACCAACCATAACATAGCATAGATGCACCTGTGGTAATTAAAGGCTCATCGAATAGCTCGTTCATAGTCGATCATATCCAAGCACACTCTTCCCAAACATCTGACAGCTAACTTAACTTTTCCCTTACCATGATGATTCTTTAGACGAAGTCCAGGTGACGTTACGCACGCCGCCCGTCTTGTGCAGAGGTAGTGCTGTACTCCGTGACCAGCGGGATGGCTAAGAGCGAGTTATTGCCACAATGCATGTAGCCGCTTATAGCTGGTTAGTCTGTCACATTCAGCAACTTTTTAAATTTCATAGTCTCAGCACAGGTGGCATTTAGAATGTGACGTGTCATTCTCTTGAACAACCTCGCACCATGGGCAGTGAAACGATTAGGATACTTTGTGGCAATTGCATCACTGTCATTTTTGATCGGGATTTGCACTTCACTAGTGCGGCCAATACGGTCTGAACATCTGGCAAGAATCCTCCCATTGACACTGACAGTAATCAGTAATTGCTTCTACTTCTAGATGTTTCCAAACATATATGATCGTAAAGCGAACAAATTTTTGTTGAAGTGAGTACATTTGAAGGTGGGCAAGTCTTTCGTAATGGTTTAATTCTTGCTCGCCTTGAATTTTAGCAATGGACGATCTCTGGATAGGAAGACCCCGAGGCGCTCTTGGTCTTTCCGTTTCTTCGCAATCGAACTTACGAATGTGTAAAACTTTATGCATTAACCCTACATCAGTTCGCTTTGAGACGGACAGAAACTCAGATATGCTACGCAACTAGAAATTTTCAGCCATCGCAAGCGTACTTAATTACATTATCTTTAACGCCAGCAACACGACTCAAAGTGGCAAAACTGACGCTCCTGTTTGAGGTTTCGGTTGAGTGGGATTGGCTTAGATCCACTTTGACGAACCAATCGAACGTGCCTTTACGGAATGTTAGATTAGGCACCAATATTAAGCCTTGG
>LQNS02000211.1:36823277-36838074 GCA_001587735.2 Parhyale hawaiensis
AGAGTACTCGGATTCATCACCAGAAATTTTGAATACAAGTCTAAGGAAGGACATCATCGTTCCCTTTTACAAGGCATTAGTGCGGCCACACTTAGAATTTGCTGTTCTATTTTTGTCGCCACATCTGTGCTAAGATATCGATAACATGGAAAGAGTACAACGCAGAGCAACAAAATTGTTATCTCAGCTGCGAAACAAGCCGTATGAATCTCGCCTAAAACAACGGGGTCAGATCTCGCGAGCAAAGACGACTCAGTGGGCAACTAAAAGATACATTCAGGTATTTGAATGGCTTCAACGACGTACCTACAAATGGGACTCTTTGAAAGAGACCCCAATAATCGCTTGCGAAACAACGATCAAAAACTCAAGCATAAAGTTCGAATACCGACCTTAAGTCAGCAGTTCTTGCCGTATTTCATGTTGTTGTTGTTATTGTATTTACGTAGGGGGTGGCTCCGGAGGGGGTCGGGCATGTGGCGGAAGGTATGAAAAAGATGGTAGGGACCGCAAGAAGTCAGATACAGATAGAGGACTGTCCCATAGAGAGGTGGGAAGGAGGGTAGTGGGGTGGGCGGGACACTCAAACAGGTGGTTCACGGTGTGGGGGGCGCGGTGGTATTCAGTGCAGGAGTCCGAGTCCGCCACTATTGCGGTAAGACATCAGGGCCGAGCAAAAACCTGAGCGTTGCTGTGACAGGGTGGAGCGGGCCGCACGCGAGAGCATTGCCTCATCGGGTGAAATCTCCTGTGGGGCAAAGCCCAAAACCCTGTTTACAGGGAGGCGGTCTAGTGAAGCTTGCACGGCAGACCGATAGAGGGAGGAAATCGCTGAGCGGTACTCTTGAGAAGGCATGATGTTGTCAGTAAGTAAGTGGTTGATATCGGTTTAGAATTTGGTTGCTAAGTTGTGGCGGATGGGAGACGCACCCGATGCGTGAGCGTCTTCGCTCGTGGGTGGACTCTGCGCGACTGCGACAGAGACTTCTGCGGACCAATCGCAGGCACTCATCGTGTAAAGAGCGGTTACTCGGGTCGTTGTGGCGCCTCTTTTCTTCCTCTCCTCTCCCGATTGTACTTTCCGTATTTCATAGTCAGCATTTGGAATAGACTCCCTTCCGATGTTGTTAGTGCGGAGTCAGTCAACGCGTTTAAAAATCGTCTTGACATACATTGAGAGAGGTATCCTCCACAGCTAAGAACTCCTCCTCCAGGAGTCGCAAACTATTAACGGCCAAAGCATCCGAGGTCTCCTTTTAATCCGTCTCCTTCTCTCCACAGTTTGATGTCTCTAAACTCCGCATGTCAGCGGCTCTTGATCGTGCTTACGTGCATTCATGATCGTCTCTTTGGCAGGGATGCTTCCCTCATTTTTTCTCTTTTCTCTACTCCTCTACATCCTACTAACATAATGGCAATAGCTCAAACAGGGCCGGGGCGTATGTTCCGGTGTCTCTTTGGGAAAGGGCCTATTGGTTCGTCTACTGCCGCCTATCTAATCTAATCTACTCGTATCGTAGTGGGCGCAAAGTATTTCGGACTAACTACTGGAAATGCTATCTTAGTTTTCAGACAAGCAGCGTGCTGCTCTGGATGTTTAAATATTAGCAATAAGAGTTCACATTCTGTAAAGAAAATACCAAAGGTATATTTGTGTAAAGAAAAATTCGTGCTCTATGTTTCTTCTAGCTTGAAAACCCTTGCAAATATATAGCTGTATTTCCAGACGACACCCGCTGCCAACACCGCCGTGAAGTCGGTACTGTCTGACGTCATTGCTGCCCCTGATGCGGCCGACAGTACGGACGTGACAGCAGCGCAGGCGGAGCAGTTTGGTGTACGGACGCTGTGTGTCGAGGAGTGGCATCCAGACAAGCTACTCTGCAAGCGCTTCAATGTTCCTCATCCGTACCCTGAGTAAGTCTTAATCTTATACCATCGGGTGTTCACTTTTCTTCAAGTTTAAAACAATGCGAGACACATGATTCAGGCTTGTTCTCACCGTACCATTTCTGTTGGGTTGCTCTCACTATTTCCCAAACCTTTTTTTATTAAAATGTCTGATTTTCCCATTCATTGACCTCCGGGGGCATAGGATGGGCCATAGGGTTAGGTTGTTAGGTTCGCCCATCCTATGTTATTGGGAGTAGCGCCCCTAGGGTGGTTGTGTAGGTTACCTTTGCCATTAGTTAGGAATACGGGACGTCTGTCTTTCGTGCCCACTTTGCTTCCTCCTACTGATCTAACTGTTGTCTGTTCTTCCTCTTCTTTCCCGACTTGCTGTTCCAATGCGCGCTGATCCTGTGTGGGAACACCTTCGTGCTTGGGTTTCCCGTTTTTCTATCGACATACTGTATGTTTCGTCCTTTTTCTTTCTTAGAAAAGCTTAGTACTTATTTTGGGAGGCTTAAATCATCTCATAATACCGTAATAATTCAGTGACATCTGCTAGTGTTGCTCGTCAACCCGAACTCTGCAAAATCTCACGATACTGGGAGAAAAATTACGTCTTTTGCATGTCAAGAGAGAAATAATGTATCATTGCATATCGAAATTTCGATGGCTAGTTGTGTTCTGCACTCTGTGCGACGCCAAATATCTTTTCAACATAATTATTATGAAACACCAAAAATGGTCTCAAGAGCGTAGAGAAATGTGAGTGCTGCACAACGCGCTTATATTACACGCAGAGGTAGAAAATCCTTCTCCCTCATTGCTACTAAGTAGTTAGTGCGCGAAATCAACAGTTAAAGATAGAAAACTTTGGCGTTTAAAAGTTGGGTTAGAGTCAAATCCCAAGGGCTTGGGAAAATCCCATTGAGTGGCAGTTGCACTGATGCGCCTACTTATATTGTACATGTTGTTCAGTTGGTACCATTGTGAAGTAGGTAACGCAGAGCACTACCACTTCATAGCCTGTCATCATCTTATATCTGTCATTATAGTATTGTTGCATGATGGTGCTAATAATTGGTTTCCTATAATGCTTGAGCAGCTCTAGACACGTGGGGGTGAGGTCGTCCGTCAGAAAGCAGGGTGACAGGAACATCTTCAACTTCTTGTCGTCAGTCCCTCCTACCGCGGGGGCATCCGATCAGGAGAGCAGGTCTCGCTCGCCGGCAGGCAGCCCTGGTGCTGCTGACAGACTTAGCAATGTTGAAACGGAGCAAGAAGAGCCTGTCGAGACGCCTGAGATGTACGGACTGAAGGTAAACTTCGTGTGTGGCGGCTTTCGCTTGTGAAAATTGTGCCTCTAAGGCCTTAGTTTTTACTAGCGCAATCCTTGGTAGGTAGGGTGCACTCTTCTCCTAAGTTGTTTTTTTTTTATCTGAATTCCAATAGCAGCTCTGAATCGAGAGATGTATTCTTAGGTACCATTTCGTTTAGCATAACTATCTTCTTCGTGAAAAAAACTACTGTTGCTTGTAATTGACGTAGCTTTCGCCAAGCGATGTAAACTGCATATGGCATTATTCATTCCATTTGCCAGGCGGAATGTGACGAACTGCCAGCGCTTACAATTCTCTTCTTTGTTGCAGGTACCTGTTACTGGCCCTCCGACAGTGGATCTTTTTAAAGCAATCTTTGAAGATTCGACTTCTAGTGACTCGGATGATTCCGATGCTGAATCAGTGAAACCTGATTCAAACACCCCGTCAAATGTGGGCGCTGATCATCAGGAGCCCGCCGCCGAGGACTCCAGCGCCGACCCACCACGTCCTAGGGTGCGCAAGAGTCGGTTTGAGCCCTTACCTGAAAATTCCCAACAGGTGAGGCCTCCAGGGTCCCCTTCGAGCCCTGGTGCCCAGATTCCTGGTACAGAGAATAGCGGACCAAAACATGTTTTTGTGTCCCAGAAAAAATCTAACACTGCCAGTGGTGGTGATGGTGGCGATGATGATGCTCCGGACAGATCTCGCCCAAAGACGAAAAAGTCGTCCCGATCTGTTGTTAAGTCTAGCCTTAGTTTTGCTGTCGAGTCAGACAGCAGCGATGACGACCGAAGTATGCGTAGGAAATCATCAGCTAGTAGAGGTAAAAGTGAAGGTCGGACTACTTCCTCTGTGCGCGTCCCACCTGAGCATCGTTCTGCCATGGCTGCTTCTTACAAAGCAAGCGCGTGTGCGGACGGATCGGAGTCTGCTATTGCCGTGCTCAAAGTCGAAGAGGAATCAGAGTCTTCACGCAACAGTGAGAGTATCGGTCGCGGTCGTGATGGTAGATCGAGCGATAATTCGGATGCAGCTCCCGGCGCCACGCAAGAGCTGAGAGATTTAGCTGAGCGCCCTGCAGCTCGTGCCTCGGGTATTTTCGCTAATATTGACTTCGTAGAACTAAATAAATACCGAGATGTAATGGAAGAGTCGACCCAAGGTAGCGGCGGTGCGGTCTCTGCGACAGGTACCGCTGAAACTTCGAACAATATTTCCGCTCCTCACAACCGGGCCGCCAGCTCTGACCGTAAAGTAAATGCCAAAGAAAGAAGCCCGTCAGTATCAGCAGACAGCTCTGACGACTCCGAGTCGTCGGTCGACTCTGGGGAGGCGGAGACGTACGGTGCCGCCCTACCTCCAAATTTTGTGAACCCGCTCCAGGTCGTTCGTCAGTCAAGTAAGAAAGAAGTCACCCAAAGGGAAGGATACAAACCTTCTGATTATGTAGAAAAGACAAATAGCGTTAAAACCCGACATAAGGAAAAGAAGCGGAAATCAGAGAAAAAGAAAAAACACAAACGAAAATCTAGTAAAAAAGCAAAGAAACATTCGAAGCACAGATGACGTTAGAAGCTTCACGTTTTGCCTGAGCTACACTATGCAACCGCACGCTCAACTTCAGGGTTGACGTTCAGCTCACGCGTCGTCTCCAAACACCGTGATATAATATAGGTGTTTCTCTATTATCTCGCATACCGCGGGTACGCCTAACGAGGTTTTCTTTTTCGTTAATGCTACAATTTCGAAGATCTTGTAGTCTGGAAGCAGTCAGCAGTGAGATTCAATTTCAGAATCCCTCGCTGTACTTCCCCTTGTCGCTCGGTGCCAGAATGCTCCACACTATGTAGAACTGTTTCCGAAACTCGAATAAGGGCTCCCCGCTTTCGATGCAAAGACGTAGTCACTTCGCCACCTAAAGAGCGGTAGCGAGAACGTACGTTGATAAGTTGAGCCTGCGAATTTACTGTGTGATCTCGGCTGTAGTAGCTGTGTCTTGCTGAGGACACGCCCAAGTTGAGTAAGCGAGGGCTATGGCCTTTCACAAACGTCAAGTCAATACGCGTTAAAAGTAAAATCTCTTTGTTTCTGATTGTTTTATTTCCGTAGTAATCCCACCTTCTTGTAGCGAATAAGAGTTTCAGTACCAGTTACTTAGGTGTTAGATTATCACGTGCAGTAGGAAAATTCCCGCGGGGGGCATAGAATTGTCCATTGGTTGGGGTCGCCCATCTTATGTTATTGGGAGCAGCGACCCCCGAATGACTCCAAATGCTTACTCTCAGCTACGCTTTCGGGGGCTTTTAATATGCTGATAGATCTTTGATTTATGATTGATGAGGAATTACATGTTCTCAGCACTGTGCTGGGCCAGTGACAGAGTGCAAAAACCGAGAATATCCCGATCTTGTGTTGTCGGCGCGAGGCGGGCGTGATGCCTGCGGCGCTAGTAACCCAACCCACTATAATAATAATACGCTTTCGGGGAGTCTTATTCTTTTCCATGCTGTTGCTCACGTTCTGCTTTGGGGTGTGTCTCAATCGCGCCAAAACCGGGCTACCGCGGCCTGAAAAAAGGTTGCCGTAACCCGAAAAGTGACTGTGAGAGCGACATCTAGCGATGAGCGGTGTAAGCTCAACGACACTGAAATTCCTTCATATGAGCTATGATTACGACACGCGTTTCATCTGGCTGGGTCACCGATAATCCGTAAATGCTGATTGCGACACACCCCTCTTCTGTTTCTTCTCGTCTTTCTACACTCGCTATTTCTATGGGAGGTGGTCCTGTGCGGGAACACCCTCGTGCAGGCTTTCCACTTTTCTTACTTTCTTTCCGCGTGAACTACTATACTGCAATAAGCCTCCTTTGAATAAATAGGAACAAAAATAATGCGTGTAGAGACTCGGCCTCAGATAAGGAAGTTCCCGAGTGTTCGGCTACGTGAAGCAATAAGTTCCCTGTTGTCATTCTTCAAAGCTAAGTGTCGCAAGCTCAGGGATAACAGGCTTCATAGAAAGCGAAATGTCCCAGTTTCTTGACAACTTCTCCAAAGTTTAGATTAGATAGGCGGCAGTAGACGAACCAATAGGCCCCTTCCCAAAGAGACACCGGAACATACGCCCCGGCACTCTATGAGCTATTGCCATTATGTTAGTAGGATATAGAGGACAAGAGAAAAAAAGAGGGGGTGAAGAGTCCATGCTCAAGAGACTATCTTGAATGCACGCGAGCACGATCAAGAGCCGCTGACATGCGGAGCTTACAGACAACAAACTGTGTAGTTGGTGCGGGAGAGAGAAGGAGACGGATTAAGGTGGTCTCGGAAGCTTTGGCCGTTAAGAGTTTGCGACTCCTGGAGGAGAAGTTCTTAGCTACGGAGGATGCCTCTCCCAATATATGTCAAGACGATTTTTAAACGCGTTGACTGACTCCGCACTAACAACACGTACAGACGTAGTTCCATCGGCGGTTGAAATTTTATACAATTTCGATATAAGGGCCGATCTGCACGTTAGTGACTAGTCGATTCAACGTGTTCTTTCATCCACTCGTCCGAATGTGCTCTGTGTAGTTAAAACAGCAGAGATGTGTACTGTTTCTACGTTTTATTTTACTCCTATTGATAGAAGATATCTGTAACTTTCGTAGCGACACTTGCCGAGGAAACTGAATTGACGGCTAACATTTTAATAAATGTTTTGGTGCTCACAAAGTTCTGTTGGCAACGATACTATAAAACGTTCGTGCGAGTGGATGAGTGAACGCATTCAAAAGATTAACGTGTAGACAGGCCTTTACATTGTGCGAACTGAAATAGTGACTGTGACAGCGTAACAAATATATATTGTGAACAGAGGTCATAACGACACCACGCACCTTAGTCATTCTCTTCAAATTTGTACATTTATATTGGGCACCATTACAGACCGCGCGACTGCTCATGGCAAAGCGTATGATGCTGGAAGTCAAAGGGAAAGCCGAAGGATCGAAATTCATTCATGGCACCTGTTCCTTACCCTATTGGCGACACTTGGAACTCGTCAAAATTGTAGACTTCAAAGAAACCACATTGCGTGTTTATAAAAAAGAGAATCATTATTCAAGTTAACACCACTAGGAGCACTGTCAGAGCCAGTTGCTATCGCTGCTGCTCAAATGAGGCCGACCGACCAACGCCCTCCTCTTGCCAGAGCCCTCGCTAATTAGTCCGGAGATAATGGCGCCGCTGCTTCGACTTGTTAATCAGCGGCCGCTCATAATTCGTACTTCATGTGCATTGTAAGGGGCGCGTTGGTGGGGGGGGGATTGGTGCTTGTGATGGTCTAACTGCCGGGGCGTGTGCAGCTATTGAGGCACTGGAGGCCGCTGGAATTGTCGCTTTTAGTAAGAGTAAATTCTTTTCTTTTTTCGCTTCAAGCTGCGATACTCGCGGTAACAGTTTGGTTGATTGCTGTAACTTTGGAATAGAGTTACAATTAGTGATACCCTATATTTTTCAGTTTTGGGTCATTCATCCATTACGAAACTATTCCTACAATCCATTACGAGGCCATTCTAACAAAAAGCGATTTAAACATTGTCGGGTATTTTTGAAATGAAACAGAAAAAAAAATAGTGTTCCAACAAGGAATTTTATTTCTTGCTAAGTGTTAAAAAGAAACAGAAACTGAAGTATGTTCAGCTTTGTTCATACCCTGTTACAAATTCATCGCAAAGCTGTTATTCGCTATCAGAACATTTGGACTTTTCTTACAAGACTAGTGATGGGAGCGAAATATAAAACACAAATTTCAAAAGACCTTGGGTGAGAATACAGGATAATGCTACTTCTGAGGATCACGTGGATAAATCGAGTTGTAACCATAAGCAAGATATGGAGTGGATGGCTGCTTCGAAATTTCTCTTCATAAGAAGCAGACACAATGATCACATTATGGAAACAACTGGTACTGATAAAGTACTGTTCTGTTCACCTTTTTGGAAACCGGGTAAACGGAAAGGCCCTGTTTTAGAGCGCCTCGAGGCTATCCAGAGATCATTCACTGCTAAAATTCGAAGCATGCAAGATCAAACCTTATCACGAAAGACCTGTCCACCTTTAAATATGCTCAAGTCATTGGAGATGTGAACGCTTCACTATCAAAATTTCATATGTTTGGAAAATTCTAGAATGAATTACTAATAATGTCTGTGGGTGGATCATTGCCAGATACTCAGACTGGTGAAGTACGAATTCCGATCAGAAAGGGTGACGATGCAATTGCCACAAAGTATTCTAATAGCTTCACTGTTCGGGATACGAGATTCAACAAAATGACACGTCACATTCGAAACGCCACGAGTATTGAGGTTGTGAAATTTAAAAGCTTACCAGACGCATACATGCTGAAAGTGCCCGACATACCAGCTGTAAGCGGCTACGTATAATGTGATGATGATTCGGTACTATCCCTCCCGCTGGTCACGGAATCCAGAATCCCCTCTGCATTAAATGGGCAGCGTGAGTAACGCCACCTGGACCTCGTCCGAAGAATCGTCAAGACCTGAACAGTATGCTTCAGATCATTACTTTATTGAAAGACCATGATCCAGTGCTTGAGCAGACTGGTTTAGATTTTCACCTGAAATGTTGATTGACTGATCTTGTTTCAATTATTCCATTTGCCTTCTTAAAGCTTCCCATTCCACCGGCAGCGAAGCAATCGCAGAGATTAAACTGGTGCCATCATGTTTCATAATTGCAAGAGCGCTTTTTCTTTAAATCCCAACTTTTTTTCTATGAAAGTATTATTTCACTTGTCGAAAAGCTCTAGCTTTTTCTTGTCAGCCAATACGCTAATGAGCACAAGCTTTTACATATATTTTTGCAGGACAGGACAGCTTTAACTAAGAATAAACGAATTTAAATGTGTCAAGGCTGAAGTAGTGGAACCTTCTCTCAACTGCAACTGTCGAGTTCTTCCAACTGTAATGTTGATCTAAAAAATTCTCCGGTTGTTATGAACCTTTTGCATTATTTTTCTGGCCGGTCTGGTGGTTTACCCTTGATAAGTGTGCATATATGTTAGGTTCAGGACCTATTCTAGGTGAACCAACTTTGAAGTACACGTCCACTGCTACATATACCGGCACCCTTTCATCAAACGACAGCATTGTCGAGACTCTGTTTCCTCCACACACGCGAAGATCTCCATACACTCCAGCCGCTCTCGTGCAGAGCCTCGCCTTGCTCTCATCCTTCAGTGGCGGACTTCGGCAAAGATTATCATGTAATTAGGACGGGCATAGGCGTGCGTGACTAATGCAGATCAGCCTCTAATAGAGTCTGACTACCTGAGGCCACAGGCCCCTGCTGGCAGACACGCCTCGTCTACCTGCAANATTATCATGTAATTAGGACGGGCATAGGCGTGCGTGACTAATGCAGATCAGCCTCTAATAGAGTCTGACTACCTGAGGCCACAGGCCCCTGCTGGCAGACACGCCTCGTCTACCTGCAAAGCAGGGATTTTGTCCGATTATTTCCGCCTCATTTCCTTGAGCGCTATTGCTCCTCACGGTGCTATTAATTATCTTGCCTTAATTCCAGGTCCCATAGGTCGAGCGTTGCCTGTGCCTGTGTGGTTTAGCATGGGTTATCAGTGAGGAACATGGGCTACTTGCCTGACTTCAGCGCTATAGATGCACACAAAAGTTTTGTTTGCAACTGCTTTGCGCAAAATCTGTAAGAAAGACGTACTACTCGATGTATGCACCGTGCGGGTGTATATCTGACAGTTGAGGGGCTGTCGATAGTCGATATGTAAACATATCTTGCGAGATTTGGTAAATGCCAGTTAAGCCGCAGGGTAGATAATTTCGCTTTAGTGGTACTATTGGCATGTGAAGGAATAATATTTCACTTGAGTTAGTAAAATTTTACTTGTACTTTTATATGGAAAGAGAGGTAGGTAGGACTTTCATGTTGAGTCGCACTTTTGCGAAACTCCGGTGTAATCAGGCAATGGTCCAAATCTAGTCACTGAACTGAATTGTTGGTAAAAACTTTCAGCACCCGAAACAGGCGGAAAACCTGCGCAATGCAATTCGCCGGAGCATAAAACAAGGTCGTAGCCTGTAAGCCTAACCGTCTAGAGTCCGTTCCTCCCCTAGGCATCGTCAGCAGATGAGGAGAGAATCGCAGTGGCAGCAGTAGGCGCACAGAGAGACACGCGAGAGATTTACCGCACTACTGGTAAACGTCGTACCCTCCCATCCATCCCATCTTACGCATTTTCTGCTAGCCAACAACTGACTGTGGTCTCCCTACCTTCACGTCTCGATCAGTGCGCGGTCAAATAATGTCGGAAGCGATTCCTCTATAGTTGCACCTGTGTATCGTGATGAACCTTGCCTTGATGACATCACATATAACTTAGGACCCGTTCGATTAGGCCCTGAAATTAAGCGTTCGAGGTTTGACTTGTCCGAAACTTCAGACAGAAGCTTTAGCTTTGTCACTTTTAATCGTGTTGCAAGTATTAGGAGCGAGGCAGTGATGTCGAGCCTGCTCATAGCTCCATTTTATGAAGCAATATTAACTTAATGGAAGTCTCAAAGGTAACCGATTAAATGTCAAAGCCTGAATCTCAGTTCGTTGAGTCGCAGCCAGCGCACCTGCCTCAAGTCTCGGGCGAATCAAGTCACAAAAGCTTCATTTCGGCACCCAATCGAATGTGCCCTCACAGTCACAAGACTGAAGCTGCTAGTCGCGATGTTGGTTCATCACAGGAGCTACTTCAGGCTCTGGCGCCCCTAACACAGGAGCCCTGTTGCTCTGCAGGTTCCTGCTGCGCCCCCACTGATAACGCGGCGTCCTATTGCCGCTCTCTGACGGACTTCTGTCTCATCTGTCACTCGGGGGCAGTGAACAGCATGAATCTCGTCTCTCTCTCTTGGAGTGCCTGAATAATTCTATGTGACCTGACACTCCGGGCAGGGGAAGAATAGCGTTCTGTTGCCTAATGAGCTGTGAATCATTCACTGTCTCATTCGTTATTCGTGGCAGTGAAAGAAAACATGCATGTGTTTGTTGCCTAAGTATGTATGCTAAAAATTAGTCTGTCTCTCATCCGTTGCGCGAAGCAGCGGAGGAACATGGATCTGTTTCCCAATAAAGGACGAAGTTTTCATTTTCTCGTCCGTTCCTCGAGGCAGTGAGACCATAAGAACATGTTCATTTGCTGTTGGTTGTCTACATTCTTGTCGGCCGTTTCACACGTCACTCACAACTGCAGGAATCTCTTTCTCGTTATTATTCTGAAACAAACTGCCTTACATAATCATGAAACTAGTTAAGATACTGAGTCTCTTTTTACTCCTATCTCGGCAATGTGTGCGCATACAGCTTGTTAGCCTTCATGCATTATAATAATAACTTTACAGTACCTACCTCTACGGAACGCTACTGGATCCGGCCCTATCTGCAGACGTTATTAGAATAAGATTCTAGGTGTTGGATGCTCTCAGCACCCACGTAGACGTGTACAATCCAACTATTGAAGAATTGGGTTATCTGTAGACTGTAGCGCTATGTTTTGTACGTAAGTTAAGGGCTACTATTATACCGTTACGTCGGATGCAGTACCCACAATCAGAAATTCAATTATTTCTATTTCTTATTTAGCCAGTGTTTCAGTAGTAAAGTTGAAGTCGCAACGCTGTTGCTGCTTTCTTTTTGCTGCGCACAGCGAGGTCTAAGTTCACCAGGGACAGTAACTGTTGTTGGCTTTGTCTCAGGACCTCATCGTCGTGGCCTGGCAGTTGCTTCAGCGATGGCTAATTTTCTGATTAGTGAGACCGTCTGAAACGGACACCAACGATCCGTCGCTATAGCCTATAGGGCCTTATACCCAGCTGCACTCTTCGCCCCTTGTGATATGTGTCGTTTCGTGCCTGAATTCACCCTAAATTTATGAAAAACGAATACTCATATCTCGTTGGAATAGTATTGTCTGAGACGTCATTTAAAGTGGTGGTATTGTAACTTGTATTTTCGTATTCGCTAGACATCAGCTATATACTATATAACTCTTATAATAATTATTTCATTATGTTCTCTTAATTTAACCCGAAAATTCAATGGTGAATTTTTTAGGACTCGCTGCTAACCAATCAACTAGCCGGTGATTATATCATGTTTCGTTATAGACACGTCATAAAATAAGACACGCTGTTGCTAGCAGACGTATTACAGCTTTTAATGCTCTGACAATACCCTTGCATTAATGCAAGAGTTGCACCTAGTGCTTGGTTTTTTCTTGGATCAGAAAAGCATTGCTCTCAATGAACTTTATGTATTCAGTTTTGAATCTATATGTGATGAAATGTTAATGCAAAGCTGATGTCAACGCTCTAGCGACTACTGAGAGCTGGCGAAGTAGCCATCACAACTGCGTTATTGCTCCGAAATCGATTATCTTAATATTCAACTTCAGACACACATAGGTAGTGGGAAGCATAGGATTAATCCTATATAGGGATAATATAAAACATCGGTTCCCCATAGGGAGAACGTTGTCTGAATCGTCGTTTATGAAGTACGCGTGTCCATATAGGGTTAGACTAGACTAGGCAGCTGGCAGTAGGCCGACCAAAAGACCCATTCCCAAAGCGCAGCCAGAATTGACGCTCCGGCCCTCTACGAGCTACTGCCGTCATGCCAAATAATATAGATATCTTAGGTTGAAGAGATAAAGAAGAAAAAAATATTCTAAAACAATAAAAACTCTACTAAGGCTATGAAGTGACTGTGCAAACGTGATTAGTTGTAACAGACCAGCGGGGACTCAGAAACGTTCGTTTAGTTGGGCATAATAGATCATGTTTTAAAGTGCCTTCTGAAGCTTTGGCCGTTGAGAGTTTTTGACTCCCTGAAGAGTTCGGAGCTATGGAGGGCGTTGCTCTGAATGTTTATCAAGACAGTTTTTTCAACGCGTTGATTGTCTGTGCACAGACAACTTCGGAAGACAGTCCAATCCAAACGTTCACAGTGCATGCATGGAGTACGACTAAACCTGCTGGCTCAGAGTAGTTCTTTGATCTTTTCGTTTAAGTTTTTCTTTGTTGTTTCGGAGGGGATCGTCGACAACTCTGTCATTTTGTAGGCATGTCGTTGCCAACCATTCAAGTAGTTGAATGTTGCTATTTGTTGCCCCCTGGGTCGTCTTGCTCAAGAGATATGAGTCCGACTACCTGGAAGAGACACTCGCATGGCATATTTCGCAGTTGCTGTCCATTATATGACTGTATGACTGTGCTGTAGTTTGTTTCTGATAATTATTTCCGGTTCACGTTTTGGAGTGACGGCTGCTAATTCTCTCCCGTTGTATCCAATTCCATGAACCGGTCAAGGTCTTGTTGGAGGTTAATGCTATCGTCGTCTAACACGGCACTATGACGTAGTTTAGTGACATCTACAAATTTTATGATTGTACTGCAGATGTAAAGATCAATATCATTGATGTAAATTATAAACAAGAGTGAGCCAATTACATTACCTTGTGCAACCCTAGATGACACAAGCTTCCAGTCGCTTGTCACTCCTTGCAGCTTCACTCCCTGCTGCCGACCTATGAGCCATGCTTGGATCCAGCGTGAATCTCCCTGGATGCCATGAGTTTCCAATTTTTTCATTAACCACTGAAGAAGGTTAAAGATCACTTTTTGTAGAAGTGACATAATTTTAAAACATCAGCATATAAGTATGGTAATTTCGAAAGAGCTCATTTTTTACGTCATAAAAAAAATTCAATTTTATTTCGAATTACACCATTTAAAGTGAGATCAATTATCTTATTGAATTGTTGACTTTAGTATATTTGTAACGAACTCCTCCTCCAGTGCTCACGAACTGTTAATGGTTAAATCCTTAGATCCCACAATAATCTTTTATCTCACCCCTCCCCCTCCGCCTTTCACACAACGAATTGGGCCGGAGCGTTAGTCCGGCTGCTCTCTGACAATGAGCCTCTGGTCCGTCTACTGCCAGCTGTCAAATCAAATTGTTCACAGGATATGAATATACTTCAGTAGCTAGGTTCGTGTAACTCACCGCTTGTGAAGGTTTTCACGTCTTAATACTCATATAATCTGTTTCATAAATAACTCTCCACAGGAGCGAATTCGGTGTGATATACCTACATTCATAAAGGCTTATGTACTGTGATAAAATGGAATACAAATGAGAGTCTTACCAGAGGCTCTGGCTTTACACCATTGTGCAGAAAACCGAGCTTATTGCCAAGTCATTCGAGGGACAACAGCTTACAAAATGAAACTGACAACAAGCCCCGCTATGACACGCATACGATAACACGAGACATCTCGTATAGGTCAAAACACTATCATAAAATGTACCTCAAGATATACCAGCGTAGTACATTTATCCGTTAGCGCATCTTGACTTATGTTCTATGCCTTATAAAGAGTACTGTTCATATAAAATAATAACATAGGTTTCATCCATTCGTTAATGCCCCCAAGAATTAATGATAATATGAGAATAAAAAAAAATAGATGAACGGAGAAGTTGATAGAAGCC
>LQNS02000211.1:36920185-36933127 GCA_001587735.2 Parhyale hawaiensis
GTCAGGACCGTGTGGGGTCTCCAGCATGCAGCACATTAGCGCGTCAGGACCGTGTGGGGTCTCCAGCATGCAGCACATTAGCGCGTCAGGACCGTGTGGGGTCTCCAGCATGCAGCACATTAGCGCCTCAGGACCGTGTGGGGTCTCCAGCATGCAGCACACACTACAGCAGCATAGACGTCCCAGCACTTAACACGAGAGGGCGCAACGCACGCACTTTATGAGCGACAGCTCTTCGTTGTAATAAGGATGATGTCACAAGTGCGCGGCACAAAGGCCTTCTTGTGGCCGCGGAGGTGTCATCAGTGGTCGGCCTTAGTTAGCCGTAACCTACATGAGGATGTGCGTATACTTATTTGTGTGTGTGCACGCCAGCTGCATTTAAGCTGCACATGTTTCTCGCTAATGATCATGTCATGACGTTAATCACTTTCTCGGGGCCGATTAAATGCCCTAGCGATAAGGTTGGTTGAGCCGACGATGATGGTGATGATTGTGGTGGTGATGTTGCAGTTTTTGTTTTTTGTGGTAGATTTATCGGCAAGCGAGCCCATTTTCAGCACTAGAGTGACGGTTGCTTGAAAGAAAAGGTTCGTTTTCCCGGCGGCGGCAGCAGCGACACATGTAAGAACTTCCCTCCGAACTTGGTTTTTCTCGTTTTGTACTCCCCATGTGACACACTAATGTTCTCAATCTATGGTGTTCACTTATCGCTAGTGGTCAGAATTGCCGCCTCGCTCGTTGTCTCCATCTCAGACATTCTGTTTCCAAGCTTGGGAAGAAGTGCCTATCCTCGGCAGTGCGGTCAGTGTTTCTGCCATTCATAATTCACTAGGGGAGACTGACCTAGTCAGAGGTGTGTTGCATTCGGCGCGCGGTGTTACGCTGTGTCAACCGGTGTTACCGTCAAGGGTTACGTACCCTGCATCCAAAAAGCATGTCGCATTTATCGATCTTCCGTCAATGCGACCAACGGAAGCAACCCCAGGTTTACCGAACTCGTAACCCGGCGAAAGTGGTGGGTCGTCAGTCGTGCTACGCGAGCCGTGCTGACAGTTGCCGAGTCTCACCAGACATGCATTGGGTAATACAAAATCTTTTACTAAGTTTCATGCTGTGTTTTCTTAAAGATACATCTCAAATATTAATATTTTGCTTTTAGTGTATATTCATCACGTTGTATCGGGTAGCTCGACCAAAATATGATTGCAACGCGCCTCAGAATTTGGGACGGGAGGGGTGGTGGTGCAGTGGTTACGAGTCTTCCGTCTTTCCCGCCAAGGCTCGATCAGAGGTCGGCTGCAGTCCTACACTCTTCTGGCACTAGTGGTGGTTATCTGCAGCACAAACCAGTGCATGTTGGTTTCCTGGTTGGGGGGTCGGTTTAAAGACTTCACCTTTATCTTTTGGTCGCTTACAGCACAATATTTCCTGCCGATCACCACAATGGCGGCAAGTAAAATTTACGCATCATTGGCATCGATGGTAGCAGGCCACAGGCCGCAAGTAAGACATTGGAATCGGAGATTGACTGTAATAATGTATATTCCATGTGAGCAACTTGGTATATTAAGTCATCATTTCAACTGTTTACCAGCTTTTGCTTTGTAATGACGACGCTCAGGGAACGCAGTTATTATAACCTCAATGCATTAATCAAACTAAACAATAAAGATTTGTTTAGGGATTTTTAATAAAACACAATTAAACTTCTTTTTAATTATGTGAAAAAATAACTGATTAGATACACCTCAACACCCTAAAGTTTTAGCAATTTTCCTACCACACCCATGAAAACACAAAATTTTCTGAGGGATATGAAAATGCTTAGGAAATAGACGACGAGATTGCTCGAGTTATTGCGTACATTAAAATGTTGAAAGTACCTGTTTTCATCTATCCTGTGCCGTACACATTAAACATTCTTGCAGGACTGACGGATAACTGAACAATCCTCGCAGCTGCAGGATAAACTTGAATCTTCGTTTTTGTGCTCGAGTGCCCGTGTTTAAGGGCAGGCTCATTTTATGTAATCCAAAGTGGAGGTTTTATCGGGCGTGACTATGAATCATGGCTGCTGCGCTATATGTCATTCACTGATATAGCGCTCAAGTTTGCTAAAGTTCATTCGTGTTTACTAATGTTCACTAAGTTACCAGGGATTTGCCTGGGATATTATTGTACTTCCATGACGAACCTTTCACAGACATAATAATTCCTTTGCTCTCGACTGCTGACAATGCTTCAGCCTAGCTACGGTACCTATAATGTTTGTATGTTAGTTAGCTCCAGGGATCTGCTTCTGCGTTCCACTAGCTATTAGCGACAAATTTACGAACAGAGGCGGAGTTTAGAATATTTTTACATTACCATCCAGTTTGGATTAATATTAATTTTAAAATATTATCCAAATAGAGCACTGTGAGAGCGCATACCTCCGCCAAGCGAGGTAACGGTAACGAAAAACTGAAATTGGCTCTGAAACCATGTTTTTCTTTATATCAACTCCAAAATCTAATCACTTCTGCCTCCGGATAGTAATAATAGTTAATGCAATTTTCTTGAAGATCCGTACATACCTTTTTGAGTTATGCTGCTAACAATCATTATCACAAGCATAAGTCAAACATACAAATTGAACTAACCGATCTGCACCAAAATTTAATCATTTATGCCTCTTGACATTAATAATAACTACTATAATTATCATTCAATTTCTGTGCTAACTAGCATAAAATTGAAATTCAGTGACAAACAAACGACAAGCCCGGCGAAAACATATCCTCCTTGGCGGAGGTAACAACAACTACTCCCTCTATTCCGAAATAGTTGTTGCACAGCCAAAAATTTAATTCTGCATTAGCAGTTCGATCTCAGCCAAACTACATGCTGTGTACATTGGCAGGTTAGCACGTATCATTACGTAGTTCAGCCATGGCCAATACTCACCTGTTACTGTAACCAGCAAATAATCTGGCTGAAATCCAACTGCTACTGCAGAATGACATTTTTCGCTGTGGAACAACTATTCCAGAACAGAGTGGTTAATTTTGGGAACCAAGGAGAAGTTTCCATCGCTTAACACAACGTAAATATCTACTAGGCATCACTCAGTCTCTTGGAGACGAGGCATGATACAGTCCACATCTTCACCGAAGTTACGAAAGCGACACGAGGGTTCGAAGTCGTCATTTACCTATTGTCTGATTACACCTACAATAATTGGTACGCAGTTAGATAGTCGAAAAGTTTGTGCAAATTGCAGCTACCACCAACCCTCACGATATATCATTGCAGCTTTTGTAGACCGAATTGTTTGCCTTTGCATTGCTTCCCTTACCATCAGCAGCACCTTATTGCTCTTTCTACCGACGCAATTTTGGCACGAAAGAAAAGAATTGCAGCTGGAGAGCCATCACAGTGATTGCGACTAACGAGAGGGAATCTACGGAATCGATGCCACAGCGAGGTGCCTGGATGCGTCCGCACCCTAAGGAGCATGGAGGGTAGGCGACCTTTTAGAAACGAGGGCTACTGTACGAGAACGGGTGAAGGCATAACGAGGGTATTGTGGGATAGCTCTGAACCCGAAATCACTCTCTTTTATTGATATATACTTGGTGATGCACGCTGCCTACATCCCATAAATCTTTAGGACGTCTGTTATTTACGAAGAGAAGAACGGGCGGGCTTAAGCTACGTAGTAGCTTGCAAGGACCATTTCTATGAAGCTCAAACCTTTGCGCTGTCGACTTTTGCAGGCGAGATTACCTGTAATCATCTAGAGCACGTACGATGGGGCACGGAAATTAAGCTTTTAATGCATGATTTGTCCAAACCTTCAGACAGAAACTTTGTTTTGTCACCTTGAATTGGGCTTCAGGTGTAAGAAGAAAGACTATTACGTTAAGCCGGTTGAAAACTCCATTTTATAAAGCAAGATTTAGTTTTTGGAAGTCTCAAGAATAAACTATTAGAGGTAAAGTCAACTTTGACAGCACCCTCCCCTGGGAAATCCACTCGCACTCGTTTTTGCGGCAGAGATAGACCAACAAGCCCCCAGAGGAGTAAGTGCAGCTGCAGCCGATGACTTGCCGCTAAGAACTATGGCGCCGAAACGGAAGGTTCAACGACCAGATGTCCCCCTACCTAAGGGCTGGTGCCCACGATAGCTAGGCGCACAAGCAAATGTGCTGATTCAGCGCACCGAGTGCCTTGAGAAAGACTGCGCCTGGTGTGGTGATCGATCCCGGGTACCTCGACACACCTGCGCAGCCAGCGTACCTGCGTGAAGTTACGAACAAGTTAAGCCTTAAAGGCTCAAAATTGGCTCCCAGTCGAACACGCCTTTAGCTGATAACGGGCGCGTTCAATTGGGCGCTGAAATTAAGTCTTCGAAGTTCGACTTGTCCGCTACTTCTCATAGAAGCTCTGGCTTTGCCTCTCATAATAGTGCTGCAAGAGTTAGAATGGACGCAATTACGTTGAGACGACTGGAAATACAATTTTACAGAGCAGGATTGAGTTTCTTAAAGTTTCAAGGGTAAGCGATTAAGGATCACTGGCTGATAAATGCAACGGATTGAATCCAGCGTACCTGCCTAGCGTTGCTAACAAGTCAAGCTTAATTTTGGGCTCAATCGAACATGCCTAAGTGTATGTGCTCACCGCAGAAGCCCACATGCTTTAATTCTGGAGTTAATTTAACAAAAATGAGCCTGGTTCACATTGAGGGAGATTTAATTCAAGTCTTCGTGTTATTTCGTAATATAATTAGATCTCTCAGCTCGTAAAACTGTAAAACCCAAATACTTCTCGTTGAATGATTTAATTGAGAGCCCTCTGTGTGTAGTAAACATCAAGTTTATGTCACTGTTTCCGAGCACATTACGGTTTTTCAGAGCAGCAGTGTATACTTATATGAAGATAAACTGATAGTGAAATACCTGGATATGTAACAGCTTTGTTATTATTTATCACTAGTGCACCCGTGTGTGAAAAAATTCACGCAACGATCGATATGTCTACCTAAACCTATAGGCCGGTCCGGAATCTCTTCTCTGACTTCCTTCTTCATTTTCTTCATCGATCCTTTGTCGTGCTCTCATCCTTAGGTCTTCCATATTGACAGGCAGAAGTAAAATCTTGAATAAAACACTCCAATAAACTTAAATTCAGCTTCAGTTAGCTCTTAGACGATGTGAGGTTATGAGCGCTCGATAGCAATGATACCGTTGATACCGTCTTTCCAACCTAAATATCTGCTTCATTTGAAGGGCAATATTTTTGACCTGTGAAAAGAAAACTGCTCTGCCAAATGAGATAGACAGTAAGCTAGAAGATAATTGTCTACTGCCCGTGGAAAATCATCACCTCGTTGACCATCTGATGAATTTATGCGTCGTGACCTGAAAGAAAAAGTTATAATATCGGACTCCAGAAGCTGTATTTATGTATATTGTTTCGATTTCAAGAAGCGTTTCAAGCAAGCAGCACTTCCAGTTAAACGAATATGGACCTCGCAACCTGCAACCTGTCATCGATCTCTGTGAAAACTTAATTTAATAACCAAATCTGCAACCTGGCCTATTTTTCGCCTATCAACTTCCTTAAGAGCGGACACGACATAAATAAATACACGAAGCGTTTCATTAAATTAGGATAATTTGATACACCGAAAACAAAAATATCTTGTCTTCCAAAATGCACAGCTCCGATGCTTTATTGTGCTGCTTTGCACAAAGGAGCGTCAAGACATGCAGACTACTGCATTTGCCCTCATATTTTATATTTAACAACTGTGCATGTTACTTGCACAGATCCTGCAGAGTAATCTCGTTATTTATTACCGACATCGCCCATAAGTAAAGTAGCATTCGCCCGTAGGTAGTACCGCCTGTTTCGTGAATTTGCAGTGTTCTGAACTAATCATGAGCTGCTTTTGTCCTCTAACCGCATCAAAACTTGGCCTCTGGTGCCTCGATCTATAGCACTGCGGCCGCAGCTCCGAGGGCTCTATGATTCTATCAGTTTTGAGAAGCCTACCTCTGGTTGACCCTCTACCTGAGTGTACACGGCCAGAAATGTTGACAGGATGTTTCCTCCCGGGTATTTTAGGGCAACACAACAGGCCATGGGCATCCCCATCAGCCCTCCGTGCCTCCTGCCCTAGCGAGGAAAGGTCCCGTAACAAGCCTGCCGGTCGGCGCCTGAACACCCTGTCATGAAGCTATAAAATGTTGGTCGGTATCAGGTCAGGCTGCTGCTGTAGGGGCCAGTGTTGGCCCCGTAATTTCCCAGATTATGGGCCCTAATAAACTGAAAATTTTTGTGAAGCAAAATGGCTAGTCATCGTTCCTTGAGGTAAGAGCTTCAAATTTTATTTGGATATTGCTGGCAAAGTAGGAATAGACGAAAGAAAGTCCGTAACGTATCATTTATTTCCGAATATGATACGGTGCATGTAAGCATATTTCGTCAGAGTTGGAGTTCTTGACGCACGATCATTGTTAGAGGTCGAAATTTTAGAACTGAGTGAAGTGAACTGAAAACGAACACAGTACATGTTGATTGTTTTTTGAAAACGGGTGAAGGTGAAGTTCTTTTCCAATGCGGTGTCCCGCTGTAAATTTAATTTAGGCTTTACCGCTAGTAGCAAGAAGATTATAGAGGTAAACTAAAGTTCTACTGATAATCCTGATGCATCGAATCCTAATAGCAGGATCCTTTCTGCGGAAGCTATAGATTATTTTACTTGTTTTCTCCGGTCCATAAAACTCTAGCTACTGAACGGCTTCTCCGCTGAATGATTCACGTATATTCTTAAACGCTACTGATCTAATCTTTGAGAGGGCGCTCCTATTTAATACATGGAGGTGAAAAGAAGGAAACTGTTCCTGGAACTGCCTCCTTCTGCTGCTTAGCTCCACGAAGTATATTATTGGCAACACCGTCAGCAGGCTCGGCCGCAGCTGAGAGCGCGATACTGGAATTGTTTCACTCGGCGGACAAATTAACGTGTTCTTCCAGTAAAAAAAACTTCGCCCAATGCTTTTGTTATGATCTTACCATCGCTATCACTGTACATCTCTGCCAAGATAGTTTTTATCATGATAGCCATCAAATCGGTTTGCTAAGCAATTAAGTGTCTATTTTAAATTCATTGATATTTTTTTTTACATATGTTGAGGTAATTAGGACTTCGAAAAAAGTTATGTATGTTTCCGCTGTGTAAGGAAAAGCAGGAACGCATTCGGAAATCATGTTCACTTGACTGCTATTACCCAATGCAATCAAACAAAAGGTAGTTTAGTCTTAAATACTTATAAAGTGACTGCTTTGTGACTCAAAAGTGGCTAATAGAAACCAGTTGAATTTTGGGAGCAAAAACAGTAAGAGTTGATATTTTATTTTATAATCGCAACTAACGAATTTTACCGGCAGAATTGGATTAAAATAATTTTAGTTTTGAAACCCGTTTCCTTTAACTCAACATTGTGTGTGTAATAAACAAGCATTGAAAAAGCCCATTATGTAATTTCATTTTCGATGTTTTCTATGCCTTACCCAACGAACCCAAGCCTCCTTCTTCACCAATGGGCTTTACCTTCTGTTGCCCCATCCCTTTATTTCACCCTCAGCTCCCCCGCTACCTCACCCACTCCACCTGACCTTTCCCATTAGCAGGTCTGTTATAGGGGCGCGTTGCCCCCCACCAGCCGGCCGTCCCGTTCCCTGCTGACGTCTGATCAATATGCTGCACGTATCTACATGTGCTTATATGGAATGCATGAAAATAATGCGATCAATGTCCTAAGGGCTGAAGCAGTTATTATATTTCTGTAGAAAAGAAAAGGTAAAATATCCCCAAACTTGAAACATGAAACTCCTTGTTTCCATGCAGTTACATACCTCAAATTTTAAGCGCGAGACCCAGTTTAATATCCCCAGATTACCTAAGTCTTTTTTGTCCTGTAACCGATAATATCCACTTGCTTAACGTGAAAAATCATTATCACATCTATTTTTCCTAACCTCCACTTCCCTGAGCCTGCAATCATTATTATTCACTAGCTAAACGTGAATGAATGGCAGTACGTTTTCCCGCTTTCCATTTCCTGTGCCTGCAAGCATCGGTGTTGTTGGACTCTGTCAAATAAAAGCTTCCCAATCTTCAAAATCCCATTCTTCATTCATGAGAGTGTTCCGAGTAAAATTAATGGTAAGTATGCCCCCAATTTCTCCAAATGTCAGTTTCTTAGCACGACTCACATATTATTCATAGGAAAATGTCAGGGAAAATCTTTTCCATGCCTGCAGCAAATTTTACATCTCAGAGACTTCTCCCTTGACGGGTGATACCCAATAAAGCCCCATTTACACGATACAATGAAGGTTGCAATACGGCAGCACTCTTTTGGATTTTTCTATCGTTCATTAATTTTCATTTCGTGCTTTAGAATTTTGAGGTTTACGTATTCATCTTAGTTCAGGTTATGCGCATTAGCTAATGTGTATAACCAGAAGTCGGGTAAGTCGAATGCTCAAAAGTACAGATTTCTAGACTAGTTAAAGCCAATCATATACACATACAAAAGAAATCTCTTAAGCCAAAACATTTGATTGCGAAGACCAATGAAGATAGTTCTTTTTACTAGACATAGTACACATCACCACATCTCTTATCCCGGAAGCAAGATTTTATCTTCTTAATCTACTTGATAGATTATATAGAGAGTTTAATGTACGCTCTATATTTAGTACGCAGAACGATCATCTTTGGTTCTCACGATCAAATCTGTTTAGTTAAAACAATTGGTCGCTGTATGTGCATGTAGTGTTCAAGTTCCGGATTCGAAAAAGCCTTCAGTACTCATGCAAGCTGCACCTTCACAGGGAGCTCAAGAGTTTGCCTCTCCCCCCTCCCCTGGAGGGGTGTGGGGGTTCACAGCACTTCCATATATGGCTGCCATGCGTACGCTGTGAAGTCCAGCTCGCCCTATGGACCTGACACCTGCAGTAGTGCTGCTGCTGGGGGCCATATAAGGAAGCGCGTGGCCCTGTCTCATCTGATCCAGTTGGGGGAGGAAGCCATCCACACCCCCCGACGATAGAGGCCAGGGCTGTGGGGTGATGGAAGGAGTACTTTGGGAGGGGTGGAAGGAGTGATGGAGGGAGTACTTTTGGGTGATGAAAGGCATACTGGGGTGATGGAAGAAGAACCTTGCTGCGCTGGTGGTGCTTGGTGAGCTCTAGTGTGGTGAACAAGGGAGGGATTTGTGGTGACGGTGGTGCCGATGGTGGTGATGGTAGTGATTATGGTGGAGAAAACTTAAGTGTGGTTGTGGAAAGAGAACTCGAGCGTACTATAAGAAGAATTTTGCGGCCGTGGAAGATCTATTTTGAGCAAATAGAGAGTGCAGTGTTTTTGACTGTGAGTTTCGACAGCATTGATAATTTGAGCGGTGTAGGTGAAGAGAAATACTGCACGCTACATGCGGTTCAACACTATTATTGCTTGCATGCCAGGGCTCTCCATTCCCTTATCAGCTATTATATATTAAAAATGCGTTTGCTCTCTAGCAAAGAGACCGTTACTTGTCCAGAGGGACATGTAACTCTCGCTACTGAACGGGTCCCCCGCTGAATGATTCACGGATTTCTTAATCGTTACTGATCTAATCGTTGAGAGGCTCTCCTATTTAATACATGGAGGTAAGAAGAAGGAAACTGTTCTTGGAACTGCGGCAGCATAAACACAAAATTTTACTCCTTCCCCCTCCCCCTGTGCAGAGCCTAATTTTCACAGGGCTGATAATGCACTAATCAAGTAACAGCTAGGTGCACGACACGAGATAAATGGGTAATGGGTACTTTTTGGAGAAGAACAGCAAAAAAGACTTGGGTTCGTTGAGGCAATTGTTTTCTGTCATGGGCGCAGGTGACTCGTGTTTAAAGCCCAGTCCACACTACCGCAGATATTTACAGTATCCACACTGTTGCGTTTTGGTACATCGCTATGAATATCGCTGGCCATATCGCAACTTCATGCGTCTTTGCATTTTTCCAACTTACTGGATGGTTTCGCTTGATTTAGGATGCAAATACTGCCGGGTTCACCCTGAATTGACTTCTGGTCCGCTACGTACTGCCACCGTGTGAACATTAGAAAACTTCTAAGTTCTAATACGCTGCAACATGTAATTTTGTTTGCTGAAAATGAAGGAAGCTAGCCGGATCGGCAACTTTGATATAGTGTCACTTGCTATGTAAACTGACTTGGTGCGTAACGTGGTATCAACATTTTTTGGTGGACGTAGAGTAGTGGTACAAGAACGGAGTAAAAATTCCAACACTCTGCACTGCTTACGGTGAATAAAAACTGCCTTGTAAAGCTGTCTTAAGTCCGGTTCATGCGATGATCTTGTAAACGTTTTGTCTCGGATAATCGTCCAAACCTTTGCTGCATTGTTGTAAACGTAGTACGTCTACCCAAAAAAATTTATTCCTGTTAGCTGTAATAGTTGGTGTCACAAGCGATTATCGGACGTCCCTTCATCATTATATGAAATGAATTAGAAAACAAGCTGAAAGCAGCAAATCATTCGGGCGTTTTATGAGGTTCTGTACGGCGTTAGAAGACTGTAACGTGTACCCAGTTGGTTGAACGCCCGACACCAACGATGTTCTCAACAGCTGTGCTGATGGAACGTTGCGTACGTTCTACACCGAGTGTGAACGCTGCTGTGCGATGTTTACTGAGTTCTATAAAACCGCACAAACGATTTTGAGCGCGCTTGCAGCAGTGCGGAGACAGCTAAATTATTGCAAGTTTCAGTTTTGAAGTATCAGAGAGCACTGATAGGAGGATGCTGCACGAGTTTACGAGTATTATTCAATTGTTTTCATTAGTTAGGTCAGAGTCTAGCTAGTTTTGCATACACTAGTGTCCCACCCATTATGTCTATAGCAGTAACTGATGAGCCCTGTAATACAGAGTGAGCGAGTGGCTTTCCTCACAGAATTCGGATAACTGCTGGCGGTAACTAAAACAACAATAACGGCATGTGTAGCAAGTTTTACAGCAGAGGGAGTATTTGGAGCGGCAAAAGCCGCCTTTTGAAATGATGAAGGCGGTATTCTGGGGTGGTGGATAGAGTACGAACTTAAAATGGCCAAGGGGTGATGCAGTGTACACTCTGCTGATGGATGAAGAATTTGGGGCTTATGGTTGCAGTACTTTGGAATAAAAAAAGAGTGCTTTGGGATAGTAAAAAGAGTACTTTGAGGTGATTGAGGAAGATATTTGGTGCGATGAAGGGAATACTATCGAGTAGTGGATGCAATACTTCGACTAAGAAGGTCTTTGGGTGATGCAAGGAGTACTTTCAGGAGCTGCGGATTGTAAATCGAGAATTTGGTTTCAGTCAAGGGAGGACTTCATAGAGATGGATGGTTATGATGGGAGGCTGCGGAGGGATTCCTTTATACGGATGGTAGAAGAAGTTGTTTGGGAAGTACAGAGCGCACTTTTTGTACCTGCCGAAAAAAACACAACACTCTGTGCCAATTCTCTACAGTCTCACACCGAGGCCCTCTAAGTATTTAACATTACGCGTGCACCAAAGTAATTTATTATCCTTAGATTGCTACGTGCGAGCTGCTTGGAGCTCACATCTCACATTAGGGAGGCAAGGCCAGGGTGCCGAGGATCGGTCAGTAAACAGCCGCAGGGAATCCTTAAGTAAACACAAATTATTTAATTGAGAGCAGGTGATGGCAGACAATGGGGGAATTTCTCGGCTCCAGCCCCCGGGCTCTCGTTTATCTTCTGCCTAATGCGCAGTTGTGGCCGCCAAGCTGTGATCGGCCTGCCCATTCTCCGACACTTTCAAGCCCACTGCTCATCAGAGTCGAAACAACAAAACGTTTTATATTTGTTGGACAAATGTTTCTGAGACAGTAACGACAGCTTGAAGTGTTCGAACAACGCTCTAAAAGATACATTGTTGGGCATTAAAATTACTCTAGATTAAGAGATAAATTGAAAACAGTTCCAAATTTGAGCTGTTTTTTGTTAGTTTTTTCTTTTCTTTTCTGCCGTGTAATTTAGAAGGAAAACCAAAGCCGTGCCAGCGGCAAAGTAATAGGAACAGTAGGAGAAATTTTTCGTCGTTTAGCGCGTGTAGTGGTTTATGGTAGAGTTTTCGTTCTGCAGCCCAAGGCACATTACATGTAAAGCGTCTTCAATTCACGTTTTGCAATAGAAATAATCTAATCTAATTAAATTTAGAGCGTCTAAAAATTTCAAAGGTGAAGTTTCAGCCCTGTACTTTTGACAGAGTGTCAAGGGATAATGACCAACCGACTGTGCTTGAGATGTGTTGAAACTCGATTTTACCACACAAACATACTAAGGCGTGTCTAAAGATTATTATCTACTTCGTTCCCTTCTACACGCACAGTAGTCAACCGCTGTGTATCTGCTCTTAATTTACTAAATATAGATCATAACTTAACCTTTTCTGTAAACGTAAAGTAAATCATAGGTTCATGGCTCAGCTAGATGTACCTATTTGTTATCTACCTTTAAAAAATGCTACAAGCAAAATTTAGGAAACCGTTAGTGAATGTAACATAACAGGGTAAGGCCGCGTCTACACGATCCATCTTTTCGTCGAAGTTTGCGATCGCGGAACGATTTTGATCGACAAACACACGCGGCAAGCCTTCGAAGTTTGTGATTTTTGTTGGCCAGCAGTGCTGGAAAACTTGGAGCAGGATCACGCGGAGTATACTTTGACACTACTATTACACGACCTGTTGAAGTAGTAAAGAATCTCGGAGTATGGTTTGACGAAAATCTCTCTTTTGACACTCATATCGATAAATTATGTAGAACAATCAATGGAACCCTTATCTTTCTAAACAAAATAAAGCATC
>LQNS02000211.1:37002928-37029272 GCA_001587735.2 Parhyale hawaiensis
GAGCCAACGGTAGCAAAAATTCAAATTGGCTCTGAAACCATAATTTTCTTTGCATAAACTCCAAAATCTAATCATTTGTGCCTTTTTATATTAATAACAGATTGTTCAATTTTTTTGAAGATCCGTTCGTAACTTTTTGCGTTATACTGTTAACAAACGTTATGACAAATATGAGTCAAACATACAAACGAACCAACCGATCTGCACCAAACTTTGATCATTTATGTCTTTTACTATTATTAACAACTCCTATAAATTTCATAAAAATCCATTCATTATTTTTGGAGTTAATGTGTTAACAAGCATAAAATTAAAAACAGTGACAAACGAACGAACAAACGGACCAATACCAAAATTTGGTCATCTACTCTTTGTTATATACCTGACAACTCATGTTAATCTTATCAAAATCCATCCATAAGTTTTTGAGTTATGGTATCGAGAAAAATGACGCAGACAAACAAACAAACGAATGGACATATCTTCACTAAAAGTTAATCATCTGATCCTCCTAACATACCCAACAATCCCTGCAAATTTCATCCAAATCGGTTCATAACTTTTTGAGTTATCTTGGTGACAGACAGGCAAACAAACAGACAGACAGACAAACACGACGAAAACATAACCTTCTTGGCGGAGGTAATAATGCCGCATTAATCTTTCGTTTTCACACTTATCGATGGGCCGAATTTTTATAACTACTTTTACAGACGAAATTTTATTCTCCTACTACTGTTACAGCAAAATGACTCTGAAGTTTGTGCGGAAACTTCATAGAAAGTAGAAAAACTTGTAAGCAGAATTGCGCGGTAAACGCTCCTATCCTGCACTATTTCTATAAAATGATAGATTACCGAATGTCTGCCTGGCTGGCAGTCTCATTGTCGGTCAGTAGGTAGCTATAGGCTAAAAGTAAAGACTTGATGCAGCTGTTACGCTGCTGGGTGACAAAATAAATTTCTCTTTCTTAAAAATTTTGTCTGCTTTTGAAGGTCTTGTCATGGAAGACATCAGTAAAGTTTCATTTCATGTATATGTACCTATTCGCTTATACTTAACGTGCTGACGTTCTGCACTGTGTTATTTATACGGTGTCGGAGTTGGATGGCCTAGGTCCGACACCGACTCCTTTTCTTAACAAATAGGTCCATTTTTCACGACTCCGACTCTGCAACCTTATAGTTGTTTGCAGCATTACCGGCGTGTAGTATATTGGTAATAGTTACACGATACCTCGGCATCAGATCAGCGTCCATGTACCGGAGCATATGCCCTCATCCCCTGTGTGGATAGTTTCCCTGCCTCCTCGAACAGCCACACCGCAAACGCTTCCCACCGGCTACCATGTAGGACACGAGTTAGGGAGCGAGGCACCCACTTCACTCCGGCGAGAGGAGGGGCCCTAAATATAGGATCTGTAGGGAGAACTGCGACTGTCCCTGAGGAGTAACCGCTCGGCTTCAGAGGTCTCCGTCTCTACTTCTTCAATGTTAGCAGCTGGATCAGTTGTTTTGACAGGTAAACGATATCTCACGGCGGTAAAGATAACTCTGCGGTAGAATGGCAGGTCTCTCGCCCGTTGAAAAAAAAGCATATATTTCTCCCCGTAGAAAGGTTTTCAAATTGAAACACTCCATTCACTATAAATGAAATTCACGGCCGAAGCTCAACAAAAAAGTACACCCTGTGCACACTTGTTTGTTTCACTTACGCTCATATTAAATTTAGTGGGACAAATGCTGATGCCCCTGCTTGCGACACGTCTCTCCCCCAGATTGCAGCTTTCTTTGCATCGGCGGCCGCCCTATACCCCTTGTCCTTGCATCACAGTAAACTCCGTTCTTCATAAGATTTCATGAGGTCAAAACAAGTAAACAAAAGTATGAATTTCTCCATGAAGGGAGGTTTTCACAAGATAATAGTATTACAGTACTAGTTCAGTAGAGTAGTTCATTAGGTATCGCATTAAAGGAAAAACTCTACATGAAATGCAAGGGAAACCGTCCAAATTAAAAAAATATCCAATTCAGCGCATGGGTATGCCATCTAGGAGTAGCTGTGTCAGTTTCGCAGCTCACTCTCCTAGCTTTTCCTGAAATGCTTAAAATCGGACTGGTAATTCCAGTGATCCTCTATCTACTGACGTTATTGCTTGGTGTCAGCATCAGTTCAGTGAATTCACCACGTTGTTTCCTTTTCTCCAAATTTTCCAGCAGCTGCTCCGGAACTTACACCACTGTCTGTTTGGCTGTTCTGTAGTTAAGATAGGCTATTGGCAAGTTGGTGTAGGTAACACGATGAAGAAGAAGAAAAATTTCGTGTAGCAAGAAGATGGAGTGCGAGTTTTCAAGGCTGTATTATTGTCAGCTGCTCACCCAGCGAGGGTGTCATGTCCCGCAGCCTGTTTGCTCACCTGTGCCTCGCAGCGCGCCCTGTCACCCCGCCACCAGGCGTCCGTAGCTCCTCTAGGAATGGTGGATGACACCAATGGCGACTCGAAGCAACTGAGGTGCCGACTTGATGTTTGTTGTTCTTTCATGAGCTGGATAACAGCTGTTAACCTTAACCGTTTCTTTCATGCCGTTATATGTATGTTACACCTCAGATAATGTTCTTCTTAAGAGAGAGAGATAAATTAAACCGTGAAAGATTGGGTTTACGGGGACTTGAGACTGGCTACTGACATTATCTGAAAGCCATCCAACGATGGCTTCTGGCTGACGATGGCCATACTGACGTTGACTGCAGGGTAGTCGACGAGTAAACTTTTGAGTTAACTGAAGTGATTGCTTTCGGAAACTGAGCCGATAGCCCCTTGTGTTGCCGGTGCGTCGGGCTAGAGGGTGACAGCGAATTTGTGCTGGGTACATTTCAGTGGCCTCGTACTCACTACGCAATAATTCCCGCAGAGAAACCTATGTTATTACTTCTTTTATGAGCGCGCACAAGCAGAAAATGAGACCCTTTTTGCGCTGATAGCTTTACCTGTGACGGTGCTGTTCAGGACTTCGAGTTGCCATATGCATATTTTACCTGCCGCCATACGGCTCTTCGTTTGGTGAGATTACAATGTGTACACGGTCTTCATCCCTCACTGCAGGCACGGACTGTACTACTATCTTTTTCTTACAGTGTATTCTTTACATGGCTTTTAGGGTCCAATAGCAAGTAAAAAATGTATAATATCAGAATGGGCTTATGTGTGAACCTACATATATCTATGTTGCTGTAACAATAGTTCATAGAGCGCCAGAGCGTGAGTCTCGGCTGCTATATTAGCAATAGGTCTATGTTGGTCTGTCTACTGCAAGCTATCTAATCTACTGTAAGTTCATTTAACCGACGCTAACTCAATCTAGTCTGTTCTAATCTAATACGAATATGCTCTTTGTAGATTTCGTCAATATTATGTTATTATTTGGAATATGATTAGAACCATCATCAAGTAGATGAAAGGATTGCCGCTATTCTGGTTTGGAACCGCGGATGCTGTGCAGCCCCTCCCCCTCCCCCCTCGCATTAGTTGCCCCGAGCAGCCCCCGGGCGCCACTGCCACTTCGCTTCGTGAATGAAGCGCCGGTGCCCGGAAGCCCACAGCTAACTATTATTTGATTAATTACCTCCACCAAGGAGGTTATTTTTTTGCCGGGGGGTTGTCTGTTATTCTGTTTATCTATCTGTCTGTCCTGTAACAACATAAAGCCCGGTGCCCACTTGTACAAAATTTACAGTAGCTGTATTAAAAGTTGTTAAAAATCTCAGCCGCTTAGCGGAGGTTTATGATCTCGAAGTGCTTGTTTATTTTGGATTAAATGGATTAAATTCTACAGGAGGCAATAGACAAGCCATATCAGACCATTCTCATATTTGATGAGAGGCGCAGGTCTCGACCTGCTTTAAGCTGTTGAGTTGGTGCCGTTTATTTGGTTGCATATTGGGCACTATATATGATGTCATCCCTTTTACAAATTCTTGATCTTATGGTGACTACGGGCCCTACGGCATGTTGAAGTGTTTCCGTATTGAGAGTTTTATTGTCACTCTGTTATTTCTGTACTGATATCATCAATCATGACAAATGTTATTACGTCGTGACGTAAAGAACTTTGTTTCTAAGCAAAGAATGTCCCAAGATCGACTGCAAGAAGTGCACGTCATAGCAGCAAAATTCCATGTTTGTGAGCGCCTGAAGGTAACTTCCGGACGATGGCTCACATGCCCACATGGCTGTGCTCAGCATTGCTCTCAGCCAAGCGCCCAATGATGAGTTAACTCATTCCCACCTGTTTCCTGCACCTTCTGCTGGCTGTGCCATTGATCTTAACCGATAGATGGCGACATTCGGTATTACGAGGGACGTGCGGCGCGGCTGTACTTCCTCCGCACGTGATCTTCGTATGCGTCATCTTAACCCTTCCCGCGTCGTGCCTTAGTGGTTATTCTTAGTCGCAGAGTATTGCTCAATTTCCCCCGGTTAAATTAGATTATAGACGGACCAACAGACCCATTCCCATAGAGAGCCGGGACTTACGCCCCGGCTCTCTATGAGCTATTATAGTGCCACTGCATCAGTCATAGAGATAGGGCCTACCTGAGAAAGAGAAGACGAAAATTACGAAAATTAACTCCGCCAAAGAGTTGGTTGAATAATCATAATCAATTGCTGCAGATATGCGTTGTGGCAACGTTAAGTTAGTTGTGGCATGAAAGGAAGTGGATTACGAGGGCGTAGAATCTTCGACCGTTACAAGTTCGCTACTCCTGGAGGAAGAATCCGTAACTGTGGGGGATGTTGCTCCCAATATTTGTCAATGCGATACTTGTACGCATCGATTGACTCCGCACCGACAATTTTGGGGATAATCTGTTCCAAATGTTCACTAAAAAGTACGGGAAGAACTGTTGGCTGACAGTAGTTCCTCGATCTTTGTGCTCAAGTTTCTGGCCGTTGTTTTGCAGGACAACATTAACGTCTCTGTCAAAAAGTCTTCTTGTCGGTAGCTCATATAGGTATTTGAATGGTTCTATGAGTTGCCACCTGGACCCTGAGTCGTCTTTGTTTGAGAGAGATCAGCCCCACTTCCCGTAGGCAACAACACGTGAGGCTTGTTGCGCAGCTGCGATATCAACTGTGTTGCTCTGCGTTGGATCTTCCCATTTAGCAAAATCTTTGCATCTTTGCATATGTCGGGCGACCAGAATTGAACAATATATTTTGAATGCAACGACTAGCGCTTTGTATATACAAAGGAATAATTATGTCCTTTGATATATGCTTAAAATTCCTGGTAATAAATCCCAGTACTCTGCTTGTCATTTTCACACTCTTGTCAACTTGCTGACTGCGTTTTAGATCGTTTGTGGTGGTTATTCCCAAGTCACGGTGTTGGGTGACACCTACCAATAGCATCCCGTTCATTTACAATTGGACTGAGGGGTTCTCTGGCTCCCGTCCATCGACGAGCTCTCTGCCACCCTTTCGTACAAGACTGGCAAACCGATATCTTGTTACGTCTGCGTATCTAGCTTGTATACTCGAATATGATAAAATTGCATTTGTCCTTTTCGGAACTGATATTTTCCTAGTTTTATACTTATACATTTTACACAGTATCACGTCTGCTGTATCAATTGTACACTGTCAGAAACAACGACGAACGTAAAGTATCATGTACACTGACAGGTGCATGTACCAAGAAACGCAAGTAGCACATGTGACTACCTAAGGACTGCATGTGAGACTAGGGACACCCGGTGCTGTAGAGGGGGCAGTTTGACGTACAGAGGGCGCGGTGTGTGCGTATGTGTGTGTGTGTGTGCTGAGGTCCAGACAAGGGAAGGATTGTGTCATGGCTGTCAGCCACCGCCGCTGCGGCTTCTGCTGCTCCTATACAGATCACCAGAAGTGCCCGACATGACATGATAGTAATACACATTGTAGGGTGCGGCCTGTGTGGATTTATGTATTGAAAGAAATGTATTATGCTGCTTCTCCTGCACATGTGGCTAGTAGATTAAGTCCGAGCCGTGACACGCCAGTAATATGACATGTAAGAGTAAGAGCGCAGTAATATATGTATATAAATATATCAAGTCTTTTCTCTTCACAGAGGCTGTAGTTATGTGGTCCTTCATATTAATGCAAGTTCATTATAGTAAGTGCGTCACAAAATAATTGCAAAAGCTTGTGGGCGATCTTTTAGAATGGCTCAAAATGAATACGTGCGTCAAAAAACTGTACTAAATAAATAATAAAATTGATTATAATAATAATAATAGTTAAAACTAGGGCACTCTGAGAGCGCATATCTCCGCCAAGCGAGGCAACGGTAGCAAAATATTCAAATTGGATCTGAAATAATAATTTTTTTTGTATAAACTCCAAAATCTGATCATTTGTGCCTCTTGATAGTAATAACAGCTTGTGCAATTTTCTCGAAGATCCGGTCATCACTTACTGAGTTATACTGCTAACAAACGTTATGACAAACATGAGTCAAACATACAAACGAACCAACCGATCTGCACCAAAATTTAACCATTTATGTCTTTCAACATTACTAACAACACCTATAAATTTCATAAAGATCCATTCTTTATTTTTTGAGTTAATGTGCTAACAAGCATAAAATTAAAAACAGTGACAAACAACGAACGAACTAACGGATCATTACCAAAATTTGGTCATACACTCTTTGTTCTATACCTAACAACTCATGTTAATTTCATAAAAATCCATCCATAATTTTTTGAGTTATGGCATTGAGAAAAATAAGGCAGACAAACAAACAAACGGATGGACATATCTTCACCAAAAGTCAATCATCCGTTTCACCTAACATACCTAAAAATCACTGTACATTTCGTCTAAATCGGCTCATAACTCTTTGAGTATCTTTGTGACAGACAGACAGACAAACACGACAAAAACATAACCTCCTTGGCGGAGGTAATTAATTATAAAACGAAGAAAGTTACACTCATTATGGATAAAGCCAAACTCATCACGAAACAAAGTAATTGACGTGCAGTATACTAAGAGGAATACACTGGAATGAGTCAAATCTTTTAAATTTTGGGCTCTAATTGATGATATGCATGAATTACCTTAATACGTTGTTCACTTCTCCAAGAAATTTGACGACTCGTTTAAGGGTGTCATTTATTTTATCGTCATGACACTTACCTAAAGATACTTTTCTCAGCTTAAAGCTATTATTCGTTGATTTACTCGCAGCTAATTTATGCGATTATTGCATTGTATGAGGTGGGGCGACTGATAATATTTTGAAGCCTCTTAAAGCTTTGATAAATGTACGTAGTCGTTAGAATTACTAGAATTACATTACACGAAACATAAGACCGTAACAGTGTACTCCTAATCCGTACCATGCCAACGTACCTACACCTTAATCTTAAAACGCGATTACACATACAGTTATTTTCTACTTAAACTTCTGCGTATCACAACTTCCGGGAAAAGTGCGTTTTATCTAGGTATTTGGATAGATCAAAGTATAAATTCTATTACAGTTATAGAGAAGCAATTTACTACATTCACTGTATTGAGCGTTAACGACCTCCATGTTTCTTGGAGATTTCGAATGTAAATTTAGAGACATTCATTTAAACCATTACGATGCACCCAGTGAGCAGCATTGGTTTTAAACCATCTGTGACCAAGTATTTGGAGGCGACTATCTGTTGTGGCCTCACTGGCCTGCAGCCGTGCGCTCCTTTAGCGCCAGTTAGCCTTTATCTGTATAGCACGAACTACAGTACGTTACCTTTGATTATGCAAATACAATATTTTTACTTATTTTTCAAGATAAGTGTCAAACATTCAAAATGTTAATAGTAAGTTAGTGCACAGGTATGTTGTAACTAGAAAAACAATTAGAGAAAAATAAAACGGAACCATTTCCCATGTTTTGGCAACATTTGCTTATCGCACGGGGTTCTGCTGTTACGCCAGATTATGCAACATCACTCTCTAGGCAACATGGGCAAAAAAAGCGGTCTATCCAGGGAAAAACAGATCAAAGTGACCTCGTTATTGGCTTCTGGTAAGACAACACTCGAAGTTTCCAAGGAATTGCAGCGTGATCACCGAACAATTAAGGCCTATGCAATTGAAGGTAAAGTCAACCGGAAAACTTCGGATAGAGCCTCTACGAGGAAATTCACTGCTCGGGATATGCGACATTTGAAGGTTTCTATGGCTAGAAAACAACTTTCTACAAGTAAAGCGATATTTGAAGACGCTTTAGCCCCAATACTAACCAGAAAAACAAGATGTGATGTTCTGCAGAAGCTGGGGAAAGTGAAAAAGGTAATTAAACGACCACTTCTAACAACAACTCATAAAGAAAATAGGGTCAAATGGGCTGAAGAGAACATGAAAACTGATTTCTCCAATGTCATATATATTCACGAGTGCAGAGCCACTCTTGATGGTCCAGATGGATGGGCGTCTGGAGGGGTCCTCCAAGACCGACCTCAACAGACACGGCTTAGCCGTCAACAAGTTGGAGGAGGTGTAATGTTTTGGGCCGGGATTGTAGGTGACACCCCATTGGTCCATTTGAAGTGGCAGAACGAGTTTGACTGAAGGTACTGCTAGTTTCTTGAAGCCAACTTGATTCCATGGCTTGATGACCAGACTATCGCACGCAGATTCAAATTTGTATTTCAGCACGATAACGCTCCCTCACACCGAACACGGTGCACTGCTAACTAGCTTGCGGATAGAGGATTTAAATCAAACAGGATAATGACCTGGCCAGCGAATAGCCCCGATTTAAATCCCATTGAGTACCTCTGAACAATGATGAAAAGGAAGGTCTATGAAGGTGGTCGGCAGTTTTCGAGCAAAGTAAGCATTTGGAATGCAGTAAAAACCGCTGCAGATTCTATTCCTCCATCTGAAGCATCAAGCCTGACAAAGTCTGTTGATAATCGCCTTAAAAAATCGTGAGAAATGGAGGTTGCCATGTTCAAAATTAACTTTTTTTGTTAACCACTATTGAACACTTATTTCAGTGTTTATTGAACTGTTTTGGTTTTAATTTCTTGGTTTTGGACGTTTAATAAAAATATTCCTGTTCACTTGTAATTATTTCCTCTTTATGACATTTTTATTAACTTGTTGCCTAATCTGATGTAACAGTAAAAAAACTCGTAAATAAGCAAATTGTATGATAAACTTAGGAAATGGCTAAATATTTATTTTACATGTGCTGTTTATATTTGCAACATAGCCATACATTTAGTTAATATTGATATTTCAAAGTTAGACTCTTATCTTGAAAAGTAAAGTAAAAAAATGTATTTGCATTATCAAAGGTAACACACTGTAGTGCGTGAAGATTTCTCAGTGAGGGGTGCGGTCAGGTTGAATTTACCTTGTAGCACAATAGAGATGTACCGTAGCAGTACTAGTATATATCCTTTGCGGAAAATCGTAGGCTTTCATTCGGTGTCTACAGCGGGCGACGTCGGAATATATCGGATACCCAGTGCCGAGATTTTCCGGTTGGGTTAAAGTGCAGGCAACTGAGCCATCCCAGTCAAAAATTTTTGGCAATTATCCAATGTAGCTGATACCGCCTCTATGTAGACATGATTTTGCCCATACGAGTTGAATACATTTGAAATGTAGGCTCGTCGGACGTAACAAGCGGCTCTGAAAAGATGAGGGAAGGTCTCTTACGTGCCGAGCGCTGCCTTGAAACGCATTAGGAAAAGATTTGGATGTCAACGAACCAGCACCAATGTTCTGAAGTAATATAATTTTCGACTACAAGCTCTCAAACTCTCCAGAATTGTGCCCCTGCCAGTGTAAACCCCACAAATACAAGTATCGAAACGTTTAAAAATTCTCTCTAATCTTGACCGCCATTTGCGTTCTCGAAAAGCAATCACCGGAGTTTTGTTACCTAGCAAAATTTGATCAAAAAGCGTTCAGCTCTTTTGGTGCTGGGCTTTGAACGAGCGAGATATTTATACGGGCGCTTCGTTTACATCATCGTTCATACTTCGACGGCTACATTTCTTAGCGTTTCACTCCCTTCCTGACTCGGGGTCATGGCGATAAATCGCTGCGAGCTCTTCAATTAGTCACCGGGTCTGACCCGACAGAGGAGTGACGCTGATAACTTCATGCTGCCGCTGGCCACCGTGCATCATATAGCCGGTCTTGCTCCCAACATCTTCAAAGGAACATGCCTTTCTTTTCATACTAAAGGGAGATGAAGAAGCGTCTTCTACCAGTAGCGTTCCTGTGTTTCTCCAGTGTAGCTTTTTTATGGCTGAATTTGTGTGTCATATTTTCGGGACCATAGATTAAATACCTGATGTAGGTATATCCCGAGTTCTGTTTCGGGACTCACGGCACCACGCGGTGCCATATGCCAATATTTTGTAAGAGGCTAAAACCGACATCGTGATCCACCATAGGCTGCACCCCCAGAAACATGGCTCTGCTGATCGGTCTTTATATTTGTTGTTTAGGTTCGTGGCCTGCTTATTGGCGAATTTGATCAAGAGCCACCGTTATACCTACGTAGGCCTACCTGGAGACTGCGCTGAATGTGGTTCCCCTCTCGGAAACCATGATACCACCCATGAAGATCCATGATACCGGTTAATGAGGATCCATGTTACCGGCTCGTAAAGCTCCATGATACCGTCCCATGTGGATCCATGATCCCGGTTAATGAGGATCCATGATACCGGCCCATGAGGATCCATGATACCGACCCATGTGGATCCATGATACCAGCCCATGTGGATCCATGATACCGGTTAATGAGGATCCATGATACCGGCCCATGAGGATCCATGATACCGGCCCATGTGGATCCATGATACCGGCCCATGTGGATCCATGATACCGGCCCATGTGGATCCATGATGCCGGCCCATGTGGATCCATGATACCGGTTAATGAGGATCCATGATACCGGCCCATATGGATCCATGATACCGGCCCATATGGATCCATGATGCCGGCCCATGTAGATATATAAGATACCGGTTAATGAGGATACATGATACGTCCTTGCAATGCGTTATAATGCCCACTCACACCATCATAACGCGATGGAGTTAATTTGTTCTCATCGTCAAATGTGTGGATGGTAGATAAACACCGCGCATATTATACTGTTGATTTAAAGCGTATTCGATTCAACATTTCACACCTTTAGCTGATTTCTGATTGTTTCCATCGAGGTTATGCAATGTTCTCATTTATATTTAGCTTAGAAAATGTCACCCTGGAGACGAGTTACACTCTCCAAAGAAGGAAAGTGAGTAATCTGCTTCCAAACAGATTACAAATTTTCCTAATGTAAATCCTAATTCAGATACAACTTCACAAACATTACGTGAACTGACAAATTGAAATTACCTGAAAATATCTAAAATTGGATTGCGATACAAAACGGCAAATGAATTGAAGGAAGACCCTTTTAAACTCCATCGTGCAGTGCCCATTATTATATGCCTGAAGGGCATTTCAAACAACTTTATTGCTTTTCAAATTGACAGAGCTGAGATTCGGTAGATTTTTCTTACCGCCGGTATTGGTATTTGGTAGATAAAAACGGGCCATTCGGTTCGGTAATGATTCGGTATGTTGGTTCAGTAGATTTTGAAAAACTTATATATATGTATATATAAAAACACCTTTAAAAGCCTTTTAATACATTTTAGAGCCCATAGAACACCTATTTCAAGCCTTTAACTACGTCACCCACTGGCAGTTCACGCTCCCCTAAGCTCGGAAGCACGTGACAGTTGTATGAACGAAACATTACGACATACCTATTACGCCCCTACCTCAAAGCGCAACGTCTCTTCTCTTCAATGAAGTGCAGTACAGCGTGAAAAAGCTCAACTGAACGAAAATCAATAGCATTTTCTAATGTCTTCCAGAAAAGACAGTGGGTCATAGAGGGAAAAGCAGGTTCTTTTGTCGGCCCGGGAAATTCAAATCTACCGAAGAACGTCATTCGGTATATTTATTCGGTATCGGTAGAAGATTCGGTACCCTCAGATTTGGCAGTTCGGTAGATAAATCTACGCCGGTACTACCGAAATACCGAATTTCATTCGGTAGTCCCAGCTCTGCAAATTGAGTATGTAGTTAGGGCATCCAGATTATATTAGAGTCATTCTGCTTTCCAGTGAGTAAAGGGCTTGAGTAAATAATGAGCTTACTACTGTTGCGTAATAATAATCTTTATAAGTACTCATGGAGATATTACAAAATTTAAATATTACATGGTACACAAGGCAATATATCTTATTTCTAGGTTACACACAAAGTACCAAAGTTCATGTGGCAGTGGTCTTACGTTCTATGATTCTAAACCTCATTACGCTTTATTGCTTGGCCTCCATTAGGCAACAGTATGCTCTGCCATCGTAGATATATATTAGATCATTTGTAACCAGGGCCATTGCTGTTATTAACGACTCGTTGGAGTTTTCAATAATGTTTTTTTAAGCTCCATGCGCATTTCCTGTCATGACTTTCAGACAATCAGTGTATTTTGAGCAAATATTAAACTTGCCCTATTAGACCTTGGCACATTCATTAATCTGCTAAATATGTCATTGGAAGCAACGCGCAAGAGCTCAATAAATTTATTTTTAAAGTTATATCAACGTGAGTTACAGTACAGGAGGTAACAATAGGTTCGGAATATTTGACATTTGACCTCTTCAGAGCAGCGTCCGAATTTGGTAATGAACATGCTACAACTCCATGGAGCTTCTGTATAGCGCATCACCAAGTTTGCCATGGAAATGTAAAGCATCAGGAGTTTTTAAAACCTTAACTTGTTGAGCATCTTGCTTGGGATTTCCAAAGGAGAACAAAGAGAGAAAGCAAACACAGAACCAACTCGCCTATTCATCGATTATAATTCAAAATGCAGCCAGGGCCCAAAATGATACTATGCATCTATAGAATGAAGGTACTCTTACAGTTATAAAGTGATGATACAGAACTCCAGTGGGTTGGGCAGATCAGTTTAAATTATGTGCACGTATGCTTGCGTTGCTTTTAGCTGTTTGTAGCTTAGCGGTTAGGTTGGCGGCGTGGTATACTCTCTAGGTCCCGGCATCGAATCCTGACTCGATTCTTTGTATTTAATTCTCTATAAGAACATATTTGATTAGATGCTGACCAACAGACGAAACGATCGCCCATCTAAGTGAGGAATCGAAGCCAGCGTATCATTCATTCACTCTGAGCTATTGTCATCATCATGTTAATGCTGATATATTGTAGAATGCAAGAGCATCAAACGCAAGTCTGCAGCCTATGGGACGAGTGCAAATGGTATTGTAGACTTACGAAAGACGTTGCTTATGAAAGAAGTATAAGTTTAGTTCCTTAACGTCCCATCCGAATAGCAATCATTTTAGAAATAGCATTGAGGAATCCCAGTGTCCTTTTGGTCGTTGATTAGAGTTCAGAATCCGAAGGAGCAGTAGCGTGAGCATTGCTGCATTGTGCATTATGCACCTCGGGCGCGTCAAAATTGCACTAATTGTGACGGGAATTTGACTGTTCTCTTGGTCGTTGACTGAGTTTAAGAATATGTACCCTGATTGCGTTCACTGGGGTGCGTATACCCCGCGCCATTGTGCACCTGCGCCTCACACAACACAGCTGCAGCAGTCAATGTTGCCGCTGCACCGGACGGATCTGTTTGGCGCAGTGCAGAGTTTGTTTTACTAAGAGTGCCTACTGGCTGCCTCGGGCAACAAACAGAGCCGCGCGCGCTCGCTCTGCATACAAACATTGTCTTGTGAGTAGCAGGTGCAATGGTTGCCTGAAGCGCGTGAATGGACTGCGTGTCGGGCCCGCGGGCTTGTTGGGGGCGGGCACATTCATACGCCTCGTCGTAACTGACCGACTCAATGAATCATTGAGTGCACGTGCGTATGTATGCTCATGTAACAAAGTGAAAGTTTCTGACGTGGTAAAGCCTATTATAATGCCGGTATAACTGCGTAGGAGCGACGAATTTAATGCAGCGTCTTAGTTACACAGAGAAAGTTATGTCATGGCATTATAACTTGATAAAGTAACCTCTCTAGATGAAAGTTTTAAAAATTCAACTTTTCCCAAGATCTGAGATATTCCTATTGTTTCAAAATGTTCTTCTTCTTATGCCTCCTGTTGACGACTGACGATGTCGCTTGTGCGTTCAAGCTCTCACAAGACAGAGCAACATGAATAGTAGAAAATCTGCATATCAATCTATGGCGATACAACGTTTAGGTATGGAAGCTCTAGGTTCTCCAAATACTTAGATGCGACAAACCAAGGCTTAAAAATGCAAGTTCACTTCAAAATATTCATTATGATCTTCATAATTGCACGGAAGCAATCACTGAAAAAGCCGGCACTAGTCTTTATATGACCTGATAAAATTTGTTTTGAGCTTTTATGTGGTAATCTTAATTATTACCTCCGCCAAAGATGTTATGTTTTCGTCGGGTTTGTCTGCCTATCCGTCTGTCTTTTGTTCTCTCTGTCCCCAAAATAACAGAAAAAGGTTTTGACGGATTTTGATGAAACTTACATGGGTTGTTAGGTATGTTACGAGGAACAGATATTAAATTTTGGGAAAGATCTGTCTATCCGTTTGTTTGTTTGCCTATTTTATGTTAGTGCCATAATCTAAAAAGTAGTTGATGGATTTTCATGAAATTCAAATGAGTTGTTGGGTTTATTACAGAGAGTAAATGATCAAATTTCTGTGATGATATGTTTGTTCATTTGTTTTGTTTGTAGCTGTGTTTGATTTTATGTTTGTTAGCGCAATAACTCAAAAAATTGTGGATGGATCTTTATGAAATTTCCAGGAATCGTTAGCAGCGTTAAAAGACATAATTGACTAAATTTTGGGAATGATCGGTTGGTTGGTCGGTTTGTGTGTTTGACTTAGGTTTGTTAAAATGTTTGTTATCGCAATAACTCAAATTTATGGATGGATCTTTATGAAAGTTTCAGAAATTGTTAGTTAAGCCAAAAGACAGAATTGTTTCGTGTATTTTTTTTTTTATAGTCCAAAAATTTTTATTCAGCCCTCAAAGTGATGGATTCTGATGGGCTTCTTTCCCAGCCAAAATATTATTTGAGTCTCTCTCACGAACCCGAGGGTCCCGATTGCTTTCTCCGTAGGTGATGTCGCAGCTCCTGCTGACGAGGCTAGTTTTGCAAAGTTACGTAGGTTCCCAATACTTCCCCCACTGTTTCGGGAGGTCGGCCGCTGATCGAGGTGGCCGACCTACACCGCCAGGCCTTAACCTTCACCCGTGGGAAGAACCATTGGAGACACCATCTGCCCGGGCGTATAGCTAGCAATCGAATTGGGTAATCGAAGATCGATTGAAAATCTCAGACAAAATCTGGTGACTGTTGTCGCTTTTTTTCCGATTTCTTTTGTTAGGCTGTATAGTATGTCTAGTTCTACATTTCCTCTCTTCTCTTATTATATCATATTGTGCACTGTAAATCTAACTGCATTGTCTTTNGCGCCTCACACAACACAGCTGCAGCAGTCAATGTTGCCGCTGCACCGGACGGATCTGTTTGGCGCAGTGCAGAGTTTGTTTTACTAAGAGTGCCTACTGGCTGCCTCGGGCAACAAACAGAGCCCCGCGCGCTCGCTCTGCATACAAACATTGTCTTGCGAGTAGCAGGTGCAATGGTTGCCTGAAACGCTTGAATAGACTGCGCGTGCCGGGCTCGCGGGCTTGTTGGGGCGGTCACATTCATATGAATCGTCGTCACTGACCGACTCAATGAATCATTGAGTGCACGTGCGCCTGTATGCTTTATGTAACAAAGTGAAAGTTTCTGATGTGGTACAGCCTATTATAATACCGGTATAACTGCGTAGGAGCGACGAATTTCACGCAGCGTGTTAGTTACACAGATAAAGTTATGTCATAGCATTAACTCGAGAAAGTAACCTCGCTAGATCAAACTTTCAAAAATTCAACTTTTTCCCAAATTCTCATATATTCCTATTGCTTCGACATGTACTTTTTCTTATGCCTCTTTTTGACGACTGACGCTGTCGCTTGCTCTCTCAGTAGAATAGTAGAAAATCTGCAGTCCCAATACCTGGCGATACACTTTTCAGGTATGGAAGCTCTAGGTTCTCCAAATACTTAAGTGAGACAAACCAAGGCATGAAAATGCAAGTTCACTTCAAAATATTGATTATGATCTTCATACGGGAAGCAATCACCCAAAAAGCCGGCACCAGTCTCTATATGACCTGATAAAATTTGTTTTAAGCTTTTATGTGGCAATCTTGTCGATTACCTCCGCCAAGGAGGTTACGTTTTCGTCGGGTTTGTCTGTCTATCCGTCTGTTTGTTATTCTGTCTGTCACCAAGATAACTCAAAAAATTAAAGACGGATTTTGATGAAACTCACATGCTTTCTTATAGATTAGATAGGCGGCAGTAGACGAACCAAAAGGCCCATTCCCAAAAAGACACCGGGATTTACACCCCGATCCTCTATGAGCTATTGCCATATTTATAGGCATGATAGGAGGAACAGATGATTAACTTTTGGTGAAGATCTGTCCATCCGTTTGTTTGTTTGCTGATTTTATGTTAGTGCCCTAATCTAAAGAGTAAGTGACGGATTTTCATGAAATTCACATGAGTTTTTGGGGGTATTACAGAGAGTAAATGATCAAATTTCTCTGATAATATGTAGGTTCATTTGTTTTGTTTGTAGCTGTGTTTAATTTTATGTTTGTTAGCGTAATAACTCAAAAAATTATGGATGGATCTTTATGAAATTGACAGGAATCGTTAGTAACGTTAAATGACATAATTGACTAAATTTTGGTAACGATTGGTTGGTCGGTCGGTTTGTGTGTTTGACTTATGCTTGTTAAAATGTTTGTTAGCGCAATAACTCAAAAATTATGGATGGATCTTTATGAAAGTTTCAGAAATTGTTAGTTGTGCTAAAAGCCAGAATTGATTAAGTTTCGGCGATGATCGGTTTTTCCGTTTGTGTGTTTGACTTATGTTTGTTAAAATGTTTGTTCGCTGCATAACTCAAAAAGTTATAAACGGATCTCCATCTCCAAGAAAATTACAGACACTGTTAATACTACCCAACGACACAAGTGATCAGATTTTGGTGTTGATACAAAGAAAATTATAGTTTCAGTGCCGATTTGAATTTTTCGTTACCGCTGCCTTGCTTGGCGGAGGTATGCGCTCTCAGAGTGCTCTAGTTAATAAAAATATGCAAGTTTGACTTTTTTTTTCGTGGTACGTTACTGTCGCCCCATCAAGATCGACCTTCCTAGGTTTCCACTGATGTTGATGATGCACTTATTAAGCAATTGTCTTGGACTTATTAAGAATTTACCATTATGGTGTTGAGTTTTGAGATCGACCGTATTTGGGGTTAGTTGAAACAAGCAGACTCGTAGAGATAAATATGTTCTTGCGTCGCAGAACCTTACGTAGGCCTTAGGTTGATGGACTTTGTTTGAAAGCTCTTACTGGAAGTGGGAAGAGTTTCTGTTTGCTCTTACCGCTTTGTTTGCATTTCTAACTGTAAACCATCTTTGCTCATCTTATGAGTACATACGTTATGAGCTTACGAGTAACCTTTTCAGTTTGCTGAAGATTTTAAGGCAAGTTGTCGCACGGACGTAAAACTTGGACTGCAGTATTTCCTCTGACGAGGTCAGTTGCGTTGCTGACGTGCATTGTATGTTTGTTATTGCCTCGCTGCCGATACCAATTGTTTGTATGCGGAGACAAGCTTCGGCAGCCCCAACAACCTGTTGTGACACCATCGGTAAACAGGCTGCCCATTACCTCTTCCGAGATTTCTTGTGAACGAACCAATAACTGTAAAAGATGCTGTCTGTCTGTTTTCGAAGCTGGTCATACGTTTATGTGTGTATTGTGCTCACTATTTTACGATGCATCTAATCCAAGTTTTATTGTATTACACTGTCCCAACACGTACGGTACTAAGTAAAAAAAGCGCATACAAATAAATAGCAAGCTCTTTATACGATACCTACTGTGACGGCGAGGGATTTGTGTACGCCCATTTTCATTTAACATACTTTTGTTACCAATATACTTCTGAAGCGTACAATCGCTACAACGGCCAGCTCAAATTTTCAGAAGAGATAGTGATCCCTCTTTCACTTCATCTAAGCAGCCCAGTCGTTCCCCACCTGAGATGGCATGCAAAAAAATGAGCTTGTATTAGCAAGCAGCAAAGAAGTATTAAATTTAATTAAGTTCCCCGCGGTGCGTATCCTACCTTCGTACCGCACGATACACTTTCAGTGCATGGAAAGTTTTGTGTTGAAACGAAAACTGCTCTATCCGTCAAAGGAAGAAATCGAACTAGACAAAATAGGTAATTGTGTCCCCTACCTCTTGAAAAATCATCGCTTCAACTGTGTTTCGTTGATCGTCTACTGAATTTGTACGTCGTGAACTGAAAGCAAATGTAGTTTTAATGTATAGAGAAAGTTATAAAAGGCAGATAACTTTTGTTTCGATTTCAAGAAGAGTTTCAAGCAGGACATGCAGTCAGTTGAAGACATAAAGATCCCACTTCCACTATCTTCTGCAACCTTGTCCAATTTTTGCTTGCTTCTGCTGAAATAACATAATTTAACCCGAATCTACAATTATGGTGAAAGAATTGAAGTTTCAAAGCTCAGACCCATTTGGTATCACACATGCCGATGGCGACTGTCCAGGCTGCTGCACAGACTTTAAAGGATGTTGAATCGCCTTCAGTTTAACTTGGAATTTATTGTGGCCACGTGCACGACTATACAATCAGAGTGCAAGAAGTTGAAAGTTTCACAGCTTAGACTCATTTGGTCCCCAGCTGTGCCGTACACCCAGCACTACATGACAGAGGTCCCGCAACACCGCAGCTTATCTACCGACGCCTGTCGCTGTTCTCAGAACACGCCGCTGCTCCTGCCGACATATTTCGTACAAAAAATCGAACTCGTTAAGGCTAAACATATTGGTAATTAAAGAGACATCAGTCAGAAGTTGGCGTGCGTCTCTGCAAAGCAAAAACTCGCGTCGCCAACAACAATGACGAGCGAAGGAAGCGGTCGCGATAAGCGCCGACGGTTGTCGCTTCGAATAATTAAGACTGATGATCGACTGCTACCGCAATTTGGCGGCTACTAGTCTCGATTTGTTGGAATTGTTATTGGGCAATTTTTCGATGATTTCGGGAACAATGAAATCAAGATTTGGCAGCATCCTTAATTATGGTGAATGACTTGCGACGAGTGAAATCAAGAGTCGACAGTGTCCTTGACTATTGTAAGTGATAATAGATATTGTACGATTTTTCGATGATCCATGAAGAATAAAATTAATTTATTGATTACTGTACACTCGAATGTAAAAGTTAGTACTTGTTAGTGCATGAATATTTTTATTCTTTAGTACTAGTAAAATCGAAGTTTTTCTATAGAGTTATCCGGTCGATTTGAACTGCTTTGCACAATTTATTTTTAATATACAGTAAACAAATGAGTGTAGTTGAAATAGCTCACAATTTATTGCAACTACACTGCTTGACGAGCACGCATCTGAACTCATTAGTAGCTAAATATCCCAAGTCCAACATGCATTATGATAACGCACATTGTAATTTGAGAAAAACTATACACTACGCCAAGCAATTACTTCACTGGGTAATCTCACAGTCATTTCGTGTATTATGGCAGAAACATTCCGTCTAGGCGCATAACTATAAAGCTTCAACACTCATATCTCGATTCAGCGGACTAAAAGGGAGGGATCGAGAAGCGGTCCGATAAGCCGTTGTTACCAGAAATTAAAATCTACGATGTCAGTGTACCAGAGTTACGCCAACAACAACGGGGTTACCAAAGATTGCGCTATAAATACAGTACACATAATGAAGCACACTATCCTGTAAAACAGTGAAAGATAATGTAGCTACTGTAAATATACGCTATAGTAAATATACCGTAATAAATAACCAAAATGCGCACCGCGGGCCTTTTAATTAATTTTTCAATCCTTTGTTTTTGAAATCCGTTGAATCGAAGCAGGAGTATATCAAGTTTCGTACCCCATTTTTCTTTTTTCTTCAGTCATCTAAATGTCACCAACATAATGACAATAGCTCATAAAGAGCCGAGGCGTAAGTCCCGGCCCTCTCTGGACATATGGGCGTGTTGGCTTGTCTACTGCCGCCTATCTAATCTAATGCAATATGCGGTTTCGTCACTGTAATGGAAGACGCTTTCGGTAGCGCGGGTACCCCTTCCTTTGGTGCCTTAAGCCAGTCTGTAGCCGCTGGTGGCGATATGTTTCACGATGCACACATAAAATTGCCTTTAGTATTGTTACAAGGTCCTTGTATTGTTATGATATTGCACTGCAATGTAACTGCCGGTTTAAGAAATTGATAAGAATTTCTAAGAGACATTGAACAATGGACGGACGAAGAGGGCCTTTTGCAGAGATGGGACAAAGCCTTCGTTGCAGCCTCTCTGAGCTGTACCAGTAGTCTCAGGATTAGGAGAACTGATAGTGTAGAACGATGGAATTATTTTTGGGCTAGGGGGCAAATGGTAGTTCAGACCAGGGTTGTTGAGTCCCGAGTCGGACATTTTTGGAAGCCAAAAGTCGGAGTCTTTTGAAATTGGTTAGACCCAGGAGTTGGAATCATTGCCTATGGGCCTTTTTTATTAGGAAACTGAGTTAGAGTCTATAGGAGTCTGGTAGTTTCGGAATTGAAGGAGTCGGATTCGGACTTGGTACATTCGAAACCGCAGTCCTGGATGAGACAGCACTCAATTCCTACTGAGGCAGAGTCCGCAGGCACATGCGGGCAGCTGCTGCCGTGCTTGTAGGGCACACTCGGAGGTGCTGGTATGGTCCCGTGATGGCACTTAGCCTCACCCCATAGCCAGCGCGTCCACTTTACTGCCATAATCTCGTTATGCTCAGGATAAAAGCGCAATATAATGAGGGCAGGGCGCGGCCCTTATTCTGTCCGTCCGGCTGTCACGGGTGTTGTGAGCTCACGCCCAGAGCACGCGGGGCACGTCGCTCCCGCTTGTCTTCTCGTTCTGCGTCGCCGACGGCGTCAGGAGGAACCAGGGCGCGGTTGTCTGATGGACCGGAAACGAAAAATACTAAAATTTCCCTATCGTGCCATAGAATAATGAGAAATATTATGCAAATGCTAGAGAACTGGCGTCTTACCAGTTGCCATGCACCTACGCTGTACTAATAGCGTATAACCTTACATACCGACTCCGTACGAGTACGTATGTACGTGCTGCGTTGGTCAACCGACACTTTGCTTCTTGGAGTCTTTCCACTAAATTTTCATCAATTCTACTTTGTGATTCCACATCTGAAGATGGATTTTCCACTTTCAAGCAAACACGTGCTGTTTGTTGTATTTCATCTATGCTATTCCTGTAGAACCCCAGTGGCAACTCCTAGAGGCGCGGTACTTAATGTTTTATCAATGAGAACATCAACGATGAGCAGCGTCCTGCCACCGATATTTTGTTGCACATCATAAATCTGTATCCAGTAGTGCATCAGTACCTAGATTATCTCAAGTTGGCAACGAGAAGGAAAAGTTGTTTCTCGTCCTGCAGTGAACTTTCGGCAGCGGAACCAGCACATCCACTACAGCCTACCTACCCAGTACAGGATGTGTTCCGCAGAGCTTTGTCTCAGTGAAGACCGAACGCATATTAGCAGTTTGTGGTACCTACCTTCCCAGCGGTCCCGACTGTGTCCCGTGTATTTTTAGTTCGGGAACAGTGCCGTCTCGGTCCGGGAGTCGTACAGTACCGTGCAACGTCAGGGGCAGTACCGGCAGTGACCGGTACTGCCCATAAGCGGTGCAGTACCGTCCAGCCGTACCGTACGCACGGTCACCCCGCACCGCGCTGGGCGTTGTCCCCGTACGCGGGGCCGTGAAGCGGCGCCGGTCTCTTTTTTTTTTATTATTCATGCCCGTCCGCCTGGCGTGTGCGTTTGTGCGTGTGTTGCTGTACTGAAACTGTTGGGTGCAAAAGTTTTCAAAACCTTGTACGGCAACAAGCAAGTTTTCGAGTACCATAATGGGTGGAACCTTATGTATAGAAATAATAATTCACTTAATTAAGTACTCATGGAACCATTATATGAAACTCATTGAAACTTGCATACTGCCCAAGTACACGAAGGAATGTAGCTTAGCTATTTCTAGATTACAAATAAACAAAGAAGATATCGCAGGGGTCTTACATTCTAGACATCATTAAACCCCATTGCTTGGCCTCGGTCAGGCAACAGTATGCGCTGCCCTCGTAGATACATATTAGATTGTACATAGCCTGGGCCATGACAGATGACTTTTGCTAACGAGTTGGTAGACATTTCAATCCTGATTTTGTAGGCTTAGGGCACATTGCCTGGTTCCAACTTTGAAACAGTCGGTCTACTTTTGAACGAATAGAAGACTTGCACTAAAAATATTTTCTATTTCACTTCTCTCGTAAATAATGTGAATGCCTGGCCCTGGTTGTGGTGACTGATGCCAGTGTGAATGCAGAAATGTGTACATTTTCACCGTGTTTGCACAACTAATATTCTCTGTTTCTTTATGCCTCAGTATTTGTTAAAGCTCCAAGTAGAATCATTGTACTGCTTGTTTCATGCTTTGCATACTACATTTTACATATAGCTCATACCTATGTATTATATGTTATTTTCCTCCTGGTACTTCAGTATATGGTTTGGTGTTAAGAAGTTCAATTTGGCACATTTCTTGCCATATGGTCTATTAGTGGGTCATATGGCAACATCGTTCATGGTGAAAAACGCAAAAGATGAAAACAACTTTGACTGCGCTCTTCGCCGGGAAATCCACACGCACTAGTTCGTGCGGCAGTTACAGGCCAATTGGCCTCAGATAAGTAAGTACAGCTGCAGTCGATCACGGGTCGCTAAGAACTATGTCACAGTTAGCGGAAGGTTCAACGACTCCCGCCTCTCGTAAGGGAAGTACCCCCACGGTAGCCATGCACACCAAGCAAGTTTGCTGAGTTAACGCGAAGAGCGGGATCGTTCCCGGGACCTTCAGCACAATTGTACATCACGCACGGTCCGCTGCTACCGTGGGTATAAATATCCAGTATATATGTTCTCACTCCAAAGAAGATTGGAGCGCTATACTACATATCATAAACGTTATGTTCGGAAAACCTTTGAAGGAATTGCAGTGAATGTAATTAACCGGATTGTTACCAGGTCCTCGGAACGTGCTGGTCGTATGCTGGGAAGTGCGAGTCCTGATCAGGACTGGTTGCAGTTGCAACGAAATATTCTAATAGCTTCACCGACCGGGGCTCAAGGCTCTTCAACAAAATGCCTAATCATATTCGAAACGTCGCTGGCACTGAAGCTGTGAAGTTCAAAATCTTACTGAACTAATACTTACTTAAAGTACTAGACAAATCAGTTGCGAGTGGTTATGCCCAAGTGATTGTGTGCAGTGCGCGGATATAACTCGCTACTGGCCCTGCCACTAGTCACGGAATGCAGCACCACCTGTGCGGAAGATGGGTGGCGTGCATAACGTCACCTGTACCTTGTCAAAAAAGCGTCAAAACTATATATATAAATAACATCCAGCAAGTTAGCATGTATTCTTTCTTTTCGCAACGTGCAGCACGAGTCAGTGTTGCGAGTCGGAGATATTTATTAACTCCGAACCACTGCGTGGATCCCAAAACTATGCCTCCGACTCTTAAGAATAGGCCCATTTTCATGCGACTCCGACTCCTAGTGCAAGCTAGTGTTCGACTCTGACTCTGACTCCTGACCCTAACCATATATCGCTTTTACTGATTCCAACGCTGCAGCCCTGGTAGAAGTGACGTGTTGCGTGCATATGCGTGGTATATCGCGGCTATAAAAACTGGCAATAGCAGGTTTCTTCTTTTACATATTCCGCCATAAATATGTTTAATTTATATTCTTTATAGGTTAAAAGTTCTAGTATACCTTTTTCCCTCACAGGGTGGTTGTGGGAGCCCCAAAGGCGCAGACACCCGTGCCGGGGGTAACTAGAGCTGGGGCCGTGTACCGCTGCTCCCCCACACTTGCGGACGACTGCACCGCGTTGCCCTTCGACACCAACGGTGGGTTGTAACTGCACGCCTTAATTAGAGAGCGGAAAGCCTCAATGGATTACTAAGCAAACTCTTAAATCTGGAGTAAGGGTATTTTTGGCCACGTAGCCGTGGGATGTTGTGGCTGGAGCGCATGTCGCTGTCAACGGCAGAATCTGAAGAAAATTTAGTCTAAACAGATCCAAACCTGTCCTAACCTTACCTAGCCATGCCTAACCTAATTTAACCTAACCTGATATACATAGAGCTCGTTCAATTGGCGGGAAAAATTAAGCCTTCGAGCATAGACCGCAACACTACTTGACTCTTAGGTCTGACGCTGGCGGACAACAGTCGGCAACGGAAAAATTGGGATTTTCTCAAGAGCTATTCTTTTTCCCCTATCTAATATTGAAGAAAAAAATTCCAAGGTACCCAACATTTTTCTTGCAGAGAAAGTATCTTGGATACGGTGGGGACGCACTTGGGCGCTTGCCTGCATGACCGTGTCTGGACATGTTCATAATAGCTCTTGAGAAAATCCCATTTTTCCCATTTTGGCCGCCAGCGTCAGAGGCCACTTGGACCTAAGAGTCAAGTACTGTTGCGGTCTATGCTTATCGGCTCGGCATATCAGAGAATTCAGGCAGGTGCGCTGGCTTCGTCCCGTTGTTTCGAGTTCGGGCTTTGACCCTTGATTGATTACTTGTGAGGCTTCCCCGAACTTAATCTTACTCCGGAAATTGGAGTCTTCAGTTGGCTCAACATCATTAGGCTGCTTCTAGCACCGGCAACGCGATTCAAAGTGACGAAGCTAAAGTTCCTGTCTACATTTTCGGATAAGTCAAGTCAAGTGGCCTTGGCTTAGATTGACTTCGACGACCCGGTCCAACGAGTCCTTATGCAACATGGATATTCGAATTGAATACCCTCGTGTAGCGGTCAGGAAAAGCTGTTCACATGGAAAGACATTTTATTTTATACAAAACTCATAACTAATATTGGCTAAAATCTCGATTTCTGATGTTGTAATCGTTTTTTCTATCACTTTCGGTAAATATTCACTGATTTTTGGGATGATGTAACGGTATACCTATTCCTGTGGAATACTCTCCTAGTAACATCTGAGAGCCGCCCTTCTGAAAAAAGGCACCAGGTTACTATCCTGGTACCCATATGTACATATGTAGTATAAAGGTATCACAGGGGCAGCTGAAGTAAGTCAAGGCTGTGTCTCCTGTCTGTGTCGATTTCCACGAATCTCAACGAATGCGACGCGGTACGTTACATCTGAAGGTGAAGAGAAAGTGACGTCGTATCGTATTTTTCAACTATAAAAAATACTCCAGTCTCTTCTTAACAGTCTCGCAACTATTATTTTTAAGTAAATTAGAGTCTTAATGTCTCTATCACTCTTTCAAAAATCACTAATTAGTTACATATTGAATTAATTGGTTCATCCCTGAAGAAAGACATGCTTGCGAAGACCATTTAAACATATCCTGCTCCCTGACTATGAAAAAGGCACCTCGACTGCAAAAAATAATTAATTGTGTTATCTACCGGAGCAATGCTTTAATTAAATAGCCCTATTCGAGAATGCCACATGCCGTGTAAAAGTGGTTTGCTAAATAAATTTTCATCTATAAGTTTTGATCTCAGCGTCAAAGTCAATTGATGTTGAAGCTCTTGAAGATGCAGTAGAAGCCACATCCATGCTCACCTGTAGAAATTTAGCGCAACTATTCAGTGTATCTCATACCAGCATAATTTGGGCCTTCATGAACTAAGAAAGATCCCAAAACTTGGGTGATAGGTTTCCCATTGTTTGAATGATGCCCCAACAAATAAAGAATTGACTATCTATTCAATTTTACTTTTGAAGAACTATCGTAATCCAACTCTTATAGTCATAGCTTTATTTTTATCGTCGCATTCGCTCAATGAGTGATCCCTACAGTGCTGACTCGGTCGTTCTATAAAGCTCGGTCGGAATATTTTATTATTATTATTATTATTAAAACTTCACGCTTGGGCTCCCACGGACAGGTAATACAACCCAAATGAAGCATTTGCAACACCGGGAAGCCCAATACGCTGCTAAAGGAAATCCAGCA
>LQNS02000211.1:37029550-37050502 GCA_001587735.2 Parhyale hawaiensis
CATAAAAACATCTGCGGACAACCTGACTGTCACCAAACACAGAATTCACCTTACGCAGGAGCCTAATCTTAGTGGAAGCACGTGACACCAACCTTCTAATATGCGGCTCAAAAGTGAGCTTCCCATCTCTGCGTTCCAGCCGGAAAGTCTCGGTTGGCTCAGTGTGCTAGGTCTGTCCAAGAAATCAGGCTCAAAGCACCTCGAAGAGACAAAAGAAGAAAAGAGAAAAGGTTAGAAGAATGAAACACCCGTGTGAGACGTCCTTTCTGTGGCCCTCCGCACGGGAGTAGCTAAAAGGCCCATGGGCTGGGTCGCTTACCACCATTCAGCAGCTCACCTGATGAAAGAAAAAGAAAAGGAAGTATAGAAAACGCGGCCAACAAACCTTCTCAGCTGGACCTGCGGCCAGCTGCAACATCCCCTGCAGAGAAGCCACTCGGGACAGCTTTTGGGTCCGTGAGGCCCGTATATATGCTGGCAAGGAAAGGGCCGTCATAATATACCCCTGAGGGCATAGAGATCTACTTTTGGAAATATTGTTACTGGTGACGAGAAATAGCTTCTTTACAACAATGTTTACCGAAAAAAATTGTGGATAGATCGAAATCAAAGTCCGCTCTCAAGCAGTAACAGAGCAAGTACTATGTTATGTTTACACATCTTTATAGCCACGGGATTTTTCAAGTAGGTTTCAAAAGCTAGTGTAATGCACGGTATAATAACGTTTCTTTATTATACCATGGTGTAATGTTGGAGATAGGCCATTGACAGTGTGAGGCACTTTTACCCAAAATAAAAATTATCTCGAGATGAATTAATTACGAAATAGTTGTTTTCGGAATGAACGACAATAGCTACTGTTTTTCCATCCCAAACCTTGAAAACTTGTTTGTAGTGTCGCCGCTCCATGGCTGTCAAAATGTCCAAGCTGCAGTATCTAATCCGTTATGTACTCGAACTGCGGAAAGCTGCGCGTTGTCCATGAGTGGTTTTTGCCCTTTATATATAATTATTATAACTCATTAACTAGATTATCTTCTGCTTGTGGCAGTCAGTGAACAAAATTGCGACACGCAAACGTCAGCAAATCTTGTTGCCTGAGACGCTGCAATCCGAGACAGGGTGCTCCTGCTGGCAAACAAGAATTTGCTTGTGTTAAAAAAGTGAATAAATTCCTTGGCTAAGGTAACAGAGTTCGCATGGATGGCTGGGCAGGTAACCACTGGGAGGCCGGCGTGCAGGTGGACGACAAGAGCTATCAGTGGTTCGGGGCGACGCTGGTGAGCCGTGCTGGAGTGCTCGTGGTAAGTCAGCTGTGGATAATATGATAACAATCTACATTATGAGGGCCTTGTCTGTCCGTCAGTCATCCCGTCTGTCACACTGCGTGGAACGAAGGGCACTGAGGACACAGCATGCTGCTGCACTTATGCCAGTGAATTTGCAGAACCTGAGGTTGAGTCCACGCGAAACCACTTCTGTGTTTTCAAAAAGTTTCTTGGTGCATTGATGATGGGTGCGTTAAACTTAATCCCAAATTTAGTAAACAAAATCGCGTTGTTAGGCGAGCCACTGTTGCAGCGAATTTCAAGTGTTGTAGATGTACATATTTTCTGTCTCTGTTTGCTACCTGGCACCTTTATGTTTCTCACAATTCTATCATTATCTGCGAACAGCCGTCCATCCAAATTCAAAATTTGATTTTACTTGCAAAGTTTCATGCAGATTGGTGTTGATTTTTAAACATTTTTGCGTAATAGTTATGAATTACCAGGATGCATTGACGTGCGAACTTCCTGTTCCCCTTGTAACTAACCGTATAGTAAAGACTGAAGTCGCTATCGCCATCGCATTGCTCCGAAATAATATTTTCCTCAAGTTTCTATTTCCTGTCAAACATTTCAAAGTATACAAGTGTAGCCGATCTATATTTCCCGGAGGACTCCAAGATACAACGATGAGGGAAGTGTTCGCACGAGGGACTAAATTAAAGAAGAGAGCTACAGTGGCAGAGTAGATAGAACGCTGCCCTTGCAGCATCAGCGTTTCTGGTATTCAAAGTGTACTGCCAGGTCGTTAACCTAACCACCAATGGAGACGGTCAGAGAGGCTACAGTGGTCATATATGACGTTTTCGTCTATGGCACCATGGCTCTGACTGGCTGTTGTTGACTGCAACCGTGGGTTCTCCTGAGCCTAACGTGCATTTATTTGTAGCACAAACCAGTACATATGCTCAGATATCCCAATTGGAGTGTGTAGTTAAGGCAACGTTACCTTTGCCTTCCCTGCAATGAAATGATATCACACCCGGAGTCCTTCATAGACGACGTTTCAAGCGATGCTACTTCTTTTGAGAAACTAAGTTCTTTTTAGTCCTTGTATATAAGTTTCATTAACAGTGTAATAATCCTTTATCATCTTTCCCGCTTTGAATACATGCGCGAGGTTTTTTTTCCCTTAGTTTACAGCTTGATTATCTGTTAGTGAGAAGAAGAGGGGCAGTAGTCAGCACCGAGGGTCTCATCGGTCTTTCTACTTACCTCTCCACGTTGAAGTATTCCAGAAAATAATTCTTGCTAGTGCTGATAGGAGTTGAATCTGTGTCTTGGTACAATGAATGATCGTACACTGGACCACTCGGTATCGAGAGGGAGGGTTAGGGTGCGTTGGCGAGCCTAGGAACTTTTNGCAACTGACCTCCGGAAGTTTGCAATAAGGTCAGCGGGAGGGGGTGGGGGAGCGCGCGGGTGCGGCGTGGTGACCCGGCGGCGGGGGCCCAGAGGTCAAAGGTCACGAGCACGTATCTCGCTACCCTATACACTACTAATAGTTATGAATTACCAGGATGCATTGACGTGCGAACTTTCTGTGTTCCCTTTGTAACTAACTGTACAGTATAGTAAAGAATGTAGTCGTTATCGCCATCACGCTGCCCCGAAATAATATTTTGAAGCGAACATGCTTTCGCCAACCTGGTAGCGCCTCATTCACTTGTTGTGAAGACTTCATGCCCCCGTACGCAATATTGCTTGTTGTGCCCTTCACTGATGTCGCGTCTCAGCTACATTTTCTGAAGTTTCTATTTTCAATCGAACATTTCAAAGTACCGTATACAAGTAAAGCCGATATATATTTCCGGAGGACTCCAAGATACAACGATGAGGGAAGTGTTCGCACGAGGGACTAAATTAAAGAAGAGAGCTACAGTGGCAGAGTAGATAGAACACTGCCCTTGTAGCATCAGCGTTTCTGGTATTCAAAGTGTACTTCCAAGTCATTAACCTAACCACCAATGGAGACGGTCAGAGAGGTTACAGTGGTCATATATGACCTTTTCGCCTATGACGCCATGGCTCTGACCGGCTGTTGTTGACTGCAGCCGTGCGTTCCCCTGACCCTAACGTACATTTAGCCCTATTTGTAACACAAACCAGTGCATATGCCCGGATATCCCAATTGGAGTGTGTAGTTAAGACAACGTTACCTTTGCCTTCCCTGCAATGAAATGATATCACATCCAGAGTCCTTCATAGACGACGTTTCAAACAATGCTATTCCTTTTGAGAAACGAAATTCTATTTAGTCCTTTTATATAAGCTTCATTAACAGTGTAATAATCCTTTATCATCTTTCCCGCTTTGAATACATGCGCGAGGTTTTTTTTCCCTTAGTTTAGAGCTTGATTATCTGTTGGTGTGAAGAAGAGGAGAAGTAGTCAGCACCGAGGGTCTCATCGGTCTTTCTACTTACCTCTCCACGTTGAAGTATTCCAGAAACAAATTCTTGCTAGTGCTGATAGGAGTTGAATCTGTGTCTTGGTACAATGAATGATCGTACACTGGACCACTCGGTATCGAGAGGGAGGGTTAGGGTGCGTTGGCGAGCCTAGGAACTTTTCAGCCCACCCTATCGGCTGGGGGGCAGGAGATGTCATTAGGGTGGTCAGAGCGCCGTATCTGCTGCAGCGGAAGTGTCTGCATGCGGTGCTGCGGCTGCACTGCGGGCAGCAGGCAGAGCTGCTCCGGCGCTTCTGTTTTGCTTGCTTATTTACCGCACGGACGCGGCGAGTGCTTGGAAACGGTTAAGGGCCGGAACCGTACTTTGATACCGATAGCAGGAAGTCGTACTAACGTTTTCCTTTATGACTTGCTGATCCCATGGACGGTCAGGGTGGCATGAGCTAACTTAAATATATTAATGCCAATATTAATGCCAACATTAATGCCAATACATTATTCCAATGAGCACTGATCTTCAGTGCTTGCAGTTTTTTTTTTAGACCTGATGTTGGTTTTCGTGGTATTTCTCCCTTGGAGGGCCCGCAGTAGCCATAGCGGCCCAAGTTACGTGTAATCTTATTCGTCATCTAATTCATGGCGAGTGATGATTCATGAACGTGGGTGCAGACCAGAGCAACGACGTACCTGACGTAGCACAGTACTGTACAAGGAAAAGGGGCATAAAAGTAGCGTTTAACTACACATGCTCTTATGTTAATATAATTCTATGTACAAAAAGTCCTCGTTATAAATAGGACATGTCGTAGTATGTAAATTCTTTTAGGTGTAATAGTTTTAGTTACGGGTATCCGAGAGAAACATATGTCTGTATGTATACATACCTTGATTCACAAGTACAACGGAAGCTAAAAATGTTGAGCCTAAATACTAAACCCTTATTAAACGAGATGATCTCTCATCAGGACTTTCTTTATATAAGTTACATTGTTTTGAACCATCTTCCATGAGTTGGCACTCCGGCAGTTCTTAGTGCAGATGGAGCAAAAACGTAGAACTGCTCGCGTAGAGTTTGCTGGAGTCCTGTTGCATGCTTGCAAATTTTCTCGTGTTGGGGAAGGTATAACAGCGGCACAAAACACAGCGCGCCAGTCGCGGTGTTTTACCAAAAAATGTAGTATTTCACTGATTTAAGGGCATTTTACGAGCTGGAAAACTATATTTCAAAAACGGAATCTGTGCAGTAATGCAATGCAGTGACATAAATATTTCACAGATCCAACTACGAGTAGTTACCGGTATGTGCTCGAATAACTCACTCCCCCTGTATGTCGTACAACACGTAGGGGAGCAGAGGTCAATTCAGTTGGCCCTCATTAGGTCGCCTAACACCGCCTCTGTGAGGCTTCCTCTCCATAGTGCTAACCTCCTCCTCCTCCCCCTCGCCCATGCGTCTCCCCCTACACCAGTCGTGCGCCCCCCGCTACGTGTGGTTCAGCGTCAAGAAGGATCGTCGGGAGCCCGTGGGGCGCTGCCTCGTGCAGACGGCGGGTGGTGGTTCACAGTACCAGCTGTACGCGCCGTGTATGACCGGTAAGGGTACAGTTGCACTCGTACCGATTTATTGAAGCAGTTTATATTGAAAACTTACTAACTTCTATAGACTTCAAAAATGCTTTGTTGAAGAGTTGAGTAAGAGTGACTGAAATGAGACCCAGAGACGTCGATAATCAAGACTGAACTGTAAGAGTATACAGAAGGTATTGCTATGAACAATGTCACCGTATACCCTTTGTGCCCCCCCCCCCAGGTGCCTGGGGCTATCACCGCCAGGGGTCGTGTCAGGCAGGCTTCTCTGCAACACTCACTGCGGTGAGTAGCTCCCCCGTGGCGCTGTAGATGTCTTGGCCGCTGTTGGTGTCTGAGTACTTTTTCCTTGACAACATCCCTGTGTGGGGAAGGGGCAGTGGGGCCGTCTAGCGAACAGTGTCGGTCTCTGCCGGGCCTGTATCACACGGTGGTGAGCAATGTAGTTAACGTGTCTTATCGGACCAAGGGCCTCTATGACACTCGCGGAGAGAGGTTACGCTGTGCTACAGGTACAGCTTGTCTGTATGAACCCCGTAGCAGTAGCTGTGAGTATCCTCACGGACTCTAGTTTGGTATACTGAATTAGTGGGTCTCCAACTTGGAAGTATGCTGACCGCACTGGTAGACATCATGCAAACTTTTATGCTGAAGTCATGGATTTTGTAGTTACCAACAAGTGTCGCTGACGATTAGGATAGCACACTCGTTATTGTCCATTTTAAATCCGCGGCTGAAATCCCTACGTTGACAGCAAACATTTGCAACGCTTCTCAGTTAGCGGAAGAAGAAAACTGTTGAAATACCGAGATTTTAGAGACGCTCTGTTTTTTAGTTGCCTACACTCCAGCCCTAGCAGACTTTTTAACCTCCCAAGACGCCGATCCACACTCTTTGCTTCTGGACGGCCCGAAAGCTGTTACAGAAGCAGTAGGTACTGGACTGTATCGGCTGGCTTATATTAAACAGTTTATGATAAAAATTATGTAAAATATCAAAGATTCCATAATTTTTCTTATGGCATCGACTGTGTGTTGATAAAATCGTTGTTTATGCTTTGCAGAACGGCCACCAGCTGTTTGTGGGCGCCGTAGGCAGCTGGTACTGGCAAGGTGGGTTGCAGTTGATCATTTATTGTTCCTCATCGATGTCCTCACTGCGAGAAAAATGAAAACTAACCCAAGTTTTTTAAGTGGCTCCTAGGAATTCTCTCGGTGTTTCCAGAAAAAATAAATATATCGCTGATCTTCAACAGCTGCAAAAATTAAATGTCAGCTAACGAAGAAAAATCGTGCAGTTTTTATATGTACTAACTTGTCAGTCTGGAGAAGCAAAAAAAAAGTTTTTGGATTATCGTATAGTATCTGGAGCTGCAGTGGGTAGCGAAGGGGCTCAAGAGTCTGGCCGGCCAGTAACGGCTTCCAGCTTTATGGGACGCCGTCGGAAGCGAAGGCGCGTGTCGCTGCGAGGGGCACCGCAGGCAGTGCCATTTATTTCTCTGACTTAATTCCGCCGAGAACTCAGCCTTTCAAAGCATTTCTTTGCTAGTTCTTTCTAGGGAAAAATAATTGTAAGAGGTATGATTAGATCCCCTGCTGTAAACTGTTGGTTCTTGCGTTCATTTATTTCTCGCGCAGGTTGGATGCTTTTGCACGTATCGAAATTTTTTTGTGCGAAAAAAATAATTATTTTCTCAGAGATTTCTTCGCATTAAGAGGAGTGCTACGCTCACAGCACAATTCTGGCATCATAAGATCTTCGTAACCTTTTGCTTGCTTATTTAATGATAGTTGAAATATTGTTAAAATATTGAACATCTTAGTCCATCACTTTTTATGTGCTTATATGCTTCTACAAGATAAGGTGGATATACGTCGAGCTGTTATTTCACTTGAATGAAATGTTGTGACGTGTAATCGGTCAATGGTATAACAGGATACAACGCATTGGAACTTATTTACTCAATTAAAATAATTACCTTAATCGTACCCACTACAGACAACGACTAACCATGAACGTGTGTTCGCAGGTCAGGTCTTCCGACAGAACCTCCTCAACCGCCAGGACCAAACCTCCACGGTGGAGGGGCCTCAGACCCAGGACATGACCTACTTGGGGTATTCAGCGGCCAGTGGCCGCCTAGGGGGAGGTCGTGACCATCGGGCCGCCGAGGAGGAGGACGACCATCTCGGCTTTCGGGCCAACAATGCTTTCGGCGGCAGTCCCAAAGAGGACATCGTAGTGGGACGACCGAGGGGTGGAGGCCTCAGGGGGCAGGTGCAGATATTTGACGACCAGCTGACGCTGCTGGCCAACATTACGGGCGATCAGGTGAGTCTTGAGACCAATTGCGTGAAGCTTGGCACGGTCCGGTTAACATAAGTTGGCGTTTGTACGTATAACGTTGAGTTTAGCGTGTCCGATCGGTTCAACCCGACCAGGCCCATTGTCCTTCTTATAGAAGACATAAACCGTGCCATTCTTAGAAGAAACTGATGATTTAGCTGGTCCTTTTGGGATGAAAATTGAACAAATTCGTACTAGCAAAACATCCCGCCCATTAAGGCCTGTTGTGTAGATTTTAATGTATGTAAGGACAAACGGTAAGGAATCAAAAACTTATATCGGTAGGGAGAAGATGTAACTAAAAGTACAGTATATTAGACTTCATTCGTTAGTTCCGAGCCGTTTCATAATATTTGTCTCTATTGTTGTGTGTGTTATGGTATGTACGTAGGTGGTAAGTTTTATCGATATAGGATTAAATAGTTTGTGAAACAGTCAGATAAACCAGAGAAATATTAAACGGACAGATTATGAAGGAGTGGCTTAATCCTGTAATGAGGACGTTGCAGCATGAGTGTGTTACATATCGGGAACACGGCACGCGTTACGGAGATGGCTCACTGCGAAGAAAAAAATTGGATAGCAAATGAGCACAGCAGAAATAATGCAAATTGTCTGGAATAGAAATGACCGCTTGCGATAGAATTTCTGTACGTAACAACTGAATACTTTCGGAATTAGGGAATTGGTAAACAGTATGAAAATGAAGGCGCCCTCTAATAGCACCGGCCCCTCAGCTCGGCAGTTACTTTGGCTACTCCGTGGCGGTGGCGGATGTCAACGGCGACGGTTTGGATGACGTGATCGTGGGAGCCCCGTGGTACACTGGCACTGCTGACGACTTCTCCGGAGCTGACGGTAAGTGCTAATTTTACTGATGCTTACGAATACACAGGGCGCCAAAGAGTAAGGCCCCACATTGAAAAATTTTAATTGACAGCTGAAAATTGTAATCATCAGCTTATGCTATGTTTTCGAGCTTCGTTATTCTTTCAAAATGCAATAAAAAGTGGTAATCTTCCGTAGAATGAATGCGGCATCATATGTGCTCATTAAATTCGCACCACTCGTTGCAAAGTAGTTATTTATAATATTAGTGTGGACATACGAAACAATTTCGCCCATTATATAAAGAGTCAAAATGTACTAAAATTAGATAGTAATGTTATTTGTCGACAAGTAGTGAAACACTCAATGCAACACTGACACCGTGATATGTATATTTATTTATTTACTTATTGGTAATATGCACTTCATTCTCTTCGATAAGGGAGAAAATAAGGCACCGTTGATACAGAGTGGGGAACAAAAGGTGTCGGTTTTAAGCGGCTAGTACTCGCCGACATGGACGGGGCAATGGGGGCAACGACGGAACCAAGAGGCAGCAATGGAACACTTACGAACGAACGGAACCTAACATGTGGCAGGGAATGATCAGAGATGGGCATGTAACTAGTTACTGTAACGGCTTAAGTAACGGGCGTTACTTTTTGTAGCGAGTAACGGTATCGCCTTAGCATTTTTTGAAACGTAACGAGTAACGGTAACGCCCGGGTAGATTTTATCAAAAGTAACGGAAATTTCCGTTACTCGTTCCTCGTTACATTTTCAAAATTTGCGAAAAATACGAGAGATGAGCTGTCGGCAAAGAGAAAGTTATGTTAAAAGAGTGGTATCGTGATTAAAAAAAAAATACACAAATTTTGGCAGTTGGAGTATTACCATACTTTTCGGATACACATATACTTTAATATTAAGAGTGTAATTTGTTTTTTTTTTATCTAAAAAAATTGCTTCGAAAGTTTGTCCACAGAGACGCGAATGAAGCGCACGTTTATACTGGTAACTAAGGCTATAAAATCAATATTCTCCACGATTCATTTCAGCGATAGGAACATCATCTAAGTAGTAGGAAAGGACGAACGTAAAATCATATATTTTACTGGGTTTCTGCATGAGCGTAAGACGGACGCCGCACGTACGTACCCTTAAATATATTTGAAAAATTATAGCTATATTTTTTGAGAAAATCTTTTATCAAATTACAGAACCGATCATTCCAGTTGCATCATGTCTAGTGAACGTTTAAATAAAAATGTAATGATACTCTTCTCTCCGTCGGTCATGACTGGAAAATAGGAATACAGATCACAATAAAAATATGTAACACGCTGTTTGCAATAATGCTGTGGCTCTACCAAAATGTTTTATGAATGCATAAATTTCCATGACTTTCCGCAACAAATTATTCAACTTGATGGAAGAAGATATGGGATTGATTTTAGGACAATTATTGAGCTCTACTAGAAGTAGAATTTATTATTTGCCTATTAATTCATAGCCTCAGTGCACTAAACTGCTCGAATTTGCAATGAAAAGTAGGTCGCTTATTTTCTCGAGCATTTATCATTAAATTTTTAGTGTCACTACAGTTGACTAACGTATATCAACAATTTGCCGCCATCTCGTTCAATTACGTCTCACTAAACAATTTTATGTAAAGCTGGAGCACTCTGAGAGCGCATACTTCCGTTAAGCAAGGTAATGTTAAAGAAAAATTCAAATGGGTATTCACAATAAGATTTTTTATCATCACAAAAATTCGGTTATTAGTGCCTCTTGACTATGATTACAGTTTCTGTAATCCTCTTAAAGATCCGTCCGTAACTTTTGAGTTATGTTATGACAAATACTAAGACAAACTTTGGTCAAACACACAAAGGGACGGAGCGATCATCACCAAAATTTAGTCATTTGGCATTTCAATATTTCTAACTATTAACGCAAATTTNAGGCGGCTGTATGGGGAGACGTGGAGGCCGAGGGTCCTCATTTGAGGTTCCCTAAGATATAGTTATGCAATTATAAGGTAGTAAAATCTTGTTCTGGAAAGGTAGTAAAAAGTAGTAAAAGGTAGTAAAATATGGTGTTCACATTTTTTTAGACACCTTGAATGAGGACGGTACAGCATGAGTGTGTTAGATATCAGGAACACGGCACGCGTTACGGAGATGGCTCACTGCGAAGAAAAAAACTATGTTGCAACTGAACACAGCAGAAATAAAGCAAATGGTCTGGGATGGAAATGACCGCTGGCGATAGAATTTCTGTACGTAACAACTGAATGCTGTAGGAATTAGGGAATTGGTAAACAGTATGAAAATGAAGGCGCCCTCTAATAGCACCGGCCCCTCAGCTCGGCAGTTACTTCGGCTACTCCGTGGCTGTGGCGGATGTCAACGGCGACGGTTTGGATGACGTGATCGTAGGAGCCCCGTGGTACACTGGCACTGCTGACGACTTCTCCGGAGCTGACGGTAAGTGCTGATATTACTGATGCTTACGAATACACAGGGCGCCAAGGAGTAGGCCCCACATTGAAAATTTTTAATTGACAGCTGAAAGTTGTAATCATCAGTTTATGCTATGTTTTCTAGCTTCGTTATTCTTTCAAAATGCAATAAAAAGTCATGATCTTCCGTAAAACGAATGCGGCATCATATGTGCTCATTATGTTCGCACCACTCGTTGCAAAGTAGTTATTTATAATATTAGTGTGGACATACGAAACAATTTCGCCCATTATATAAAGAGTCAAAATGTACTAAATTTAGATAGTAATGTTATTTGTCGACAAGTAGTGGAACACTCAGTGCAACACTAACTCCGTGATATGTATATTTATTTATTTATTTACTTATTGGTAATATGCACTTCAATCTCTTCGTTAAGGGAGAAAGCAAGGCACCGTTGATACAGGGGGGGGGCGGGGTTGGGGGACAAAAGGTTTCGGTTTTGAGCGGCTAGTACTCGGAGACAGGATGGGGGCAGGAACGGAACCGAGAGGCAGCAATGGAATAGTTAGGCAAATATGAAACAAGTAGAAATAAATTGAACAACTATAGTAAAGAAGGGAACAATAAGATAGGAATGGACTAATTGGACGAAATTGAACAACTACACGATAATGGAACAATTAGACAGGTACCTTAAAATTGAAATTGCATGTTTATATTCGTAAAGTTGTTTCTAAATACAGTAAAGTTAATTTTTTATAGCTGAGTAATTCACAGACCCACGGGTGATATAGCAGGCAATTGAGTATCGCATTCATGCATTAGGGAGTGCTGGTGGCGGCAGCACCAGCTCGCGGACCGGTGCAGAGGACCAGAGGGCGGCTGAGGAGAAGCTTTTACCGTCTTGATTCCACTTCTTGTCCGACCTCTTGCCGTACCACCGGTGGATGGACGTCTGCGGGGTACACTCAATAAGGGACACAGTAGACCGCCCATCTTTTCTTAGTTTACGAGTATTATGATTTATTGCTGCTTATCTGAATGTTGTGACCATTGTTTTAAATTGCACAGCGCACTGATGGACTTGACTGACCACCAAGCTTTCCGAATCGAGCTTAATAACTACCCTCGGGCTATATTTTGTTCAGCCACTTCGATCGAGATAATTGCGTGGGATTGGACTCACCCTTCCCGGAGCGTCAGGGCTCTGTCTTGGATTCGCCAACTTCGATATAGCTGCATGCATTTTTTTTTGCTACCAGCTCGTGCTTGAGACGACCGAAACCGAGATACTCAACCGCCTGAAACTCTATTCAGATCGTCATCCTGTCATTAGCTGAGGTATTATTGTTACAAAATTCTATATTTTTGTCGGCGTATTGGAGCGTGGACCTCCTAACTATTGCGAAATAATCAGTAATATTGCTAGTACTGCTCTGATTCCTTTAAAACTTCTTAAATTTTAACCACGTGGCCCCAAATATCGCTCGCCAACATTTGAAGAGATGACAGCGGTCCAAGTGCGACCAAACAGATGTCGGTGCCGGTACCTCTGTGTGGCCCACTGAGGTGCAGGTAAAACAGGTGTGCCTATCTGTCAGTCCCCTATTCTACCCGAACCTCATCCCAGCTCAACAACCTAACCCTGAAATTTTGAAGTCCTTACCACTGCCTGAGAAAAACGCTTTGTCAGTTGTATGAATATCTACGTTATGTTGATATTAGTTTTTTTCACATACATTCATATTCAAAACTGCTTTGTACTAAAATACGAACTGGTACTCCCCCACAGCACAACTTCGTCGCGTCCACGCGGGTGTACGGTCCCCACTCTCGGGGGCACTTTGGTCTCTCCGTCACCACCCTGGGGGACCTGAACCTGGACGGGTAAGATATCCGGAGCGTGTAACCTGGACAGCTTAGATCAGGGGTTCACAAAGTGGTTGGTATCGACCCCTAGGTAATAGAAAGACATATCTTTGGTAACAAGGTGCGCTAACTAGGGGCAGTGGAGGAGACGGAAAGTGGTACTAGGAGCTAATTACTACGCAATAAGTAACAACATATAAAACCCTGGTTTATGTGTGTGAGGGGAGGGACAGTATTTAGAGCAGTTAATTATAATGAAGCAAGCAAGAAAACACAAAAAGTGTATGTGTGAATGCGGTAGAAGTGCTACGAATCCCTCTGGAAACCAGGGGGCGCCAGCCTGGAAAATCTATTTACAGTATTGTACTTATAAAACTGTGGTAATAGGTACTGCTTGCGTGCGTGCTTGGACGCTTGCTTATTTGTTTGCTTCTATGTCACCATGCACGGAATCTTCGCTATATAATAGGAAGAAATTCTAGCGCTGAAGATTTAATGAGACTGCATCAGTGATGCCGGGGTGCACTATCGTCTCTCACGACGATTTTGCGTTCACGCAAGCTTTCCTTCGCGCGCCACCACTAAAATAAACACTACCTAGGCAAACCTAACCTAGCCAAACCTAACCTACCCTTACCTAACCTAACCTCCTTACCTAACCTTCTAACCTAACCTAACCTAACCCAACCTAACCTAACCAAACCCAATCTAACCTCTCTAACCTTACCTAACCTTTCCTAACGTTACCTAACTTTATCTAACGTTACCAAACGTTACCTAACGTTACCTAACATTACCAAACGTAACCTAACCCAACTTAATCAGCGATACAGCGGGCAGCGCGGCGCACCCACGTGAACGCCGCTCACGCTCACACGATCTGCGCACACAAATCGTCGTGATAGACGATAGTGGTGCCGGGGTGCACTACCGCCGTTCACACCTTTGTGTTCACATAAGCTTTTCTGCGCGCGCCACCACTAAAATAAACACTACCTAAGCTAAACTAACCTAGCCTATCCTAACCTACCTTAACCTAACCTACCCTTACCTAACCTAACCTCCTTACCTAACTTTCTAACCTAACCTAACCTTGCCTAACCTAACCCAACTTAACCCAACCTAACCATTCTACCCTACCTAATGTTACCTAACCCAATCTTATCTAACCTAACGTAACCTAACTTAATCAGCGATACAGCGAGCAGCGCGGCGCGCCAACTTGAACGCCGCTCACACGCACACGATCTGCGTACGCAAACACGCACACAAGGTGGCGTGAACGACGGTAGCGCTGCCAGGGTGAACCTGAACTCAGATACATGAACGTGTACGTTAAGTGCAAAGGTGATACAAGATATACAACTGGACTACGTCACTTATATGTATATTAATTCATGCTTACAGGCAGAATGTTAAATATTCCTTTGCGAAGCACAGAAACCGGTATTGGTGAACCAACGGGTCATGGATAGTCTAGTAGTATAATGAACATGATATCGGGATCACATAAGTAAACCGCTGGCTTAGAATCAGTAAGACGCAGATGGTTTCGTTTGTCTTGGACTGAAAGATGTTAGCCTTGAATAAATTTCCTTAGCATCAGATAGGTAAAACCTAGTGACTGATATATCCTTCCTGAGCGCTATGTTTGAGGCAACGTTGACTGAAATACTCTCACAGGTATGCTAATGCCACTTGTGTGAAACTACAGCGTTAGCGTTGGTTTTAATTTTTAACAAGTTTCGATCTATCATCCTAAACCCAGCTCGTCTTGAAGGAAATCGGTTTGAAATTAGCCCCCAAAACTTTATTAATCCACCAACGCTCAGATAAAGTTGCTGGCTAGTTAGAGCCAAAGAGATTAGCTTACTTTGCTGGAACTTTCCCAATCAATTTTAGTTGGGCGCCTTGGACTGAATTAGCATCTAAGCGCCCGTTGTGTCCGTTTGGGCGCGTTACAGCTGTACTACTTTCACAAACATCTAATTAATGGAGCCAATATAATGGGATACTTCACGGTGAAATAAGCTCGCCTTTTGGTATTTTCCAGGCAGTAGAAATAAGGAGCGAAATAGGAATGCATCCTATAGGGAAGAAGGAAGAAAACGGGCGTCTTATGACGTGAGTGTGGTCAAGGGAACTGAGAACTCTCTCCCATAGTTTACGGGTATTATTATTTGTGTTTATGTTTCCCTTGTAGAGACGCTGTGAGAGAGCAATAATACCACTTCCTATGAAACAAACGTAATATCTATTAAAGAACTCATCAATAATTTGTTAGTACTGTACTAACATAGAAAACGAGCAGTGAGAAAGTACAGCTGGTCCGTTTACAGCGCCGTTATTTGACGAACTTTAGTTCACTGCGTGAGCAAGTGCAGCTCTGTCGGCCCCGTTATCATTGCTCCCTAATGTTGGCCAGAATGTGTTTGGTGGAAGAAAATTAGAAAAAGTTCAGTAATAATAATTATCATATTTATTGACCAAAAACATTAAACACAGGAGATAATCAGTGAAGAAAGCCATTAAAAATAACTGGAAGTTATAAATACGATCATTTTTGTTATCGAGCCTGTAGGTGCCTGTTAGCGAGGTGAGCATTATGATACTAATATGACTGTGAAACGCGTGGCAATAGGAGCAGTGCAGAAGATTAGTGTGCGCTTATCAAAGGATAGTTTACACTTTATCACAGGCGGGCACGTGCGGCCATTTACGTCGTAATTTATGAATCTCTTTTTACACCCTTAAGGACGACAGACATTTTTGAGTGTTATTTATTCCTCAAAGTGTATGGGTAATTCGGTTTTTACATTTATTTAGTGATCATAAACTGGTGGCTTTTAATAAATATCTCTGATATAGAGATGTCCTGATACTGCCAAAGTACTGTACGTTCCTAGAACTCTTATTTTAAGCGGACCTCTGGGAACGTTAGTTTCATTTCAAAGATATTATGTTGGAGTTTATCTGTTGGCAGCTTATATAAGAGCTAAAAAGCGAGGGTTTGTGCATTGTAGGTTCTAAATAAATTACATGAGTGATGGCATGCTGCAGTGTGGTGCAGGTACAAGCAGAATTATCGCTTTAACAAAACCTTATACATAGCTACTAGCTAGATAGTTTGATATGAACTGCTGTGGTGCAGGTACGACGACATTGCAGTAGGAGCCCCCCGAACTGTGGTGCCGCTGTCTGCGGCTGCTGAGGGTCAGCCCCTGAGCTCCAGCACCGGGGCCGTGTACGTCTACCTCGGCTCCCCTGACGGTATCGTGGATACCGCTGCTCAGGTAACTTGTCCTCGTCTCAGATGCTTTTTGTATCATTCGGCACGTAAATTAATAAGCGTGATTCACATGTACGGCGTTTACTGCCTGTAAGTGAGGACTTCCTCTCGCCAGTCGAAACGCTGCAGAACATCGCCGTTCACATGTGGCGCTTCTGCCTCGAGCGATGTGTAGATCAACTTATTCCGTGCTATGCTATATGACGACTTCATGTAATTTTATGTTTTTTGAAAAAGGCGTGGAAATCGATAAAATCTTACAATATAGCTAGAATGTGTTGACAGCTTAAAAAAGATCTCCGTCCGTACGTCCGTCCGGCCTTCCATTCGTCCGTCCGTGTCTCTGCACGTTACGCTTTTCAATATATTTTTCTGGGAATTTCAACTGGTAAGAAGCTCTGATTTTCGCTGGAACGAAGTTCAACCATAGCTGTCATCTTCAGTGCTTCTTGAAAAATTTTCAACCACTTTCAAAGCAAAGACATGAAGTCCATTTCACTCGTATCTCATCTACCGCTTTTCATTTCTTTCACAACATATTATGTTCGCTTTGCTTCTGCGGCTCGACGTTTTTAATAACGCCAGCAAGATATGTAGTTAGAATACGCTGCAGGAGAATAGGAGAAGGAGTCAGGTTCAAATTTTAGCTGCTACTTCTAGGCGGGTCTCAGGTAGAAGATTCACTGCCTGACTTGGAATATTTTCAACTTTTCAATGCATGATACGGTTCCGAATGCATCATAATTGATAAGTCTTCGATTTTTTTGAAATTCCACAGGTTCCTTCAGTATTAGATAGGGACAATTAGGATGATACGTGTCTGAGATATCAAGAAAGAACATTGATTCTCCTCCGTGGAATTTGAACAGGTTTCAGCTGCATCCATAGCAGCGTCATCGGATGGATATCGAGAAACGTTCTTATGTTTCGTTAGACGGGATTCGTCGAAGGCAATATCTTGATAAGAGTTTTTGATCCTGTCAGGCATAAGCTATGTCGTATATTTGTTAGATGGATATCTTCCTAGCGGTTGGACTCAGTCTTGATGGGAGTTTTTGTTCCTTTCTGGCGCAATTCATTACACTTAGATATGCTTTATTTAGGTGAATCTTTTAGAAGCAGTTGGAACTTCACACTGAGCAGCGGTATACGGAAAATCCCGGAGCATTTCCGGTGGATTCTTTGGACTGAACTATATTTCCTTAGGGCTGCTTAACGTTTGCCCAATTACAAACTGATATTCGCGCCTTATCTTGCAAAGGGGATATATTGCTCTCTCAAAACTCACGGCTGTTCCACTTGCATTTCATTAATGGAAGATCACTCCTGCAGGGATGAGACCTATTTTACAACAAAACCTATACTAGGAACCGGAACGGTAAAAAGCTGAATCAAAAAATTACGGCCGCCATTTTTTACGATGGGGCCCTTTTACTGGCCTTATTTACGGGATAGGTTAGGTTAGAAGAGCTGCACAAGGTCAAGCTAAAATGTGTTATACCTAATAGCTTAGCTTAGGATTGCTACATTATACAAAGTGAGAACGTGAACCCATATCGTGGAATTCTCACGGGTCAGCCAAGGGTTACGTTAGCATAGACAATATAATTATTATGTCTGGGTAGACAGATATTATTGAGCTGGAATGAGTTCGTCATCGTTAAGTGACGGGCGTTAACTTAGATAGTGTATGTTACGTTAGAAGAGCTGCATCATAGGTTAAACTCGGGTAAATTGCAATAGCGTAACGTGCGCTTGGCGTGGTCTCGTTCATTATGGAAGGCATAAACTTTATTCACCTTGGAATTTCCACGCGTCCCGCTACTCGCTATAAGAACAATAATAATCAACCGATATTGCCAATTGAAAACTTAGGAAGCTAAATTGCCAAGGCCAACTGACTTGACGGCTAACATTTTACCACACAATTGTCTGCCGTACCGAAAAATTTGTTAGAATGTTAGCCGAAAAGCGGCAAGTCAGTTCGCTTGACTAAACTACAAGCCTGGCCAGGGACGTTTTGGACATTTATGTAAGTTTGTAGCGAGTAAGTACTCAGAGAACCGTGCGGTTTTTAATGTTTAATTAACTCAGTAACTTCCCGACATCAACATTACGATAGCTCCACTCTCGCTAGTGTAGTTCCATTGAGACGCTGAATCGCTTCTTAACCTTAAGCGCGTTGATTCATTTCTGTAGTGATGTCCCCTGGGCTCGTATTCCGACAATTTTTTGATAAATTCTCTCTCTGTTACACTTTACTTGAAGTACATAAATTTAGTTTTTCTCAACGTACTAAGCTATTAGTTGCTCAGTGCCTGTACAATCCACGCATATCTTCCATCTCTTGCTCCACTTTAAGCACTTAATTGTACCGTTTAGTCAAATAGTGTTAGCGTAAGATCGTGGGTACACACTCGTAGAGTTCGATTTCTTCCTTGAAATACTTCATGCAACTCACACTTAGCAGAATAATATGTTTAATTTTTTCACCAGCCGGTTAAGCTTCTGGGTTTGATAGCTATGGCAAATTTGCATCTAGAAATTATCTTTATCAAAGGAGCCCTCTGAGAGCATACACATCCGCCAAGCCACGCAGTATCAGCAAAAAATTCAAATTAGACCTGAAATCAGTATATCCTTATTATCATCACTAAAATATGGTTGTCTGTGCCTCTTGACATTCCTAATAGTGCCTGGAATTTTATTGAAGATCCGACGATAACTTTTTCAGTTATGTTCTGACACGCAATAAGAAAAACATATATTTAGTCAAACACATGAACTAACAACTGATCAAAAAAATTGGTTATTTGTGCCTTTAACCATTGTAACAATTTCTGCAAAATTTTTTATGAAGCCCTTTCATAACTTTTTCGGTTCCTTAACTGATAAATATAAAAACAAACAAGGGAACAAACGGACTAATGGATCTTCACTAAAGTTTTATCATTTACATACTCTTCGCAGCATTCCTAACAATTCCTATAAATGTCATGAAGATCCATTTATAACTATTTGAGTTATGTTATCAACAGAGCCTGGATTTCTATGCCCTTAAATATAAGCCAAATAGCTGTAAAAGTCTCTGCAAAATAGCGCTATAAATTATGCTCTGTTATCCTTCTTCCTATGCTAAATATGTTGTAATTAATAAAGAAGTGTATCCTCTGTGTCAACGTCCTCTTTTTAACTAACAGAAAGATGTATATAAGTGATATCATAAACAGGTATCACAACAGGTATTAAAACAACGTTTTGTATGAAAAGGATTTTTAATCTTTAATTATCAAGATAGTAACTGAGAACAACGACTAGAAATTCTACAACTAGAAATTATTACTACAATAGATAAAAAGACATCAATGAATTCAGAAAATTTATTAATTATCTACCTGTAAATATCATATATATTATTCTAGCTGATCAAAATTCTGTACAGTAGCTAAATGGGTAACTAAATACAGTATAACACAAAAGGTTACACTGCATGCAAACAAAATCATTTATTTTTCCCAGTAGGAAGATTTTCCTCGATAGAAACTATTGCAGTTCGAAATCAAATATAAAAATAAACATGGGGACAATCACACAAACGATCTAACATATAAAAAACTTTGGCCATTTGCTCTCTTTAACTTAACATCTAATGAATCAAGAAAATTCAATGACGTCATCTTTCTGTTCCCCGACCCAGGTCCTCACCCCTGGCGACCTGACGGTGCACGGCGTGCAGTCGTTCGGGTGGTCGGTGTCGGGCGGCCAGGACCTGGACGGCAACCAGTACCCTGACCTCGCCATCGGGGCTGAGGAGAGCAGCACCGCCTTCGTGGTCAGGGCTCGGCCCATCGTGCATGTTACTTCTTCCCTCACGTGCGTATTGATATTAGCTCTATGATGACGGGTTCATACGATAGTGAAATGAAGGAGTTGCCTCAGCTCCGCATTTGAAGGCAATACTAGTTCTTATAACGGCAAAGCTGCATTGTAATTCACTTCAAATTTGAAGAGATACCTGACACTTTGCTAGTGACACCTACTGAAAAAAAAACAGCATGACGGCTAAGATTTTTGTAACTTTTTGTAATCCCCGCGTTGTGTTTGTAGATGATCAACGAAAATCATTTGAATGAATAGCTGAGAGAACTCGTTCAATTAGCCATCGTGTGAACTTACCTCGACAACAATCACTGATGAGTGATTTGTAGCACTACACTGTTATCAAAGAGTACCATATTGTGTGAGTATTGTTTCGTTTGAATATAAGTAAACGGAGAAAAATGTAATAACTGGCACTCGCTCCTTAGATCACACTGCCTGCTGTATGTGCTGCATGGTGAAACCTTACCCTAAACTTGTATCGAAGTTTTGCAAAATTATTATTTTGGAGGAAACGAAGGTTTACTATTTAAAAGTAATAAAGTTGTAAGTGCTGAATATATAGTTGTAACTCTTATGGAAAATTGTCATGTAGTAATGTATTATTTCTTTTCAGCCCCGTAAACCTAATAACAAACAATGCTTTCAATAGTATTACTGTATTTCTCTTTTTCTCTTTAGTAGAATGTTACCCATATGCACGCTAGCAGTATATAAACTGCTAAGATTTGGTTCAAACTTGTAGGGAAAAAGGGAGAATTAATTGCACCTACTTAACTAATTTTACCCGTCTTTGAAGTTTTCACTTCAACAACGTCAGTAGTAGACAAAACGAGAGTATCAAGACAACCGTTCCACTTACGCGTTCGCTCCAGACGGAACGCTTATCTTGATACCCTCGTTTTGTCTACTACTGTAAATATTCAAAAACATCAGTTTACAGAAT
>LQNS02000211.1:37070014-37083437 GCA_001587735.2 Parhyale hawaiensis
CTAACCTTATATACATAACCAATTTAAACAGTATCTTTGATACGGCACCAAATACAAAAATAGAGTGCTGGCCAGTTTTCAAACAAGAGTGCTGGCCCGTTTTCAAACAAGACCCATTGATAATACTTAGCTATGCTTTATTTAGGTGAATCTTTTAGAAGCAGTTGAAACTTCACACTGAGCAGTATACGGAAAAACCCAGAGCATTTCCGGGGGATTCTTTTGACTGAACTATATTTCCTTAGTGCTTCCCCATGTTTCCCCAATTACAAACTAATATTCGCGCCTTATCTTGCAGGGGGGATATTTTGCTCTTGCAAAACTCATGGCTGTACAGCTTGAGTTTCATTAATGGAAGATCAGGCCTGCATGGATGAGACCTATTTTACAGCAAAACCTATACTAGGAACCGGAACGATAAAAAGCCTAATGAAAAGATTACGGCCGTCATTTTTTACGATGGGGCCCTCTTACTGGCCTTATTTACGGGATAGGTTAGAAGAGCTGCGCTAGGCCAAGCTAAAATGTGTTATAATAGCGTAGCTTAGGATTGCTACATTTTACAAAGTGAGAACGTGAACTCATATCGTGGAATTCTCACGGGTCAGCCAAGGGTTACGTTAGCATAGACAATATAATTATGTCTGGGTAGACAGATATTATTGAGGCGGAAAAATTTCGTCATCGTTAAGTGACGGGCGTTAATTTAGATAGGGTATGTTACGTTAGAAGAGCTGCATTAGGTTAAACTCGGGTAAATTGCAACAGCGTAACGTACGCTTGGCGTGGTCTCGTTCATTTTGGAAGGCATAAACTTTATTCACCGTGGAATTTCCCCCCGTCCCGCTACAATAATAATCAACCGATATTGCCAATTGAGAACTTAGGAAGCTAAATTGCCAAGGCCAACTGCCTTGACGGCTAACATTTTACCACACAATTGTCTGCCGTACCGAAAGATTTGTTAGAATGTTAGCCGAAAGGCGGCAAGTCAATTCGCTTGATTAAACTAAAAGCGTGGCCAGGGACGTTTTGGACATTTATATAAGTTTGTAACTAGTAAGTACTCAGAGAACCGTGTAGTTTTTACCGTTTAATTAACTCAGTAACTTCCCTACATAAACATTACGATAGCTCCACTCTCGCTAGTGTAGTTCCATTGAGACGCTGAATCGCTTCTAAACCTTAAGCGCGTTGATTCATTTCTGTTCCGATGTCCCCTGGGCTCGTATTTCGACAATTTTTTGATAAATTCTCTCTCTGTTACACTTTACTTGAAGTACATAAATTGAGTTTTTCTCAACGTACTAAGCTATTAGTTGCTTAGTGCCTGTACAGTCCACGCATATCTTCCATCTCTTGCTCTACTTTGAGCACTTAATTGTACCGTTTAGTCAAATAGTGTTGGCGTCAGATCGTGGCTACACACGTGTAGAGTTCGATTTCTTCCTTGAAATACTTCATGCAACTCACACTTAGCAGAATAATATGTTTAATTTTTTCAGCAGCCGGTTATGCTTCTGGGCTTCATAGCTATGGCAAATTTGTATCTAGAAATTATCTATATCAAAGAAGCCCTCCGAGAGCATACACATGCGCCAAGCCACGGAGTGTCAGCGAAAAATTCAAATTAGACCTGAAATCAGTATATCTTTTTATCATCACTAGAATATGGTTGTCTGTGCCTCTTGACATTCCTAACCAGGAAGCAAAGAATGCAACGGGAGGACTCATTAGGACTAAAATGAAACTTAGCTTTGACCGCACGTAGCAAATTTACATCACATCGACGAGTCTAAGTATTTGAGTGTGTGACCTCAGGCCTTCGTTTGTTGTTTTCTTGAACTTATCACCGTATTTTTTCGATTTATTTCATTCAATCTCCCGCTCATGACTGGCCAGCTACTTGAGCTGCAAAATATCGTAAAATGTTGTCGCAAAGTACAGAAAGTTCGAGGATGGCTTACTGTTACTGTGGTTTCTCTCGCGTACAGAATTGGCTATATTGGTGCTTATATTTGTTCCTATAGAATAAATATGTTCGGTGAAGAGCACTGTGAACTGAATATGAAGTGTAAATAAGGCTTCAATCAAGAAAAAGAAGTTAAATCGGGTCACCGAAAGGGAACAAATTCGGTGCTAGTGCTGTGAAGGTTTCCATCAGCATGCGCTGCAATTTTCTATAGATAATTGCTAAATAAGTATATATTATCTTAATCTATTGATACGCTAGAGATGAATTTCTCAATTTAGGACGATTTTTCTGGTTAAATTAGTTAAAATACTCCTAGGCTGCTCAGTCATGGATTCGTCGATGATGACGTCACTTTTTGGTGCTGATTTCTCGTGAGTCCTCCCGTTGCGCTCTTTGCTTCCTGTTCCTAACAGTGCCTGGAATTTTCTTGAAGATCCGACGATAACTTTTTCAGTTATGTTCTGACCCGCAATAAGAAAAACATTTATTTAGCCAAACACATGAACTAACAACTGATCAAGAAAAATTGATTATTTGTGCCTTTAACCGTTGTAACAATTTCTGCAAAATTTTTTATGAAGCCCTTTCATAACTTTTTCGGTTACGTAACTGATAAATATAAAAACAAACAAGGGAACAAATACACAAGCGGACTAATGGATCATCACTAAAGTTTTATCATTTACATACTTTTGCGGCATTCCTAACAATTCCTATAAATTTCATGAAGATCCATTCATAACTATTTGAGTTATGTTATCAACAGAGCCCGGATTTCTATGCCCTTAAATATAAGCCAAATAGCTGTAAAAGTCTATGCAAAATAGCGCTATAAATTATGCTCTGTCATCCATCTTCCTATGCTAAATATGTTGTTATTAATAAAGAAGTATACCCTCTGTGTCAATGTCCTCTTTTTAACTAACAGAAAGAACGATGTATATAAGTGATATCATAAACAGGTATCACAACAGGTATTAAAAGAACGTTTTGTATGAAAAGGATTTTTAATCTTTATTTATCAAGATAGTAACTAAGAACAACGACTAGAAATTCTACAACTATAAATTATTACTACAATAGATAAAAAGACATCAATGAATTCAGAAAATTTATCAATTATCTACCTGTAAATATCATATACATTATTCTAGCTGATCAAAATTCTGTACAGTAGCTAAATAGGTAACTAAATACAGTATAACACAAAAGGTTACACTGCATGCAAACAAAATCATTTATTTTTCCCTGTAGGAAGATTTTCATCGATAGAAACTATTGCAGTTCAAAATCAAATATAAAAACAAACATGGAGACAAACACACAAACGATCTAACATATAAAAAACTTTGGCTATTTGCTTTTTTTTACTTAACGTCTAATAAATCAAGAAAATTCACTGACGTCATCTTTCTGTTCCCCGACCCAGGTCCTTACGCCGGGGGACCTGACGGTGCACGGCGTGCAGTCGTTCGGATGGTCGGTGTCGGGCGGTCAGGACCTGGACGGCAACCAGTACCCTGACCTCGCCATCGGGGCTGAGGAGAGCAGCACCGCCTTCGTGGTCAGGGCCCGGCCCATCGTGCACGTCACTTCTTCCCTCACGTGCGTATTGATATTAGCTCTATGAAGACGGGTTCACACGATAGTGAAATGAAGGAGTTGCCTCAGCTCCGCATTTGAACGCAATACTAGTTCTTATAACGGCAAAGCGCAAAGCTAAATTGTAATTCACTCCAAATTTGAAGAGATACCTGACACTTTGCTAGTGACACCCGCTGAGAAAACTAGCAGGACGGCTAAGATTTTTGTAACATTTTGTAATCCCCGCGTTGTGTTTGTAGATGATCAACGAAAATCCTTTGGATGAATAGCTGAAAGAACTCGTTCAATTAACAATCGTGTGAACAGACCTCGACAACGATCACTGATGAGTGATTTGTAACACTACACTGTTATCAAAGAGTACCATATTGTGTGAGTATTGTTTCGTTTGAATATAAGTAAACGGAGAAAAATGTAATAACGCACTCGCTCCTTAGATCACACTGCCAGCTGTATCCGCTGCATGGTAAAACCTTTACCCTAAACTTGTATCAAAAATTTACAAAATTATTATTTTGCAGGAAACGAAGGTTTACTATGTAAAAGTGATAAAGTTGTAAGTGCTGAATATATAGTTGTAAATCCTATGAAAAATTGTCATCTAGTAATGTATTACAGTATTTCTTTTCAGCCCCGTAAACCTAATAACAAACAATCCTTTCAACAGTAGTACTGTATTTCTCTTTTTCTCTTTAGTAGAATGTTACCCAATGCACGCTAGCAGTATATAAACTGCTAAGATTTGGTTCAAACTTGCAGGGAAAAAAGGAAAAATTAATTGCACCTACTTAACTAATTTTACCCAGTCTCTGAAGTTTTCACCTCCACAACCTCGTAACCCTATTTACTCTCGTTTTATTGCACTATAATTTTCTGATTTGTAGGGTGCTTTAGTTTATAACATTCGTGTTGATCCTCTTGCCTGTATCTTGCCTCTACGTGATAACGAAGACGATGTGAAGCCATGGAGGTACGAGAGGAAGAGCCCCGTTTTGCTCTCAGTGCAGGCTACATGTCCCCTTCTTCCCCCCAACACCTCATCAAAATAAATGAAATAAATCCCATGCATTTCTCACATGGATGCTGCGTCCATCAATGTTAGGGCACAGCGCCGTGAGGTTTCCGAGTAGCGCAACAAGCACTACAGTAGTGCTAAATGTAAGGCGAAATTTGAATATCTCTTTGTATATTCTTTCTATTGGAGAAAGTTATAAATAATTTTCATGAGCATGACTCTTATCATTATTGTTTTTGTTGCAGGTTTGGCAGCTCAACCGAGACAGAAACCTCAGGCCTGGACCTGAGCAGCGAGGGCTGCAGCCTGAGTGATGGTACCAGCGTACCGTGCCTGCCGGTACACTACTGCCTCGAGTACACCGGCATCAACGTCCCTTCGAGCGTTGGTACGTAGCTTGTGGTGTCAAATACAACGAACTCACAACCTCAGGTCACAGTGGCCTAATCACCGTCACTTAGTGCAGAAAAAAGGCAACGTTAAGCTCTGAAAATTTTGTATTGTCTTTTTCTTTCTGTGGTTTGAAATAGCTGAAATATCTGTTAATTATTCAGCAAGGGACGGCAATTATATTGTTTAGATGACCTTCATGGTCATTATGTTATAATTCTGCTGAAGTAATCTGTTGTATGTAGTATTGACGTGAAATTTGTGTCATAAATTATCAACCGATGACGTCACTGGCTCTGTGGGTATCGCATTATCTGCGAAAACAGCCCGTGCTTCCAAGGTTCCTAGTGCCAAAAAATTCTGTTGAAACCACGTTTTTCGAATAACGTTTCGAACGTTTTTTCGAATAAGGATGCCTATATCACCGCAGTGGTTCAATGGTGGAAAAACATAGACTAAATCGGCAATCGAACTGGAAGGCATGTGGGATACTGTTCTGTAATTGGCTCATTTGGAGATAAAATAGATGGAGTACACATCAAACACTTGTACCCTTGGTGCTCTGCTAATGACCGCAGGAGCAGCAACTTCGCACCCTTTCCCAAAAAGACAGTTAACGGGGTTACTGTTCTTCGAAGAAGACTCTACCACTTCGAATAGCTGTAGCTCCCTGAAGGAAGTATAGGTTTACTTCGAGGGTCACTCCCGCAGCTTGGTGATTTAACCGTAACTGGACGAATGTTTGATTATTTTGTGACTCTGTATTTGCTCCGAATTAGCTAATTTTATCTGCCGACGCAACAGGTCTCATAGTTGAGCTCAAGCTCGACACAGGGCCTCGCTTCGGCCCTCCTCGCATGCACTTCCTGTCCCTGGAGGGCGCGTCGTCGCGGTCTTTCAACCTGCAGCTGCGGGGCGGCCGTCGGACCTGCAATAGCGACTGGGTCTACGTCACGGTGAGTGTACCCACTTTTTGTCGTGGATACTTTCGAGATCTTTGAACGAGGTGCAGGTGGTGTTATGCCCGCCACCCACCGTAAGTAGAAGCCTCGCGGTGATGGTTGGCTGTAGTCGTGTCGAGTGTAGCAGAGCTGTTCGTACAGCTGCCGTTTGTTGCACCATCCTGATACTCCTTGACAACCTTCAGTTCAATTTTTTATCTTTAATGGGTCTATGTTCAATTTTGATGCACTTATTCCTTAACTATTTGTTGCTCAAACTGTGCTACAATGCAATATTTTGCTGGAAGGACCTTTTTCCTATACGAAAGAAGCAATACCATACGAGGGGAACAACAAACAAGAACCCATGTAATGGAACACCCCAACCTCAGTAAGATAGGGCTGAGTTGCTTGACATGATGTAGGTCTTCGGAGTGAATATATATCAGGCCATGCGGATAGTTTCTTTCAGCTCCGAAAGTTGAAATATTCCGTTGGATATTCATAAACACTTTTTTACCAGTTGAAAAGCATCTTCATTCTTTACAGCCGTTGATCCAAGACAAGTTGAGCCCCCTGGTAGCTGAGCTGGATTATGAGCTAGACCAGCCGGACCAAAGGCCGTCATCGTACTTCGACGTTCCATCCTACCGAACATCTGCTGCCAACGGGGCAGCGCCTGTCTCTGACCGCCAGGACCGGAGGTACCGCGTATCTGGATCCAATCCTGCCTACGGGTCTGCGACTTCGGGCCGTCGAGTGGTCAGCTTAGACGGTTCCTCTGCACCTTACCAATCGAGCTCCTCTTCTGTTCCTGATGTAAACACCAGAACCAAAAACAACGCTGCTGTTGCTGGCCGAGGTCAAGCCGTCCGAAACGAGCAGCAGTGGACTTCGCGTCAACGTAGTCAATACGTTACGCCCAGCAGACTGGCCAACGATCGAAGATATTCAAACCGCCGATGGGACGAACAGTATGGTGTACAGGGCAGTGGTCATCCACCGCCGTATGGTGGAGAAGTAGCGGATACAGACTGGCATGGCCGGGGCGTTGTCCATCAGCAGTACGGACCGACGGGCTCCGCATACTACGACAGGACAGGCGGAAGCAACTACCATCAACAAACTTCTGCGTCATCTTTCCCATTCTATGACTATCCCAACGACGCTGCTGCGGATGATTTGATGTTTACTGAAGCAAGTCATACTTCTGAGATTTCAAGTATCAAAAACGAGAAACAGTTTGAGAAAGTAGGCCTGTCTTCTCTTCGTAATGCGTCAGATATGACTGAAAATAAGCCAGACTACCACGCTCTTCCTGGAAACGCCGTCGACGAGTCCGCAGTTTTGTTTCCCGACAAATACGGAAAATCTTCCTTAGATGAGCTTGACGATTGGACCGTCCAAGTGCTGAACCTTCCATCTCAGTTTTCTCAGAGTTATCTTGTTACTAATGGCAGCCATACTGAAATTCCAGCTCTTTTCAATTCCACTAATGCTCCTGGCCTGCTTGCTAACGCTGTAGAAGAGAGACAAGGTTTAACTGTCGGCAGCAACACAGTGGACGGTGATGATGACGCAAGTAGACAAGATGATGAGTTCCGATCCTCCCGACACCGTCGTCAGAGCAGCAGCAGTCACCAGCCGTCCACTGGAGGAGCGGACTTGCTGCCAGTGCTGCCTCCTGACACTCCTGAGAACCCTCGGGCCGCTACGGCGCTGGTGCACATCAGGAACAACTGCGGCAAGGACAAGTTGTGTCACCCCGACCTGCGGGTTTCGCTCCGCATGTAAGTCTCTATAAATATTACGGAATGAGATTGTTCTATAGTACCTGAGGAAAAGAGGGCGCCCTGTCAGAATACTTTAAATTGCTTTGCTTATGTAATTATATTCCCCTTTATAGCTGATTACAGATAAAGGAGAACCTCCTCTACCTAATCAAGCAGTTAAGTAGAGAAAACTATCTTTCAACTGAGTGAGACAACAATTTCTTTAACGTGGCAGAAAATGTACGGTTACGAAATCCGAAAATAGAACCTTAGCACTGCAGATGTGCTGCACTTGTTCGGTTCTATGAACAACTTGTAAATTTATTCTCCATCTTTTAGGTTTTGCTCATGTTCGGTAAAAGGCAAGTGTAGCTTATGAGAAACATGGCCTACCACCGGCATTCCTGAATACCTCTTCTTATTTTGGACGGATATTCCCACCGAAATATCCGTGGAAGATGTCCGTTGTGGTCCGTCCACATTATGCATTCACACGCACGACTTGTTGCGAGGATATACAGCTTGCGCGTCATTCCGATGCATATCTTAAATCTGTAGCATTGATACGGTTGCATGAACGACGTGTGAGTTACACATCCTTGCATCAAGTTGTGCGTGAGAATGCATAATGTGGGCCCTTCATTAAACGACTTTGATATTCAAGCATTTCCTTTATGAAAGGCCCTCTACTATGTAGCTGGTATGCCTCCTCAGGGACACGACGGGCCCCACCCGCTACGTATCAGGCTCACACGATCCCATCCACATCCGTCTGTCTATCAGCAACAAGGGAGAGGACGCTTACCTGTCCCGCGCCTTCCTGTCGCCCAGCCTGTCAGGCGTGCGGTTCAGCAAGTTCGAGGTGGCCAAGGCGTCTGCTGAGGTCACGCCCGTCTGCACTGCCCCATCCTCCGGCAAGCGACGAAACGGAGACGTCGACAAGGTATTTCGTCCTTGAATAATGAAAGCAACTGAACTTGTCTTCCCAGATACCAGTTGATCAGCAAGAAATTGTGTCACTCTCGTATTGTCGTCTCTCTCTTACAGAGCAATATTTTTTCGATATTCTTTAGTGAGGGCCGATGAGACACGTGGTATAAGACGTATATTGTAACAGTGCCAGATTGCCTTATGATTTATACACCCTGAAACTGTGGTACCCGAAGTAGGTGGTCCCGCCCTCGATGAAGCGGTAAATAGGGCTGCGAGGCAAACAAGTTTGTGGCAGAGAAGCGATAGTGTGGTATTAGCAGCAGTTAACTAGAACGCCTGGTGGCGTAAGATCATCACCCGCGGTGGGAGCAAATTCAACGAAGTCATTTTTGATGGCCAGCTAATCCTAATTTCTCATGTGGATGCTGTGTCCAACAAGCCTGGCTCCATGGTACCAGCCCCCTGCTGATCTCTCACCAATAAAGATGAAGAGAAGGGTGTAGACCTAGTGTATCTAGAGTTCCAAAAGGCTTTTGATAAAGTCCCCCATCAACGGCTAATGAAAAAGTTTGAAGCCCATGCATGGCATCCAGGGAGACTATTTACGATGGATCGGGGAATGGCTTAGGGGTCGGCAGCAGCGAATGAAATTTGAAGGAGAAACGAGCGACTGGACGCACGTATCATCAGGGGTTCCACAAGGTAATGTGCTTGGCCCACTTCTGTTCTTAATTTCGAGGACTTAAAGCCAGACGTGGCTATGTCCATTTTTGGTGAAATCGGGTTCCCCTCACCAAAAGGGTGCCCGTGAGACATATTTTTAGTGTCACGGGTGTATATGCCATATCTCTTCATTAAGAAGAGATTTGGCATGAAAATATATGGCATAGACACCCGTGACACTAAAAATATGCCTCACGGGCACCCACTTTGTGAATGGAGCCCGATGTCGTCAAAGATGGACATAGCCACTTCTGGCTCTAAGCCCTCGATTTACATCAATGATCTGGATCTTAACATCCGTAGTAAAATCAGTAAATTTACGGATGATACAAATTTATGTCATCCTTCCATGAAAAGATCCGAGCTCCAACAAGACATCGACCACCTCATGGAATGGAGCACGACATGGCAGATGAGCTTTAATGTCGACAAATGCTCAGTAATGCACGTAGGGTTCATGAACCCTTCAACTCCATTGAAAATGAATGGGACGGAATTGGCTCCTGTCACCCGACAACGTTACTTGGGAATCACTATTACAAACCAACTACAACACAGTCAGCAAGTTGACAAGAGTGTGAAAATGGCAAGCAGAGTAATCGCATTCATCACCAGAAATTTTGAATACAAGTCCAAGGACATCATCGTTCTCTTGTACAAGGCATTAGTGCGGCCACACTTAGAATTTGCTGTTCAATTCTGATCGCCACATCTGTGCAAAGGTATCGATAACATGGAAAGATTCCAACGCAGAGCAACGAAATTGATACCTCAGCTGCGAAACAAGCCGTATGAACTGGGTCTGGTCTCTCTCAAGCCAAGACGACACAGGGGGCAACTAATAGAAACATTCAAGTACAGTATTTGAATGGCTTCAACGACATACCTACAACGGGACTCTTTCAAAGAGATCTCAATGATCGCTTGCGAAACAACGGTCAAAAACTCAAGCATAAATCTCGAAGTACGGCCTTAAGTCAGCAGTTCTCTCCGTATTTCATAGTCAGCATTTGGAATAGACTCCCATCCTACGTTGTTAGTGCGGAATCAGTCAACGCGTTTAAAAATCGTCTTGACATACATTGAGAGAGACATCCTCACAGCTAAGGATTCCTCCTCCAGGAATCGCTCACTCTCAACGGCTAAAGCCTCCGAGGCTTCCTTAATTCGTCTTCTTGTCCCTTCCGCTTCAACCACACTGCCTGACATCCTTAACTCCGCATATCAGCGGCTATTGATCGTAATTGCGTGCATTCATGATCGTCTCTTTAACTGAGATTCTTCTCCCTCCCCTTTTTTTTTTCTCTTTTCCCCAGTCTTTTCTATCCTTCTAACATAATGGCTATAGCTCATAGAGGGCCGGGGCGTACGTTCCGGTGTCTCTTTGAGAATGGGCCTCTTGGCTCGTCTACTGCCGCCTATCTAATTAACTTAGGAAAAATGGGAGGCTTCGCGGCGTGAGACGATCTGCCGCGGCGGAGGCAAATTCGACCAGGGAGAGGAGAATTCAACGCCGTCATTTTTCATGGCCAGTCAGGACACGTTTTTGGCATGGATCACATCTAGGTCAACCCACCAAACTTCCTACTAAAAATTATGAAGATTAGTCAACTCCTTCGACCAGTTATTGGGTGAACAGACATGCAAATACATATATATATATATATATATACAGTATACCTATATATACTTAAATCTTCAACGAAAACATCATCACCTCTTTCACTTCGTTCGCGGCTGATAATAAATGCCTTATCAGTCACAACATAATAATAGAGTCGTGGTCTCACTTGTGTATAACTGGGAAGCAGACCTATCGAACGGGTTCATACGATAGTCATATGAACGCATTCTTTCTCTACTCAACGTCCGAATATGTATCTGTGCCCATTTACGCAGCAGAAAAGTGCAGGAATTTCTCTACTCTAATTCACTCTAAACTTTATGAGGTATCCAAAGTTTTACTGAAGACACTTGCTAAGCTATTAACTTGACGGCTAACATTTTAATAAATTGCTTACTAGTTACCCAGTTCTGTTTGCAAAATCACACAATAAACAAAAACAGTCTTGAGCTGTGTTGAGAAAATGCAATCATTTCAGTGACCCATAAGCCTGACTTGAGGAACATGTCCGGCAGCTAGGGGTGCGGCTGGTGGCGCAAAGCCACTGACCTAATTCTCCATGGCACAACAACCTTGATCGGTGTCAGACTTACGTATTTCTGCACCAGATATCGTGCGATGTTGGCAACCCTTTCCCATCTGACGGACACGTGGATCTCATCCTGACGTTTCAACCCATTCCGGACGCCATCGTGGCGACGTCGTTGAAGTTCGAAGTGAACGTGAGCTCCGGCAACGGCGAGGAAGGCTACCGACTGCGGGACAACCGAGCTACGTTGGTGCTGCCCATCGTCACCCTCGCTGGTATCGACATCAGAGGGTAAGTGCTGGGCCATCACGGTACTGTTGACCTATGTGTTTCTCCGTGGCTGAGTGCTCTAATTTTCCGACCACAACAGCAGTTAAATTGACTTCTAATGCATCAATGAGGTGATCATAATTTTGTCCTAATTTAATAAGGCTGCTTAGACTACAGTTAATGACTTGGTGAAAATATTTTTGCAGTCGGGCATCGTTTGAAAATCACCGCTGCAAATTGATCACACTTCTACCCTGCCCATATTGTTTCTTAGAGCGTTCGATCAGCGGGAGGTCAGGAGAAATACGATAGATCCGCCGTATGGATCGTGATGCTAGACACTGTTCCCGTTCTGCACACGACCAATTTATTAACTTGTTAATAATACGATGAAGTCTCGCTTTCGTATTCGTTATATTCCTATAGGCTATAAAAGCAAATATACTAAGAACGTTCGTAATTAATACTGACTCAAATGCGGCAGTTCTCTTGGGTGAACTGAGGCGTTCGAGGGCTACCAAAAACTGCCAGATGGAATGTAACGATATTTTTGTTTGGGCTTATGCTACCTTAGTCCATTGATAACGCAGAGCTCGGAGTCCCTTGGTGAATGGCTTCATCTTGTGCAAAATAGTTTGTAAGAATTTTGCGTATGTCTTGAAGGTTACCGCGCTTATAAATCGCCGGCTCTGTAAGGATATTTACCTAAGTATATGTATCATCCTGAACATTATCTTGCTTGCTCTTCCATCTTCATTTCCTAGCAATGCTGTGTCTCACGTTCGTCTCATGTTCGTCTCGTGTTCGTCCCGTGTTCGTCTCATGTTCGTCTGTCCTTCAGCATTTCGTGGCCAGATGACGTGATCGTGTACAACACTTCCATGTACGGCACGGGCCTCCTCGGACCCGACCGGCCCATCTCCCATGAGGCGCAGATCGGGCCCCTGGTGTCGCACGTGTACGAAGTCACCAACAAGGGGCCCTCGCTGCTGAGGCGGGCCCAGTTGCTGCTGCTGTGGCCCAGTCGAACGCTGGTGGAGAAGCCTTTGCTGTACCTCGTGAAGACGCCGAGCGTGGAGCCCCAGCTCACGTGTCTTCCCATGGACGACATCAATTATCTCGACATAAAGGTAAATTACCAAGATATTTTTTTTTTGCGTTTGGTGAAAAGTGAATATCGGTTTCAACATTTACTAGAGTGAAAGAGATTGTCATTAGTATTGCGTATTTTGTCATAATTTAATTCACTATTGAGATAAATTGATCATAACTTCTGCGTACCGAGTGATCCAGGAGGCTCCATCAATTATTTTAGATGATTGTGATCCCGCTAGAAATACTGCAGTTGCGAAAGGCCTCCAGACTCAAAGGTAGCACTTACCCGCTGTCGAGGAGAACTTGATGCTTGCCATCTCCTTCATTATTTCGATTTGTTTTCATAAGGCGATATTATCATTCGTGCTTTATCATTGTCCGGCCACCGGACGCCTCTTTGTTTCTATGAGCCGGCTGTGGGTTTGGGGCTCCGGGTAGCCCTTGAGTTGGAGGAAATGCCACTCTAAAGGCGGATGAGACCTCTTTTGGTCCAACGGCATCCCTGAGAGGAGATGAACAGGCTGGTGCCATAGCTGGGTACTCAGTCTTCC
>LQNS02000211.1:37094938-37113298 GCA_001587735.2 Parhyale hawaiensis
AAGCTGTGTAGTGTCGGGCTGTCGGTCGCTACGTAAGCTGTGTAGTGTCGGGCTGTCGGTCGCTTCGTAAGCTGTGTAGTGTCGGGCTGTCGGTCGCTACATAAGTTGTGTAGTGTTGGGCTGTCGGTCGCTACGTCAGCTGTGTAGTGTCGGGCTGTCGGTCGCTTCGTAAGCTGTGTAGTGTCGGGCTGTCGGTCGCTACATAAGCTGTGTAGTGTCGGGCTGTCGGTCGCTACGTCAGCTGTGTAGTGTCGGGCTGTCGGTCGCTATATGTTGTATGTCGCGTGCTATCGATGTGCGTCGCTGTTAAGCGACGTACAAAAGTAGCCCGTAGCGATAAGCTGTACAGCAAGAGGGCAGGTGCGCTCACTATTTCGACAGAGTGCGGAGGGGCAAAATCATGAAAAAAAAGCGAAGGCACAAGGAAGAGTTATCAAGTTCATCACGAAAGACAACGGCGGTCCAACTAGAAATGGTGTATTGGTAGGTTTAAAGGCAGAAAACTGAAGATAGTGAACTAATGGCAGGCTTACCTATAGTGCTGTACATTACTGCTATGTTAGCGAAATTAGATGGTTGCTGTGGACGACCTTTGTGTTTTTTATCTCCTGCTTGTGCAACATTTGTAACACTGTCAGTATGATCAGCCGTCAGCTAGTGAGGGTATGGTTACTTCCGATCGTACGTTTGAGACATGTTGGTGCGTGCTCTTCTGCTGACCCTGTACATACTGACTGCTGATCGGTTCTCCGTGTCCCTACTGTCTCAAGAATGTGTTACCATTTCGAAGAATGTTTATTTGGAAATGCCAATGTGAGTGTTTGAATCTCCGAATTTGGATTTGTGTGAATCATCGAATAATGACTGTGTTTTCCTCCAAGTGCTCTTGTACGTAAGTTACGTCTATAAGGCTGTCAAACGAGGCGCATTTGTTACGTCGACATGGGAAAGATCGCACTGTGTCCGTCAACAATTGCCAGTTGTTGCTATTTTCCCAAGAGTGACATTGTTATTGTTTTATACTTATTGCTGATGAATGTCATTTGAGTGCACAGGATACCAGTCATTGGATACGATGCAAAGACCATGCCAATATTCTGTTGATTTTCTCATGTATCAACTTCCGTTTCATCACCCTGCACGGCTGCTGTTCATATTGGTGCGGCGTTTCACCGTATTTGCACCAGGTTGTGTTATTTTCCTACAAGGGTTTTTTTTATTGCATTCTTTCTGGGGTAAAAGCCTCAACATTGAAAGAGCACAGCCTGGGAAAGGCCGGGCCAATTAGCATTGTTATTGAATTCCACATTGTACGAGTAAAAGTTCTTCTACAGACTGAATCTTTCTTATTTTTATAGGTTGTTACAGCTGCCGTATTATAGTCATTAATAATAACTGTGTCCATCGTATCTATGGAAGAACCACTTATTTGCTGTTGTAGTTAAATGTTATATTTTCCATTATTAATCATTTCCTTAACCGTTGCCATTCACGTCGCGAAAACTGCTGCTTATTAACTATGTACAGTATTCCATTTTATCTTTGTCATTTGTATGAGCTTATTTGTGTTGATTTGTTATGTACAATTTCAGTGAACACTGTTTGTATCTAGTCACTTGTTACGTATTGACTTAATTACTAGCTATAGTGTAAGTGTAAGCTTTAGACGTGAAGTCAGTGGATAAAGTCGTAGTCATAATAATTATTTTAGCAGCTTGAAATGAGCCACAGCCTGGGCCTCAGAATTCATGAGAATGGACCTGTTGCCCGCTGTCCAATCTCCTCCTGCGTGAGTTATAGTCACGAATATAATGTTGTCAAAAAGGATCACTTGTGTGATTTTTGTAGTTTTCCCTGCACATTGTGGCTTAGGACGAGATCCACGTAACGTAACAATTCGCTAGACCAGCAGAGTAGCACTCCCACGCTCCTCGATAAGGTCAAAGCCAATGCTAGATCCAACTGCGATTTATCCTTAGACTGCCGCCCCGTACCCGTTTAGTGCTGGTTGATCAAATCCCCTTTTCTTAGTAAGAATGCTGACTGATTTTGTGTCTCATATCCAACATACATTTCGAACATGTGCAGACATTGTATAGAGCGGTGCTTCGCTTTACCTCCTAACGAGACCATTAGACGTACATTTGTAGCAGTACCACCTCTGCTCGGTATGTGCATTGTGCAATTTTATTCGCAATTATAATTGAATATATTAGAATTTTACCATTGCTGTGAGCAATAGTGATTTTAATTCGTTACGTGACTGATGTTCCGAAGTTTGCAGCATATGCGTTGTTTTGATAGCCTACGTGAGTGCCGCCTTCTATTGTAGAGAGTCAAAGAGCTCAGATTGGTTTGCAAAAACAATTGTTTTGATCGGCCCAGCGCATGTCTCATGCTAGTGACTAGTGAGACTACTGTACTTGTATCAATCATGTACGGTATAGCTGTTTTACAGCTGCTGTGGAGCTGTGTGCTCCCCATATTTGAGTCATGTACAGTATATAACAAAAGGTGTTACATTGACTTAGGACTCTTCCATATTACGAGCCTGTGGTGGGTCAATCTAAACTCATAAATCAAGGTACGTGTATCATTAGGCGTCTTCGATCGTGTGGGCCCACCGCGACGGCAATCTAGAACTAGTTATCGTTTGTGAACCCCAAAGTTTATTCATTTCACCAGATTTCGGCACTTTTTAAACGGAAACTAACTTGAGATTACGAAAGTTTGGTGGAAATTTCAATCGGCTCCCCGAGTAGATTGACTTATACGGTCAGCCCTTGATACTTTGAAGAGCTCAATTTTACTTAGAAAAATGCAGTTTCTTGCTGTCTCAAGCGTACTTGGCTTGCTTCTAACACTTGCAACACATTACAGAGCGGCGGGGTCGACATTCCTGTTTGGCGTCTCGGAGAAGTTAAGTCAGGTGGGCTTGGCTTAGCTTAACTTTAAAAAGGCGAGTCGATCGACCCTTCAGACGCTAAACAAACTTTTTCATGTAACATGTAATTTCTCTCTCGTCTTAGCTGAAATGCTTTCGTTGGCCTGTATGCGAGAGAGCGGAACAGTATACTTGGTGAATTGCAAGCTTGTCTTATGCTATTATGAACTACTATTTGTAGCGAGATTGAACTGGTCACTGCCCAGCAAACGCTGAAAGTGTCAAGTTTGTGTCAGTTTTGTGTAACTTTTTCATGTTGAAGTCGTAACAGCTTTCGATAGCTCCACGTACTGCGCTGTCCATGGGTGTCAGGACTTCAGCATGAAGAACCGAAGAACGTAAAATTTCAGCTGTTTTTGAAAATAAAGTGAATGATTTCAAAGAAAACTTGGCGCTAATTTAATCATGCTGCCATTTGAAGCTTAGAATGTGACAAACTCTTTTCAAGCATGGGGCTTTTAAGCATAGGTAAAAGCTATACGCAAACTGATAGCTACTGTATATATTACGTACTTATGTATAACATCGAATATATTTGGGCTTGACTAAGAAGTTAAACGCATATTTAAGGCACCCTTATGGACTATCGTCAATTTAAGCTTCATGAGTCAATATATAGATCATACTCTTGTCCAAATACTTCGTATTATTATTATACTAACGAACTTCTGAATGCTCCTCTATGGCACTGAAGAAAATCCTGAAGGGATGTAGTTAGCTCCAACTCTACAACCTGCTCTGGCCTCAATACGCAGTATCATTTTACTTGAGTTTCACCATTATGTTAACTGCACTTAGTGGAATTGGTTCTATACATCCTTAGGTTGTATACGCTATATATTTATACAGTACAGAGTGTTGTCTCTGGCGGATGTTTCATGCAGCCGTGTATTCGTATGGCCCTCAGTAAATCTTTGTAGCCAATCATTATGTATCACCCGACCCCTCGAAGTGCTTTGTTAACTAGAACTAATCCGCCTGCCAAATCCACTAACATCTTCAACCAACTTCTGTGCGATTGGTGTTGAGTTGTCTTTATCGTGTAAGTAAAACATTTCATGTTTGCACTGTTCATACTTACCAGAATACACTGAGAACACATTTTATCTTTGTTAGATAAAGTGCGATGCTAAGTACGATACTATCAGAATTCACTGAATTCATTCGGCTGCTTGAAAGCTCCCGCCACCTGCAGTGTGTACTCATTGCTTTCCAAAACTAATGCATTTCTACTTGGAGGTTTCCAGTGATTTTTTCTGCTGCACCCTATACGAAGCTGCACAAATGCACTTTCTTCTGGCCGCTTTACCGAGACTCGCTTTTAACCTCTCCCATAACATTATTTTAAACATAATTTTTACTGTAGTTACGTTGTTGAATAAGAAATGTATGGTACCTTTTTCATATTTACTTAGTTCTCCACAGCTTTTACACGGGCGGTGCTGCGTATGCAAATTGTTTTTGAAATGGAACATCCTGGTCTCGAACTACAACATTCTGAAATCTTTGCCACGCAGGAAGCTGCAGCGTAAGCTACAGCTTGGGGAACTTCCTTAAGTCAGTGTGTGGATTTGGGGACGGACCCATAGGTTTACTTTGACCTTTAACCGGGCTGATGGAAAATGCCCTCGTAGGAACAGCATTATCGAAGTAACCATATATGGTCACCTGCCCGGTAAAGGGTCACCTACGGTCACGTGTTACTTCAGCTTGTAAGGCAGTAGCTCCAGTGCTACCTTAACTTCGGCCAGACGTAAACAAATGGTAAATTCTCGTGTTTAGTGCAGTATGTGTGGCACCTTGTTCATATAATCTGTTATGTGCAAAATTGACTCATCTGATTGAATCAGCTGATATGTGGTTAGGTCTCATGTATATGCCGGCTCGCAACATCTGTTTACGCACAGGCACTCGACAATCTCTCACCTGTCGTACATACACACGCCAAGTATGTACCTGTGTGTCTGCTAACTTGGCGTTTTGACAGACTTTGTTACATACAGCTGGTAGAAAACTAAGTCTGTGCCTTAATATATCTTCGGTAATTACTACCCCATCATTCGTATTGCATTTGGTTGTAGGAGATCACAAAACATAATGAATGTGGAGTTACTTATTTCCCTCCCTCTATTTATATTCGTGATACAGTATTCCAAGATTATCTGCGTTTAAAATATCCATACATTGATGAATCATCCTTATATCTGAAAATTCCTATTACTGGCGTAAGTAGCAATGGTAGGAAAGGGCAAAAGAACATAATATTAATTGTAAAGATGTGCGTAGTTTATTTATAAGAGATCCTGTGCAATGCTAATCAGTTATATTATAGGTCACGTGGCAATAGCTGTCGGAAACGACTTGAGATTATGTAACAGTCGTCTGTATATTACTGGCATGTATGCTAATTATTAAAATAGATTATTCTAATGAGTCAGTTATATCATTTTCCTTAATTCTACGGACAGTTTCCGTAGGAACGAGTCATGCAAAGGGATTATCTGAAAGAATATACTACTATATTAGTCATTATACACACAACTTGAATATTCTCACAATACAAAGCGTCGTATTACAGGGTGACCTTCGCGGTACTACCAGCCCAACTTGGCCAATTAATGCCTGTAACTCTCCCACTTTTCACGAAGTAAAAATCTTTAGTGAAGTTTTCTTAGTTTCTACTTCAACTTCTATCATCAGTGACTCCTCTGGTGGTTTTGTCGAGCTTGTTTTTTTTTTATTTCGATGCGGAATATTTGCGAGAACCCACATCCCGCAGCAGGGCACAAGCTCGCTCAATGAGTATTGAAAGCCCCCGAACAGACAGTGACCCTGGCGCTGGGACAAACATCACACACTGTCGCCGAGACATTACCACTTTCGCTTCACTGCGGCAGACTGTTGAAACAGACGGTGACCTCCGCAAACGGTCACTGTAGTGTGCTGCGATGATAACAATTAATAATCAGTGTATCACTGATGGTTGTCGGGTGAGGTGTGTCTCTTTCTCTCTCTTACTCTGAAATAATCACTGTGATGACTGTAGGCAGAAGGAAAATGCTGCTGCTCCTGCAACAACGGTGCTCGCTTCGTCGTGAAATGTTATTTATACAGTAATATTTATTTAGCCTTATCTTCCTGATAGTGTGTTCGGAAAGTTTTGCAGGTTTGCTATTATTTTAGAAACATGGAAGGAATAATATCAGATAATTTCTGATCTCCTGGAGGCTGGAACTGAACGCCAGTTTCTTTTGGTCTTTCAATCACGAGTGTTGCAAAAATGTGACGAATAGCCTCTATGAACGCACTCGATATTGAAGTACCGAAAATGGGACTAAGCGATCATCTTCAGCACCTTTAGTTGTCGCAAGTCATAGTAAATAAAAAAGACGTGAATGATCAGGTAACCTATTTACACCATAGCAAAGAAGAGCCGTGGTAGTCGCTCCACAGGCCGTTACGGGACTGCCTTCAAATTTTCAAATGAACAAATGAACTTTTCCACTTCGCCCATGCGTCTAATATTTGTCTGTAATAAGTTTTTTTCTCCGGTGTAATCCGTCCTGAAGTCCAATCTCCAGAAAGTAGTTTTCAATTTGTTAAGAGAATCCAGTGATATGAGCGCCGCCAAAATGTTATGTTATGAAGGCAGAGGAGTACCCTTGTCCTAAATCAACAAATTTGTAACTGGACTCAACTTCAGTGTTATACGATGCCACCATATATATACAGTATATATGTAGTTCGGTAGCAGCTTTTCTGCTATGCAAGTTTTGTTGAAGGCGACTGGTGGTGCTGGAGGGCTGGTTTTCATGAGCAGCTGAGCGGTTTTTCGGTTCTTATAATAAATGATGAGTTTTAGCTTGTCTGTTGGGCTTCTGCAGGTAATGTTGCTCCACCACCACCAGCCCTACAACAAACCAATGTCGTGTATGAATACTCCTGTAATGTTGGAGACTGTGAGCCCCACCCTAGTTCATACATCGGCATGACAACAACAACGCTATCAAGGAGACTTACGATGCATCTGAGAGGAAGGGGACCGGTTAACCACGCAAAAAACAACAATAACCACCAGATCTCCATGGAAAACCTATAGTGAACCGTACAAAAATACTGCGTAAAAACGACAAGATGCCCTTACAAATAGAATAGGCCACACTCATCAAACTGAAGCAGCTTTCTATCAACACCCAAGCGACCGGCATCGCCAGAACCTTACAGCTACTGGGATACAAACAATCGCAACAACGAGCGTAATCAACAGCCAGCGTAATTGCCAAGCTGATCAGCGCGCTGATTGGCTAAGCTGGTCAGGTCGTGAGCAAGCCTGATGGGACCTAACACAGCTCTTCGTGTTCAAAAGCAATAGAGGGATGATAATAATCTTTATTAAGTACTCATAGACATTACAAAATTGGAATGAAATATGGTACACAGGAGAGTGTTTCTTATTTCTAGGTTACACACAGAGCATGTCGCAGTGATCTTACATATTAGACATCATTAAGCCCCATTGCTTGGCCTCCGTCAGGCAACAGGAGGCGCTGCCATCGTATATACATATTAGACCGTTTGTAGCCAGGGCCATTACGGATGGCTTTTATTAATNTATAAGCAACCCGCAAGCGCTGAATAGATTTCTTTTGAAGTTACCCCAAAGTGAGTTACAGTACAGGGGGTAACAATAGGTTCGGAATAATTGACATTTCACTTCTTCAGAGCAGTGACTGAATTTTCTAATTAACGTGGTACCAGCTCCATGGAGCTTCCGCGTTTCTTTCTCTATATCCTGGATCTTCGAAATTAATATGAAACTAGTACTGCTCGAGCCACATTTCTATCAGCATGGAAGACTTTCCATCGCCATCACCGCCACGACCACCACCGGCACCGCCGCAACCGTCTCCGGCACCGCCACCACCTCCTGATGATGATTACAGCCGTATATATAATCGAAACGTCGATGATAGCATCGGTGGTTTACTGTACAGCACTTGCAAAAATCAATGTATAAATTGTTTTCGTCAACTGGAGAAATTTAATAAATGTTTAATCAATACCAATCTCTCAGTCGCCTTCAACAAAATTTGCATATATATATTTCAAATATACACTAACGAACATAAGTTAAGAGACAATAAAACACATAATTATTAAACCTTGATTACAAATAAAATACTGAACGATAAAGCTTGAAAATTAGCATAATGCGAGATACATATTTTGTATTTATCGTGATAAATGATCGGAATATTGTAAAACATGATTACTGCATAAACAAAAAGAAAATATTATATTTTCTTCGACGCAAAAGTTAAGGAACACCATCAGAAATGTAATAGTGACCCTTAGGGATGTCCATAGTACGATGTTTCGAAGCATTTGAAAGACTTCTCATATGAAATAAATTTCAGATAAATTGTATAGCTGAACCAAGTCCACGAACAAAGTCCACGAACTTCACCAAGTCCTCATTGTCCACCAAGGGCACAAAAGCAACCAAGTTCACAAAAATCCGTGACCAGGCCTTCACAGCCGCGGGAATTCCCGGGCACGTATCCTGGATACGGTTTGGAAGTAGTGCACCAAACGCAACCTTTTTATTGAATAAGTCATAAGAATATGTATTTGAAAACATCTTACCATCCAATCGAAAAATTATACAATACTTCTACATTCACCAAGCCCACCAAGTCCACAAAGTCCACAAACGTCACCAAGTCCACATTGTCCACCAAGGGCACAAAAGCAACCAAGTTCACAAAGGCCCGTGACCAGGCCTTCACAGCCGCGGGAATTCCTAGCCACGTATCCTGGATACGGTTTGGCAAAATAAAAATTAGGTGCCTTGGAATATTTTTCTTCAGTATTAGATAGGGGAAAAATAAGGCTTCGGACAGACGGACGGACGGACTGACAGACAGCTCTCTTATTATAGTATAGATTATTTTGTAAGAAGGTTAAGTAATTTGGTGATTCACTGCCCCTTAACTTGTGCTCGCTAGTGTATTTATAAGCCTTCGTTGTGAGGACAACCTTACGTGACCTCAGGAACAGATACCGTATGATAACTTTAAGCTCGCTGCAGACGATAGTCTTGGGTCCTGTCTTTTCACTTCGCCGCGTTCGAATACTTCGCACTGTCCTTGCAAACACGACCACAGTTCATTTACAGAAGATAGTTGTGTCAAATTTGGTTGTATGCGTTACGCCCATAAATGTTCAGGTTTGTGACGTCACAATTGCGTCACGCCACTGTTGCAGTGAGGAATCTTTGATATTTCCACAGTGGCGTGACGTATTTCTTACGTCTAAATCCTGGAAATTTAGGAGCGACCCATAATCACCAAAATTTGACACATCTATCTTCTGTAAATGAACTGTGAACACGACTGTGAGTCTACCAATTACCAAAAGTTTCGATAAAATGTTTACCGTCGTATTCTCTGGCTTAGCCCGTGTCACTAAAGTGCAGTGTTTTGTATCTTTTCAAAATTTTAGCAAACATTGTCTCCAAAAGCAGTGTTCTTTTTCTTGTTTTGCCCAGACAGAGCAACGCGTTCGAACGAGATAAAGTAAACACAGGACGAAACCCTATCTTCTGCAGCGGGCCTAAAAATACCTATACTGTTTTATAAAATAGAAACTAGCTGGACGACAGTACAACCTGTACTATGTAAGCCAGATGATCGCACCGTTGAGTTGTGTTCGTACTTCTTGAAAACTCTAAACTAGCATATCAGTTGCTTAGGAGTGAAGTTCATGACGAGGTAGAAATAACCGTCTATGAAATTCACTTTCACACAGCCATCGGCATGCCTTTATCAGCTTGCCGAACACGGAAAATATGGCAGGGTTTGATATTGATTTCTAAAAAATTCAAAAATTTCCCACGACATATCTTGTTTTACCGCACATCTGTTAGCAAAACTGTTTGTTTTGTAATTTCTTGCGAAGCAATAACTGATAAACTGTCTGGATACCTCACATATTTAAGTATTATACAACTAAATCAAGCTTAGCACACAATACTGAAGNNNATCTTGTTTTACCGCACATCTGTTAGCAAAACTGTTTGTTTTGTAATTTCTTGCGAAGCAATAACTGATAAACTGTCTGGATACCTCACATATTTAAGTATTATACAACTAAATCAAGCTTAGCACACAATACTGAAGAAAAACTCCCTTCCAGAGACCTGAATGAAGTGAAAACAAGTCATTACTTATTAACTTCAGTCTTCATTCAGTCAACAGGCACAGGAAAACCGCCTACTAATTTTCAACGCCCATTGATTAACCCTTTCTTTCCCAGTATAGTCTCTGTACAGCATTTCAAATTGTGCTATACCATAAGACTAGCGGATTAATTCATAAGAGAAAGAGCAAATGACCGTCAGTCGTAGTAACTCTGTGCATTATTTTAAGGCAATTGTGTGTCGTGTGTATACAGCACGTGCTGATAAATAAAAGCGATAAGGATTGAAGAAGCAGGGCAATATTCGTATTCTATCCTTGAAGCTGCTGGACTCGTCTTTCTTCTATTTGGCTACTTCGTCGCTGTGTCTCATGGGAGAAAAATTACGTAGGATTTGTTCTTCTATAGTTGCTCATCCCCTTACACCATATTAGAATATACCAGTAATATTCATATCCGATATACGTGTTGCGGTGTGATATTACATCCAGTAGGAGCGGATGTTACAAGTTTAATTTGCTCTTCGTTGCACGATAACGAAACGAACCAGTCTCATTAAATGGCAGAAGAAATTCTTACCTGAAACCATCGAGATTCTTCGCGGAAATATACAGCCCGAAACTTAGCCTAACCTCTTGGGGTAAGAGCATGTCCGACACTGAGCAACGAACAGAGACTAGGACACACAGGACACTGTTGTCTGCGGGATACTACCTCACTTTCCCTTCCCCATTGTGAGCTACAGCAGAAACCCTGCCTGGTTGCTTTCTTTCCATGTATAAACATTAAACTTAATCATGCTCAGAGCATGTAGCTCTTGCTCTCGTCCTTTCCTGACGAGAAGTTGTCGAGCGCACACTTCGCCACTATTTACGTCTTCAAGGCAGCGCCCCCTGTCGGTTGGCCGGGCCTCGATGGTGCCCCTGCTGCTGCTCTGCCTCCTGGTCCGCTGCGCAGGTTATAATTTGGATACTTCCCGGCACGTGATCCACAGCGGGCCTGCGGACAGCCAGTTCGGGTTCAGCCTGGCACTTCACCAAGATGCGGAGGGAATGTGGTGAGTGCAACTACTGTATTTTATGTCTCTCTTTCACTGCTTATGCTCCGCTATCCAAAATAAAAGTTTATGATAGCTTTTAGAATGATGAAATGAACTTTTGTACTCACAGGAGAGTGAGCTAATAAGCTATTGGATATTGGAGCAGCGTATATAGTACAGCTACTATAGTGACATGGAGGGTATAGGGCAGCTATATTTATCACAAAATATGTCTGGCAAAACTGTTAAAAATCCCAGTTTGACCCCTGAAGCATAACTTCTTTCCCTGCATTTTCTCTTTCCTTATTTCAGTAAAAATTTGGGGACTTTTGAGTTCTCCTGCGTAGATTCAGGGAAATACCGACACCGCTGTCCGGCACCGTTCGAGCAGCATTTGTCGCTGGTGACGTAGAGTGCCCCGTTGCTGAGGACACATGCGGCCGTTCTCCCCGCTAACACGAATTTTCGAGATGCAGAAAACTGCTGCCGTAGAAATAGCATTGAAGAAGTAACTATGTATCTATGGTCACTTGCTCAAAATAGGGTTTAGGTATACTCCAAAATTCCAGATTTACAATTTTTAATTAAAAAAAAATATTGTTTGAAAAGCCGTCCAAGCAAGGCAGTGTACTGTAGTACTAACGCTACACGTGTACTGTTGTATGATGAACGTAGCAGATTCCTACTGCAGCCCTTATAAGGAAAATGTGACGATACATCGCTGCACTTCAGGCGTCATCGATTAAAATGACAGTTCTATCGAGATAACTCAATATTATTAGCATCAGTTTCATCAGAAATATGATCCAATCATTACTACACTGCTGTGGGTCGAGTTTCTCGAGTTTGTTCCAAACCGATTATCCTTGAGACGATCTCAAACTCAATCGTGATCGAAATTCAGGCGTTAGTAGTGTCAGTTAGGGCCAACGCCTGAAACTCGAGTCACTGCAGCCTGCAAAACTAACGCTCACTGCTTAAGTTATAGCTGATGAGATTAGCTTATCTAGATGGAAGTCTACCAATCGATGATGCTTTTAATACAGGCGATTACTGCGTTCAGGCAGAAATGCCTACGAAATACTGGCCAAGTGCACTTCACCCAAAGCATATCAGCGAACCTATATTAGTGCAAGAGCCTTAATTCCCTCACTCATCGTCGTCGATTTTAGACTCAATGGTCACTCTACACGTATACATTTTTAGCCTTTTTTCCGAAATTTTGTGCCAGAAGAATAAATATTTTGTTGACAACTTTGCAGTCACGTCGAGCACGATAGCCCACTATAGTTGCATCTATGATTCACAATTGAAGAACTGAACGACGAGCTCTAAATTAACCAAGTGATCAATATATATTACAAATATTATGCTTTTTCAGGCGCTCGTGGTTAACATTACACAGTACAAAATTTAGGACCTGCGGGCGTTTAAGCCAGCGGTTAAAGATTTTTCAATGGATTTTCTTCAGCAGCGTCTTGGGCTTCTTGATGATGCTTCATTTAAGTTTATTTTTTGTCAGTGGAGGCCTGGGCGTGTAATTTTAGTAATAACTAGAGCACTATGAGAGATCGTACCTCCGCCAATGATGGCAACGTCAAGAAATAAATTAAACTGGGTCTCAAACTGTGATTTTTTTTATCAGTAACAAAATTTGGTCAATTAGGCTTTTGAAATTATAGTAACAGCTTCCATAAATTTCTTGAATATCCATCCGTAAAGTTTTTGAGTTGTGTTCTGACACACATTTTAAAAAAACATTTGTAGGACACACAAACGGACGAACCTATTTTCATCAAAATTTGATCATTTTAGTCTTTCAACTTGTCTAAGAAATCCTGTGAATTTCATAAAGATCAGTTCATAACTTTTTGACATATTATGCTTACAAACGTAGAATCAAACTCAGAGACAAACAAACAGACAAAGAGATCACAAAAATTTGGGCATTTACTCTTCGTAATATACCTAACAACTCTTGTAAATTTCATAAAAAATTGTCCATAACTTTTTGAGTTATGATACGAAAAAAAAAGAGGCAGACAAACAAACAAACGGTTGAACGTTCAGATCTTTAACAAAATTAAATATCTCTTACTCTCAACATGCCCAAAAAATCAATGAAAATTTCGTAAGGATCCGTCCATAACTTTTTGAGTAACCTTGGCGACAAAGACACAGACAGACAAACTCGACAAAACACATAACCTCCCTAGTGGAGGTAATAATATGTACATATAATCGTATCCCAATAGTTATATTTCATGCTGAGCTATGTTTGGGTATTCTACATTCGTACCCAGACACACGCACACGTGTTGCGACACAAGTTGTGAGTTTCTGGCATGCACCTCTGCCGTTGTCCTTAGGTTATCGCCGCTGATAGCAAGAAGTTATCGGAGCAAAGACGTGTTGCTGGGGCAGTATACAAGGTAATGGGACATCAGTGATAGGCAGATTGCCTCTCGCTTCTAAAGTACCTGAGAGGAATTGCCAGTCTTAACGCCATACGCTTCTGTTCGGAGCTTCGTAATGTAACACTAAAATAGGTTCGTGAACGCGACAAACTGTAACCGATTTAATTAGCAATAGGTATGTAATTTACTCTTAGGTCACCATAGCACACGGTCATGCGTAGATTCCCCAATGATTCGAAACTATAAGGCCAACGCCTTTGGAAATGTTCGGCACACTTCGAGGTAGAAATCAACATAATACGCAGGGCAGATGAACGAATTTATTCTTAAAACAGAGACGTAACAATGGGATGAACGTCGTAGTAGTGTAGTAGTAGTAGTAGTAGTGGTTCAGCAACAATGGAAATGCACTACTTAATATGTCGTATAAAAGAAAATGGGTAAATACTGTCTAAAATGCGCGAATAAGCAAACGAAACAGCTATTCAAAGTTTGAATCTCGAAAATAGAAAATGGTTACAAAAATTGCAGCAATAATTTGAGCAAGTAATAACTGCATATTATTGCACACTTGTAATAGATGTAGGCACAAGGTACGCTTAGATTTACGATTACCGATTAAAATATTCTCACAATTCAAAATTCCGTTAAACATTTCTATTCCTAAATCACAAAGTATATCATTGCTATGCTTTTCCGTATTCCTTCTTAGCTCAATTTCCAAACCCTCGGCATAATGCGTGTGACATATGAATTTGGTATCTACATACTGTAGTTGCAATATCCCTCCGTGAAGCTGGCTTATAGCTGCAGCACGAACCAGTAGGTGTGGGTATCCCAGTAGAGAGTGCGGTTAAGCTGTTTAGCTTTACGTTTATCTAGCCAGGCAATGACTAAGTTGGCTGGCACGAATTTTGTCTTAATAGGCAATTTTATGATAAGAACTGGTGTATCAACGTTAACTTATGGGTATTTCAAAAGAAATTTCCACTGGCAGATACGTTCATAAATGTTTAATTACGTCTTTTTGAGTCTTGAAACTGACGTGTGCTATCTTTACTCTCTCTGTGACAGGGTTGTAGTGGGAGCCCCTAAGGGGCAGACACCCGTGCCGGGGGTAACTCGGGCGGGGGCCGTGTACCGCTGCTCCCCCACTCTTGCGGACGACTGCACCGCGTTGCCCTTCGACACCCACGGTGGGGCGATCGTCCGCAGAATAGTGTTCTAGTTCCAGTACTTTGCTTTCTATAAACAGGGAATGTTCTGAGAATGTTATTAAGCATGATGGATATGAAGAGATTAATATCAATTATTTCCTTTCTCAATATGTATGAGGGTTCTAAGTTTGTAGTCTGTAATAGGTATAATTTTGCCGTGAAAACTTGCTAACAAGCAATATTGTAAACGATAACTTTACGACTGTCGGAAAATCGTTTTGAATGAAATATTTGGGGTCAAGATGCACTATTTCTGAAAAAAAAAACATACTAATGGTTTTAAGAAGGACAGCGATTGTTTTGAGAATGGCCACGGTTGTTTTATATAATGGCCACAACTGTTTTGACAGTGACCACAATTGTTTTAAAACTGGCTATAATCGTTTGAGAGTAGCCAGAATTGCTTTGAGAATGGCCAGAATTGTTTTGAGAACGGCCACAATTGTTTAAAACTGGCTAGAATTGTTCTGAGAATAACCACTACTGTTTTGAGAATGACCAGAATTGTTTTGAGAATGGCCACAATTATTTTGAGAACGGCCAGAATTGTTTGGAGAATGGTCGGAATTGTTTAGAAAACGGCCACATTTATTTTGAGATTTGCTAAAATTGTTTTTGTTTTGAGAACGGCCACCGTTGTTTGGAAAATGGCCACAATTGTTTGGAGAATGGCCACAATTATTTTGAAAACGGCCACAATTGTTTGGAGGATGGCCGCACTTGTTTGGAAAATGGTTAGAATTGTTTGGAGGATGGCCGCACTTGTTTGGAAAATGGCCACAATTGTTTTGAGAACAGCCACAATTGTTTAGAAAATGGTCAGAATTATTTGGAAAACGGCCTCCATTGTTTGGAGAATGGCCAGAAGTTCGCTCCTTGTTCAGATAACGGAGCTCATCTACATGGGTCGGCAGGTAACAGCCACGAGGCCGGTCAGCAGGTGGACGACAAGAGCGGTCAGTGGCTCGGCGCGACGTTGGTGAGCCGCTCTGGAGTGCTCGTCGTAAGTCATCTATCAATATTTTCTTGATGATTTTAATCATAGTAAGAATGTTATCTGCCCATCACTCGTCCTCCTCTGACACAACCACACAGCCATGTGAAGAGCTCCCCGTGAGGGCACCAAATTTCTCTGCCGATAAGGTTTAAACTGCCCTTTACCATACATGCAAGGGATAGCCAGTCGTGCAGAAGACAATGGAAACGAAGAAACAATGGGCAATACTTTCCAATACGTTCGTGTTTACCTATTAGACCTTTAGTTTCCAATTCTTAATAATATATTTGTACGACTAACAGCGATAGCTCTGAGAATTGGACAGCTTTCGATTTCTGTTGTAATATTTAGACAATAATTTCTTAGAAGTTCAAAAGTGGTGCGAGCAAGAACTTCCTCTGAACATTTTTGGTTCATCTCTGAGCATCTCCGGAAACACCTCCAGATTCTTCGTGCTGTTCGGTGAACTTATCTTGTCCTAGCAATATACTCTTAATTAAGTCACAACTGATGGAGACAAATACTAGAGAGATCTTTGCTTGTATAAGCCTGCTGCTAACCTGCCTTGTTCAGCTCACCTCCTCACCCTTATGTTCCCCAGGCGTGCGCCCCCCGCTACGTGTGGTTCACCTCCAGGAGGGATCGTCGGGAGCCCGTGGGGCGCTGCATCGTACGGACGTCGGAGACTGGTGCTACTCGGTACCAACTCTACGCTCCGTGCAAGACTAGTGAGGACTTAGAACTCCAGGACCGCTCATTACTTTGTGAAACTTTGTTGACCTCATGGACCTCACTGACATTCCGATCCTGCACTGTATGTGGGCTATTATTATTTTTTATAACGGTAATAGCTCATAGAGGGCCGGTTGTATTACTGTTTCCTTGACTCCAAAAGACCCGTGCTTCTACTGGTGTCGCTATGTTCAAGTGTTTCTCTGTAAAAAAAATCGTGATGGCAAAGGTGACAGCCACAGTACTCACTTGTTCACTTGCAAGTAGACGAATCTTTACTTGTGTACTGCTGCTGCCAGACTTGGTCAAGGGAAACTGGTAATGTTAAGCATGTATATAGAATGATAGTTTAGTCTGACCGATCCCCCCCCCTCACCAGGTGCCTGGGGATATCACCGCCAGGGGTCGTGTCAGGCCGGCTTCTCTGCAGCACTCACTTCGGTGAGTAGCTACCGTTGTACAGGGAACACACTGCGTGTACTTCGTCTTCATCTCTTCCTCCGTACAATCTCGGTTTCGGTATTTAGCGTGAACCCTGGCTGTCGATACCAGCTTGTGATACATGGTTATCAAATTTTTTTTTCCCGTACGAATAGAATTGAAAAGGAACCCAATGAGCAAATTGTTAAACCTTAACTATAGATAATTTTTCCATTGAATTTCATAAAGTACTACAAAGTGCGATCAATTTCCGTGTAGTATATCGGTTACATCGTATTTCTCTTGCGTTGCAGGCTGGGGAGCAGCTCATTGTGGGCGCTGTGGGCAGCTGGTACTGGCAAGGTGAGTCTACCTAACCCAATGTGACCTAGCGGTGATCAAGAGTAAAATGTGTGCTCTTAGGTAGTGGTGGGAGCTACGCATAATATATGTATCTAATTACTAATATTAAACAAATAAATAAGTAAATTAAATATTTGAAAACTATATGTATATCGTAAAGTATTTCCTTATTTTAGTTAAATACATTGCTACTTCTAATATCTAAGGCGGAAATGTACTTAGAGTTTGTATGAATTGGCTATTTGCAGTGTTAGCAACAACTAATTATGCTTAAGATGGCCAAAAACTATATCTTAAGGAACAAAATAGAGTTTTCAGTCATCTCAAGTTTAAGCAATTCGATGTTTAGTCCTGAAAGTCTATTTGAAGTTTGCGACCATTTCAGTGTTTAAGAAATTAAGGTTTATGCTGAAACTTTATTTAAGGTGCCGAGCCCAACGTACAAGTCTGAAGTTCAGGAGCAGTCTATCCAAGACGGCTTAGGTTACGGCAGCGTTACTGGGTCATTTGATAATAGCCCACCCCACTTCAGAAGTATACACTAGCGGGCAAAATAAGAGAACGATTTTCATTATTTGAAAATAAAGTTTAACCATGTAGTGTAGGTTAATGAATCTGTTGATGGGGCCGTAAGGAATGTATTTAACATATTTCTACAATATATCAGGAGAAACATAACTATGTTTAATACGTTAGAGCAATCTAAGAAACAATAACAAAAATTGAACAGTGCAAAATAAGAGAACAATCGTCTCTAAAACATTCTTAAATTTACCCCGGTCGTCTGGCAACATTCAATTTCGTGTAAATGACTTCTAGAACTGCCACTCTTACGATTACACCATTCTGGAAACATGGCACCTCGCGTGAAAGTTACTGCTGAGCTGCGGGAAGAAATTGTTAAGCTCAGGTCACAGTACAGTAAAGGAAGTAGGGAAAATCTGTTAATTTCGGGTGGAACCGTGGCGTCACAATCTAGGCACGCCCTTTGCTGGAGCAACGGGCCAATAGCAGAGAAGCGGGCAATGGTA
>LQNS02000211.1:37113919-37128636 GCA_001587735.2 Parhyale hawaiensis
AATATCGAAGTCATGAAGTGGCCTGCCCAAAGCCCGGACCTTAATCCTATTGAAAATTTATGGAAAATTATAGGTGACAATGTAAGAGAACGACAACCATCCACAGTAAAGGATCTGTGGACTAAAATTGAAGAGGAATGGAAAAAAGTAACTCCAGAGTTTTGTAAGAAACATGGGATGTCGTGTAATCGTCGCTGTGCTAAAGCTATTGAAAATAAAGGTTTTAGTACTCCTTACTAATTGTTCTACACCTAAAATTAACCATTGTTCCATGCTATTTGTTTGTAAAATTGTATTTAGAGACGATCGTTCTCTGATTTTGCACTGTTCAATTTTGTTATTGTTTGCTAAATTGCTCTAATGTATTAAATACAGTTATGTTTGTCCCGATATTTTGTAGAAATATGTTAAATACATTTCTTAGGGCCCCATCAAAAGATTCATTAACCTACTCTACATGGTTAACCTTTATTTTCAAAAAATGAAAATCTTTCTCTTCTTTTGCCTGCTAGTGTAGTCTTCAGAAGCATAGTTTTAGGGGCAGTAGGCCTCCAATGGTCAAACTAAGTGCCTTTCCGCAATGGGATGTTGCATTGACGGTATTGTTATTACACTATCCTGCATTTTATTCTAATCGAAATTGTGACAATGAAAACAGATCAAAAAATGCTACTGAGTCTTCATTTCATTGATACAATCGTACCACGTAAATTACGACCAACCTGCTGCAACCGTCTGTCTACCCACAGGTCAGGTGTTCAGGCAGAGCCTCCTCAACCGCCAGGACCAAAGCTCCACAGTGGAGGGGCCTTTCACCCAGGACATGACCTATCTAGGGTACTCGGTGACCAGTGTGGGGCGTATGGGGGACCATGGCCGTCGGGCCGCCGGGGAGGACAATCACCTCGGCTCAACAAGCAACGGTACTTTTGACGGCGGTCCTCAGGAGTACATTGCTGTGGGACGACCCCGGGGGGCAGACCTTAGAGGTCAGATTCAGATATTCGACAACCAGCTGACGCTGGTGGCAAACATTACGGGTGATCAGGTGGGTCTTGAGAACATTTGAGTGGGACTTAATGTTACCCGCTAGTCATTGTTCTTCTTCAAGTCTATATGAGTCTCAATATGAGGAAACCCATAGCTTGCACTACAACACAACTCAAGGGACGACATTCTGACTGGCACAGTACACTCTTCACATCTACAGCTGGGTCCTGGACACACTGGCATCAAACTCGCCATTCTGTGTACGCTCATTACAGTGCGTGCGTTCAAATGCGCTTTGTTGCCGCGCAAGAACCACCAGAAGCACTACAATCAGCACTACGTAACCTAACCTAGCCTAGCTTAACCTTACGTAACCTTACCTTACCTAACGTAAACTGATCTTACCTAACCTAACCTTACCTAACCTAATGTAATCTGCGATACACCGAGCAAGCACAGCACTCGAGCTTGAACGCCACCCGCACGTATATACCGATGCCCGTACACAAACTTACATAGCGAATGGCGAGTTTGATGCTTGCGCATCACGGACGCCTTCTCGTCGTTCGCGACGATTTGTGTGCGTGTTTGTGTACGATGATCGTGTATGTGCCAGCGGCGTTAACGAGGGTGCCCTGCGCTGCTCGCTGATTAAGTTAGGTAAGTTTAAGTAAGGTTAGGTAAGATTAGGTAGGTTAGGTAAGGCTAGGTAAGGTTAAGTTACAACGTTAGGTTAGGAGGTTAGGTTAGGTTAGGTTACGTTAGGCTAGGTAGCGTTTCTTTCGCCCGTAGGAAAGCTTGCGTGAAAGTAAAATCGTCGTGAACGACACGAGTGAGTCCTGGACGCACTGGCGCCAAACTCTCCATTCTGTGTACGTTCATCACGGCGCACGTGCGTCCAAGTAAATTTTCTTGCCTCGCCATAACCACGAGAAGCACTACAACCCTAACCTAGCCTAACCTAACTCTACCTTACCTAATCTTACCATACCTAACTCTACCTAACCTAATCTGCGATACAGCGAGCAGCACAACACGCGAACTTGATAGCCGCACGCACACAGAATCGTCTTAAACGTACAAAGCGCTTGGCGAATTTGGCGTCTGTGCGTCCCAGCCGCACTGGCGTCATACTCGCTATTTTGTGTACACTCATCACTGTGCGTTCGTTCAAGTAAGGTTTCTTGCCGCGCAACAACTACCACAAGCACTACAATAAACATTACTTATCCTAGCCTAACCTTACCTAACCTAACCTTACCTAGCCTAACCTTAAATAACCTTACGTTACCTTGCCTAACCTTGCCAAACCTAACGTTACCTAACCTAACCTAATCTGCGGTACAGCCAGCAAGCACAGCACACGAGCTTGAACGCCGCCCCCACGTACACCGATGCCTGTACACAAACGTACATAGCGAATGGCGAGCCTGACGCCTGTGCGTTCCGCAAGCACACCATCTCAAGACCTACACCTACTCGTTCTCACGTTGCTACAGCTATTGATAAAATTTCTAAGGCGTTAAGTAAATGCTCTGCTTCAGCATTCAGAAGCTGGCATATGTACGTCAATATTTTATCCATTACCTTGCAGCTCTACAAATCTAAGTCTCTTATATACTCTCTGCGCGTAAAGTGGTGTATTCTAATTTCCCCAACTTAATTTACTGTAGTATTATGAAGCACATCCTAACTTTCGAGCCGTTACTGCAATAGCCTAACAGAGAACGCTATGTAGAAAAAAATGCACTTGGCCTATCAAATTATACTTTCGCTAAATAGACTAGCGTTTGGTACGGAATGACTTTAGTTTAAATAAATATTCATTATTAAGTACACATAAGGACATGGTTAACAAGGCACAGCTTCTTACTAAAGTTACATTAGATACAAAGACCAGATAATACCAACTCTACAAACTAAACTGCATCGGGGCCCATTCTTGGTCCCTGCTTGGTACTATTATAGTAGGCGCTGCTATCGGCTGTACATGATAGATAGCTTGCAGCCAGGACCATTAACGACCACCTAGAGTAAAGTGTTATCAGCTTCTTCTGAGCTGTGCTGAACTGTAGAATGAAAACGCCTTTCCTTGACCTGACTTTGAAACAAGCAGTGTACTTCTGAACAAATATCATACTTGAGTAAGTTGACCTCGGCACATTCAGCAGTCAGTGAAATATGTCATCATAGGCTACACGTAAGCGTCCGACATATTTATACCCAAAGTTTTATCAAAGTGAGTTACAATACAGGTGATGGCAGTTAAATAGTCGGCAGTTGATCTCTTCCGAGCAGTGATCAAATTTCCTGATTCGCATGTTACCTACCGCGTGGAGCTTTCGTATTTCTGTCTCAATATCCTGGTTATCACAAAAATTACTGGTGATTTTACGACCCAGGTAAGAGAAGTTAACCACATAAATGAGATCGATAGCACTGAGACGAGTGACTTAATTAATCCCCGGTCAAGTTACTTTTCCTAGTTTTTAATGCACATGCAGATAATTTTAACAGTATAATATTCAATACACAGTTCTCGTTTTTGCATATTATGTACAGTTATTGCAGCCCAGTGGAATAGTGAGTGGCAAAGACCATGTCATCAGTAAAAATCAGCGCAATTACTGCGTTAGTGTTGATATGATGCTCTACTCCAGCTGCTTTCAGTTGGGTATGGATACTATCAATGAAGACATTGAAGAGAATTGGGGAGAGTTAGACCGTGTTCACACGTCCTCCATCGTAACGCGTTCACTCAAACTGATGGACGCGGTGCGTTGAATTGATGGAAGCACCTGTAGCAAACGCGGGAGACTGAAGGATGAAGCATGCCCCTTTTTGAACACTCTGCTGTCATTCAGGTTCAGTGAACAGAACCTGTAAATACTATATTTATCGCCTATAATGCTTTCAAATCATGAACAAGTCGACAAAATTTTTCTTATCGTCACTTAACGATCCGAATCACTAACCTGAGAATGTTGTAAGAACACGAACTCTATCTTTGATTTGAAACCCCAGCTGATTATTCTGTGCTGATTTCTCTTTCAACGGTTAATCAGGCTATAATTTTTTAGAAAATGGGCTGTCCCTATCAAAATCAGACTATAAGATTAGGGATACGGATATGACTTCAAACGGAGGCAAAACATAAGCGAAAATGTAAAGAAACGAATCAATACTGAACGCGCGGCGTCATTCACTTGAATGAATGACACTTCTACGTGAAGACAGAGACAGAAAAAGTTGACGCATAGCTCGTGTTCATTTTCGTGATTGAATGCTTTACGGTATGTGACATGTAAACTCGCCTCCTAGTCGTATGTCAATAATCGTACCAAACGCGGATAAAATTGCCTTTTCCCATTTCACAAGGCATTTCTGAGTTTGAAACCTATTACTTTTGCATCTTAGCAATATAAGGGAGTATTTGTCTCCCAAGTATAGAGAGAACGGTAATGGTGTACTCGGTTAAATTCAGCTTTCATGGAGAGAAAGCCCACTTATATTGAAGATCCACTGTCAGTGACGTGAATTTTGTCCTGTTTGAGTGTAAATATAGCCATTTCTGTTCCATGTTGTGCTTTGAATCCAAATGTTTACCTACGATCATCATGATTCTCAAGCACTAGTTCTACCACTTTTGAAAGAGACATAGCCACTGCTATGTAGGGTAATATTAGCTCTCGTCTTACACACACTTTGCTTCTTTTTTTTTTTTTTTGCAATGGGTGATGTAACTTTTTTAAGTCCCCTGGGAGGAAACCCGAAGTAAGGCACCCGGTTAGAAACATTGCAAGGAGTGTTATTAGCCTCTGAGCTATATTTCTAGGGTCAACTGGGATATAATCAACCCCGAACACAAAGTTATTCTTCAGCCCTTTCAGTGCTTGACAAACCTCAACTTCAGATACGGTGCATTCTTCGTTAGAGGAAGCCAAATTGTCAAGAATGATATCAATATAACCTTTATGATTATCATGTGTAAAACAATTCAAATTATCGGCATGATGGGTTTTCCAAAATTCTGTTACATTAGCTTCTCTTGTGACTTCATTCACCGAAAGTGCAACGATGTGGACTTTCGGTTTCAGATATTTTAGGCTAAATTCCTTCTACAAATCAACGGATTTATTTTATGATAGTTCGCCAGATTGCTTTTATGATCTAATTTTATTTTCACGTCTACTCATTTGCTTGAGCAGAGTACGACATACATTTTGTGAAGGCACCTTTTTTCATTGGCCAGTCTGCTGGCAGTATGAAGTTCACGGTCATTGCTACTCCATTCCGGGACGTGTGTCTTTTCTCTTTCGCGACTTGTACCGAGTACGGGACACCCAGATTAATGAAAGGTCATTTGAATTTGTATGTCTGACAAGAGCTGACATAGCCCTATTTCAGTGGCCTTATCAATTGCATTGACTGTCATTCAAGCTATGCTGATATGCGGCGAACATGGTTCCTACCACAGAAACGACATCTGATATGTTCACTATTGTCATATTTTTGTTGCACCTGATTGGAACTTTTCCAATACTAAAATTGCAATAGAGAGGCAGATAGTCAGAGGGGGCGAATACTTCCTGTTTTACTGCTAGTGGACATAGAAATGTGGCCAAGCCAGTGCACCCCGTCCTTACCATCAATATGGGTAAACGTGTTTGGCGAATACAAAGACACATCTGCGAACGTGACATTTTTCTCTAAAACATGTCGCACAATTTATTATATAGTTGCAGTGGAGGTTGCGTTGAAGTTTTCTATAATACAGAATTACGAGGCTGTTGTGGCCGCCAGAACACCTTCAAGTATTTCTAGATTCTGTAGTTGATCGCCAACCCAAAATGAACCAGGAAGACATAAATTCGCGAACAGAATTACATTTCTAGGTGCCTCATACGGGAGGCATATATCGTATTGCCAAACTTCAGATGCTTGGAAATTCTGTCTGACCGTAGAAAACAAAGGCTGCCGCTAGGTCGGCTTACATGGAGCTGCTATGAAGTATCCATGCAGGATATTGAGAAAGAGCCATGTAGTTTTACGGAAAAGGAAGGTGATGGTCAAGTAACAACCTTTCCTGGAGAAAAAGAATATTTACTTAGTGAGTAGGCTCGCCACAAGAGCATTAGCACTTCCGTCTAAGAAAATGAGAGCGTAATGGCATGAGCTTGAATGCGAAAAAATTGGTTAGAATCCAGGGTAGCAAGCATCGAAGCGTTCGTACGGTGCCGTGAAAACAAGTAGAATGACTAACCGCCCCCGTGCCTCAGTTCGGCAGTTACTTCGGCTACTCCGTGGCGGTAGCTGATGTCAACGGCGACGGTTTGGATGACTTGATCGTCGGAGCCCCGTGGTACACTGGCTCTACTGACTTCACTGGAGCTAGTGGTAAGTGCTGACGTCACTGGAGCTAGCGGTAAGGGTTGACGTCACTGGAGCTAGTGGTAAGTGCTGACTTCACTGGTGCTGACGGTGAGTGCTGATGTCACTGGAGCTGACGGTGCGTGCCGACGTCCTCAGCGACCAGGGTCTGAGCTACAAGACAGCTCAGGTAGTAGAACAGAAGTTCTTTGAAAATCGAAGAGAAACCAGCATGCTGTAGTACGGCACCTTTGCTGCCGTCCAACAGCTACTGTTGTTAATCTCTTACGGCATAACACCCGTATAAACTATATTAGAAGTAGATGATTGCCGACAGCATGCATGTGCTACCTGAACGATATTTCATCAATTTTTGAGCAGGACATATTGTTTGAGCACATCCATTAACTAACTGTTGCTCAGGAGACATCGATGCCAATAGTCTAGAAAAAAAATTGGTGAAGGAATTATGTCCATCCGTTTGTACCAAGAACGGTTCGTGCCCTCCTCAGATTTCTTTTTTACACCAGCCTTCAAACACAAACGAAACCGTTATTATTTATCATTAGTAGCAGATATTTATCTCAAGAAGTCCCGTATCGGTGTCTAATTCCATAGAACATCGCTTCATAACTTCATAAGGAAATGTTAATTTTCTGCTGCATCAGGCACATCCGGTAACTACAGAACCAGCTGGAGGAACTTACCAGATGGTGGCATGGTTGCCACGTACCTGCAGACACCCGAAGTGAGTTGCTGTGTAGTATGAGCAAACTAGTGGTCTCAAAGTTCATAAACTGCCAGGGCGATAACACGGCATAATTTCATTATTGTACATATTAAAAAAATAGGGAAGGTACACCGACTCCTAATGTTACATCATGTTACTTTCTTTTCAAAAAAAGTAGATTAAAAGTTTGACTGAATTCGTTCCCAGTGAATGTAGCCTATCCTATTTACATCAGAACGAAACGCAAATCACTTATCTGATGATGCTATTCTGACAATTCTTTGTTTGATAAGAAAAATAAAAAAATACTTTGAAGGGTGGAAGTGCGATCAATAAGTAACGTCACTTGATTTTGCAGGAAACATTCTACTGTATAGTGACACCCAGCGGGCGGGCTATCAATGCGTGCTAAAAAATAGGACTTTTGTAGTAGCTCATGCGAAATATGTGTCACAAAATCATCTGCTATCTGTCTTCTTGCTTTTGTGAGCTCCATTTTACAAACCCTGCGACGTCCATATGAAGCAAATGTTCATAATGGCTTCAAAGTATTACATGACAAAATTTTCGTAGTCGTATTGTTTATGACTCTTTTTTGCTTAGTTTCTTACATAAAACTCAATATAATCTTAGTGTACTCAACGATGAGCAAATGTAATTGTGAAATTGGTTTCCCTATATTTTTTAGCGATACTCTGACTCTTTGGCTTGTGGTGTTAGTTGAAAGTTACAAGCATCTTTATTATCTGTTTATTTTGGCAATATTGACTTTAAAATCATCTTAAATAATAGCTACTCAAAAAAAAAAATTCCTTATAAAGACCAGCTTCGATCCTGCCGATATGCGGAAATCTCTCGTGCATAAATTCAGGTGTGCACAATGTGCATCGAGCTACATTGGTAGCAGTTGTCGTACGCTTCGCACGAGAGTACATATTTGAGCATATGGGCCGGAGCAGTCGTATACTGGCAACGTATTAGCATCGCCGTCATTTTCTTCCGTGTGTCTGCAAAGTGAACAGCGCAATAGTCCAGTACAAATGTCCAATTTTAAGATTTTACTTGCTTGTCATGACCCTTCCGACCTCAGAATTTTAGAGTCATTGTACATTTTAAAAGAAAAACCTCCTCTTAATGACCAAAATAGTTCTCATCCCCTGTATATCGCAAAAATTAGATTTTACTTTATTTTTTTATTAATTTTAGTTAGTTTTTTTGTGAATTTTATACTTAAATAGTAGGAATAAAGATCTATTTGTCTTTATTTCTTGTGAAAGTTGCAATCATCTTCATTATTTGTGAAGTTTTGGATCCTTTGTTCCATTTGTAAATGTTACGACTATATAATTATGGCATTCTCAAAACTGTCTTGAGAAGTTTACGTCCCCCCTACACTCAGCATTTAACTCAGTATCGGACTGTATCCCCCCCTCAGCATAGCTTCGTGGCATCCACACGGCTCTACGGTCAACATTCTGGGGGGAATTTCGGTCTCTCCGTCGCCACTCTGGGGGATATCAACCTGGACGGGTGAGTTGTCTTGCATCCTTTCTCCCGATGCAAACCAGCTGCAATTATTTACCCCGTAGGTGTATATCCATGGCATAAATATGAGTATAGCTGGAGACGACATAACTGACTACTGGCATAAGGCAGGGAGGGTTACTCTCCCCGCTTCTCTTTAATATCTGCATTGACAATATTCACACTCAACTGAACGCAGCCGGAGTAGGTTGCCATATTAATGGTAAGGCAGTAAATGCGCTAAGCAATGCTGATGACATGGTTCTTGCTGCTCCCCATTCCAGCGGACTCCAAAAACTACTTACAATTTGTGAAAATGAAGCTAATAAACTTTGCATTGAATATAATTCTGTGAAAACTGTTTGCATGTACATTAAACTTAGGAAACAAAAACAAATCTGCGGGCCAATAAAATTACATATCTCAGTGGCGTAATGCTCAATTACGTAAACAACTTCTCTTATCTGGGCCACAAAATCACTGATGATTTTCGTGATAACCAGGACATAGAGAAAGAAACTCGGAAGCTACACGCAGTGGGCAATATGCTAGTGAGGAAATTTGGTCACTGCATGCTCTGAAAGGTCAAGTGTCAGTTTTTTCGTAGCTATTGTTACCCTATTTGCTGTTACTCGCTTTAGTTGAACTTGAAGCAGAAAATCATTGGGCGCCTACGTGTGGCTTATAATGACATATTTCGCCAACTTATGAATGTACCTAGGTCGTATAGTGCTAGTGTGATATTTGCTCATAGGTATGTCTGTCTGAAGGTCAGAACAAGGAAATGCGTTTACAGTCTCCCAAACAGGTTAGAAAAACCAGCTAATTCGCTGATAAACGTAGTCTGCGATGGCCCTTGCTACAGAGTGTCAAAAATGTATAGCCGATGGCAGCGCATACTCTTACCAAACAGAGGCCAAATAGTGTATGTACTACGACTATCAAGCACCATCTGTATCTAATTTAAGTCTAGTGATAAGCTTATGTTTAATATATCTATTAATTGTACCACCCCTGTGAGTACTTAATAAAGTTGACTGATTGATAACTGCCCGGCAGGGGGACCAAAATTTCAACAGGAGCTTCTGATCTGCTTCCGCTCAACTAAATTAGTTCTCCTAGTCACTATAAGAAATACAATTAAGTGGACTGTACCACGTCAGCCACTTTTACAAACGCGAACTGGCAAGCTGATCCTGCTGGGGTAAAAACTACAAATCGTTCAGGACAGAATGGAAATTTACTTCCCGTGGTAACTTGGATATCTATACACATCGAGCTCACTGATGATCTTAATGTCTAAACGACAATTCTGAAGAGTCGCACCTAAGGGAAATTTCTTCAAAAAGACGTAAAATATCATTATCAAATTCTGTTCTAAAACACCATGCTACATTACAACACGCCGCTTATATACATAGTTTCATAAGGACTGCTGTGGTGCAGGTACGACGACATTGCAGTAGGAGCCCCCAGGACTGTGATGCCGCTGTCTGCGGCTGCTGAGGGTCAGCCCCTGAGCTCCAGCACCGGGGCCGTGTACGTCTACTTCGGCTCCCCTGATGGTATCTTGGATACCGCTGCTCAGGTAACCTGATCTCTTCTCAGTAACGCTGGGTATTCGGTAATTTCCCGCTAGCTTGATTATCAAAAGCCCTAGCTATCTTATGCCAGGGCCATACTACACACTCACAAGAGACGCGTGATGCGAGGATGTGCAGCTCGCATGTTGTTCATGCCGCTGTATCGATGCTACAGAATTGGGTAGTTCAAGACAAGTGAGCTGATCGTCCTTGCTTCCAGTTGTTCATGCGAATGTGTATGTGGCCTTGGCTTTGGTTGACTTTCGCCAGCGGTTCAGGCTGTGTTATTCCAGGATCATACTGTACAATCGCACGCTCAACTTATGAGTGGAGGTTCAGTTCGCACGTCGTTGAACCTATGGACTTCTCAAGGGTATTTCTGACACCGACTTTCACTGTATTATTCGGACGATGTGTTGCTTGAAAACGAGAATACTATCTAGTAAATTGAGCGTGCAGTAGTGGACTGTGGTGCCGGTATTGCTCACAACACCCGCTACTTGAAGAGTTGTACTAACCTTCTGAACGAACGCAAAGTGTGTCCGTTGATGGTTTTTTGAGTGCATCAGTCACAAATTGTGTCAGGTGTCCCTCGGAGTAGCATACTCGGCCCGCTGCTGTTTGTTCTGTGCACTGGTGATATTCTCTCTTCGCTAAAGAACACGATGGTTAACTATTATGACGATTCCTCTTGGATAGCAGTGGTACCTACCGACAGCATTCGTAAAGTTGTCGCATAATCTCTAAATAGGGAACTGTTACGCATTAGTGCATGGTATTCCGCCTGGAGAATGAAGTTAAATGCCGGCGAAACTGAATGTACGATTGTCAGTGTCAGACATTTTTACCCCAGCATCCACCTTTGAAGATAGATGATACTTTGCTTCAGGGGTCTAACTCCCTTGAGATTCTTAGTGTTGTCTTTGATGAGATGCTTTCATTTGAGGCGCATATAAGGCGTCTCGTGTCACGGGCTTCGAACAAGATTAAGCTTTCGCGTTTGGTAAATTCTGTGTCTGTCGTCAGAGATGTAGTCCTTGGATACTTTTATGCTACTTTTCTGCCACTGTTGGGGTATTGCCGGCCGGTCTGTGCTTTGGCCACTGACAGTGACTTGCGTCTACTGAACCGACTTCTTAGCTCAGCCAGCAGATTGTGTGCCGAGAGGGATTTGGTAAATCTATCCCATGGCAGGGGCGATTCGTGTGCTGGGCGTTTATTCTCCGATCGAAAATTTGGTGTTTTTCCAGCGCGAGAAAAAATTTTGTTTTTAGTCAACAGTTTGTTCCCGCAATGAAGATCAATGAACAAAAACGAGACTGCGGTCACGAGCGCATTAAATTTAATAAGAATTCGTTGGTCGCGAAGTAGCAGTCTTCGACCTCAAAACTGCAGTCTGCGAAAGCCGATTTTTAAATTGAATTATAATTAATTATGAACTCGGGATTACATTCTTAGCTTTTACCTCAATATTTTTTTTTTGATTGAAAACGCTGACTTTAAAAACAAATTCTTTCCCGCTCTGAAGGAACACGAAGTTTCGATCACAAAATAAAACCAGCCCTGCTGTTATGTGAGGTGTCTTGGAACTGCTCAATGACTAACGTTCTGCCCCTCCCATCCAGGTCCTCACCCCTGGCGACCTGACAGTGGATGAAGTGCAGACGTTCGGATGGTCGGTGTCGGGCGGCCAGGACCTGGACGGCAACCAGTACCCTGACCTCGCCATCGGGGCTGAGGAGAGCAGCACCGCCTTCGTGGTCAGGGCCCGGCCCATTGTGTTCGTCACTTCTTCCCTCACGTGCGTACCTATTACTATTTGTGGGTGGCTGAGCTGGGACTGCCGAATGTAATCCGGTATTTCGGTAATACCTGCGGTAGATTCATATACCGAATCTTCCACCGATACCGCATTTCCCGAGGAGACAAAAGAATCTTCTTAGCCCTCTATAACCCACTGTCCTTCCTGGAAGATATTAGAAAATCTCATTGAATTTCGTTCACTTGAGCTTTATTACGCTGTATTGCCCTTCATTGAAGAGAAGAGACGTTGCGCTTTGAGAAATGGGCGTAGTGTGTCACAGTGTTTTGCTCACTCAACTGTCAAGTCCTTCCGAGCTTAGTGGAGCGCGAACTGCTCGTGGGTGATATAGTTAAAGGCTTGAAATAGGTGTTCTATGGGCTCTAGAATACATTCAAAGGCTTTTAATTGTGTTTTTACATACACATATTTAAAAGGAGTCTTTCAAAATCTACCGAACTGAAATACCGAATCATTCAGTAGATATTTTCGACATCTCCCGAAGTACCGAACCGAATAGCCCGTTTTCATCTACCGAATACCGATACCGACGGTAGAAAAAATCTACCGAATCCCAGCTCTGGACTAGGTAGCTCATAACATTATTATTACCTGCAAATGAAGTGAAGGAGGCGAAAGTGTTTTCATTTTCACTGCTAAGTCTAGAAAACTAGAGTCTCATTACCATAACCGAAGCGTGACGGACCGGCTGAGAGCAGGAGTATCAAACAGTGAGATCCCTTTCATAGCACTGTTCTCGAAATGCTCAATAAAGGTCTTCGAGTAGCAACAAAGCAACTAAAAGAGCACCCATTTGCTGTCTTTAGAAAAACGCATAAATCGAGCCTATTCCTTAACCAATACAACTATGAATAGAAGGAAGAACTAGACCTAATACTTGCTGACGGAATAAATGTATCATTAGGAATTCAACAGCTCAACTCAAAACGGAAGTGAACCAATTGAGCGTACCAGTCAACAAGAGCAACAAAAAAAAATATTTCAACAAATCACCGGTGAGTTCACCCTTGGAGAAAACACACTAACCAAGAAATTCACTTCGACCTATCATTGCCCAGGTTCTATCTCCCACAACTGGGACTGTAAAAATACAACTCAACAAGCTCATCACTCCATATTCACCCGGCAAATACGTTATTAATTCTGTAAATGAATTTATGCCGATTAGTGATGGGTCGGATGTCATTTTTGGACATCCGCGGATGCGGATGTAATTGCGGATGTTGCTATCTTGGCATCCGCGGATGCGGATGTTGCCATCTTGACATCCGCGGATGAAGATGTCAAAAAAAGTACTGATGTTCCCCAGATGCGAACACACACAAGCATATACACACACACCCTTTCTCACGACGGCAGTTTATACAACACTTAATTGGGAAAAAAAAACTTAGGTGATACTGTGTTGACAGGGACAGCGCTTGCACACAATTCAATCCAAATGAGAATTTGCAGCTTTCAGCACTATGGATGAGCTTAGTGTACAGTGATATACCTGCGCATCCGCGCCCCCTTTGCTGCGGATTTTACAGGGGTGAAATCTGCGGATGCGGATGCAATTGCGGATGCTACCATCTTAGCATCCGCGGATGCAGATGTTGTTGCGGATGTCAAAAAAGGTGCGGATGTTCTGCAGATGCGGATGCGAAGATTCGCCCCATCACTTATGCAAATTCTCCGTACTACTCAGCCAGGAGGTACTGCATTATACAGATTTTGGTATCGTTGGACTCAGAAGCTCTCTTCAGTCTTCACTAAAGTCCCAGTTGAATATACCAAAGACATCGTGTGCAACGCCGCATGCTCATATCAAGAACTCGCACCTCCTTCATTCCCCCCACGCCTATTAGAAAAGTTAATAATAGCCTGCACCACTAAACCGCCCTTCACCCGTCTCCACGGAACTCTCAGTTTCCAAAAAATAAGACGCAGTCGCGAGGGGTTCGCCCTCGAGCGTAACTTCCTCCAACATCTACAAGTGTCGCATCAAAAAACAAGTAATAGGGAACAGCGCAAATCTTCAGCCAAAAGTATGCAGACGAATGTTTCCTGAAGAGCAACACAATAGAACAACTTAGAAGGTACCTTGAAAAACGCCTTCCAGCGGGCATCATGCTCACTTTCACGCAAGCACTAAACATCAGCAGTGAGATCAACTCTTTGGACGAGGTAGTGGATAACAATCGTCAATAAGGGCTACTCCAACTCCGCTTTCGACAGTATTTTCCAACGCTATGTTAATGTATTATTACTATCAACCAACGGAACCTTCCTACTTGTACAGCAACCATCCGCACGTTCTTCTACAAAAACTAAATGTCACCAGCGTACAAGGCGAAATGTCAGCTCATTCGTTATGAAACATAACACCATCAATAAGACACCTTTGAAAAAACTAACTTCATGAGCAGGGTATCCTTCCCCCAACACAGTATGGTTTTCGTGGGGGCTTGGGAACCTTTGATGCTCTGCTTCACATTTCTCATGTGTTACAGTTGGCTCTTGATGGGGGTCATGAGGCAAGGTTGGTACAGCTTGAGTTTAGTGCTGCTTTTGATCGCGTGAATCACCTTTGGCTGCTCCATAAGCTGAGATTAATGGGTATTGGTGGTTCAGTTCTCGCAGTAATTAGTCAATTTTTATCTGACAGACGTCAATGTGTAGTTGTTGATGGGAAGAGGAGTGAGTTTTTGGATTT
>LQNS02000211.1:37224018-37245013 GCA_001587735.2 Parhyale hawaiensis
AATGACATCTGCCCCATAAGTCACAGTGCTTTACTTGGGCTTGTTTTCAAAACTAGTGACCTATGTAATTTTAGTGTAGGATTTTAGATTTTGTACCGTTTTGGAATCAATAAAGAATAACATAGACCTGATGGCATTAGCTCATAGAGGGCCGAGGCGAAAGTCGCAGTGTCTCTGTATGAATGGGCCTCTTGGTCCATCTACTGCCGCCTATCTAATCTAGTCCTTGAGACTCCTCTACTCTCGTGTGGAAGGCCTCAAATTGGGCCGTCCACTCGAGTGTGTTTTTCTATTTTTTGCGCCTTTTTCCTGCCAGAAGCAGCGCACTGAGCCAACCGACTTTTTCTGCTAGCAATGTCGAGATAAAATATTCCTACTTATGGAAAGTGTTATATTTTTTTTTCAGTTGAGCTTGACTCTTGAATCGCCTAGCTACATCTAGGGTGGTGAAGCACTCAATCTAATAATAACAATAATACTTAGATATGAAGGGTACTTTTTTTAATGTCATGCAAGTGTTCACAATCTGTGAAGCATGATAAAAACTGAACATTTGATTACACAGTAATGGGTGTATAAATAGGCCTGATTTACTGTTTCATTGCATCGGGTTCATTGCTTTCCATGGGTAGAATTAGCGTGAATACTAGATATATATAGCTATATGTAAATTCATTTAGTATATGTGAGAACCGTGCCATAGGTCATCCAGTGGAAGCAGCAACAGTAGCAGAAGTGTGAGTAGGAGCAGCAGCAGTGACAGCTACTCAAGGTCGTCCAGCAGCCGGTACAGCAGGAGCGGCAGGAAACACAGTAAACACAGTCGCAAGCACAAACGCAGGCGTTCCAGATCTCGCTCGTACAGCCGTTCCAATCGACATGGCAGTTCCAGGAGAAGTCGCTCGCGAGACCGGTATTCATCATCCCGCAAGCACAAGTCTAGTGGCAGTCGGCACAGGAAGCACAGGCGCAGAAGTACAGACTCCGATTCCAGTAGAGACAGAGATTATAGCAGAGCCTCTTCAGTTGATAAGAGAGGTTCGAGGAAGGCTTCTGAAGAAAGGTCACACAGTAAAGCTGCTTCTAGAGAACAGTAAGTAACTTTAATTATTCATTGTCATACTGCGTGTCGATTCTTACTCGTTAGTAGCTCTATGGTACCACTTGGAGAAGATGTGCTCGGCGCCTTTTATTGTCTCTTTTTGGTTTCTAGTTCAGTATTTCATGATCTTTAAGTTTCATACCATATATCATCTGCGCCACTGCCTGATTGGTAGTAGATATGAAAAATGTCCCGTATCTTTTCTATCTGTCATATCGCAGCCATTTATTGCGCTCTTCATCATTTCTTTTATGAATTTATTTACGTGTCTCACTGGAATAATTCGATGTGTAGTGGAACATATATTTTATAGCATGAAAGAGAAACTTAACTATTTGAACTATTTGCTCCCCACGGGTTCTGAGAGTTTGTATCCGTCTATGAAGTCAGGCTTTGTAACTTTGTGGCACTCTGGAGGCTGGTTCTGACTGTTAAAAGAAGTTTTCTTGGGGGTATTTCTTTTGTTGTCTTTGATTTCTCTAGAGAGACGACCCGTAGTTATGATAATCCTTTGGCCCACTGTTATGACTTAGGGGCTTGGTGCTCGACTTCTTGTGTAGGAGCGGTACCGATATCCTTCGTCGAGGATATAGTGAGAACAATATTAACCCTCGATTGTCACTTAGGAGTTTTGATAATACTTGAACGAGGTAATGACCGTCTCGTCCTGAATAGAGTTTGAAGCACTTTTCCAAGTCTTGATGGTAAGCAAACGACGTCACTTCGCACAACTAATACTAAATTTCACATAACTAGAGAGATACTGATACAGTTAACGCAGTATAGGTGAAGCCATGGCTAGTGAGCCGGCCCTCTTGCTGGGGCAGTCTACTCGAAAAGCCCGTTGTTCGGGAACCTCTAAGCTTATAGCTATACCTTAAGCTATCTTGGTTAAGATGACCAATAAGTACAACCTCTGCAGCTGTTACTTAATGACAGCTAATTACAGATTTGTTCCACCTCATAGCTGCTACATATTTCATATTGATTCGGTTTAGCAACTTCTGATATTTGCTTCTTTGCGCAGATGGTTCTTGGTCAGCTTTCCTAATTTGACTTGTTGAGTTAACTTCTTCATGCAGCTGTTAGATACAAACGCAGCGCGTCTGTCGCAAAAAGTCCAGCCTTGGCTCTTTTCGCTGGTCTGCCCTGCACCTGCCACCGATATACAATACGCGAGATGACACGCGCATCGTCGTACAATTTTCCTCTATTACCCAACTCCTTAGTTGGTAATCTTTAGTCTGCTGTGAACACGCAGATACATCCTGGTACACAGCATAATCTGTACCCCAACACAAGTATTACAATACACAATACATTGTTCAGTTAGAACAACAGGAACCTATTGTTCTAAAGGTGCTGTTACAATTATAATAATTTGAACTCACTAGTGCTAATTCGTTCAATACTAACCATACACCTTTTCGGGGCATAATTTGACGGACCCTATTCCTGCCAAATTATTTATCTTAGGCCTTACGCCCACAAGACTTGACCTGAGGAACTTTCTGCTAGGGATATTGCATTGTGGTGTAATGCCTCTGAGTATGTTTAGTTTGTAAAGTTGGGTAGGTCCTCAATACTTCCCCCTTTTGCACCGTGAGGTGAGCGCCGTTGGCTGTAAGCGACCTATTCTACAGGGTCTCTCTGCTCCTGTGTGGAGGCTACGGAAGGGGCCCTCTGCATAGGAGCCCCCCCTTCCTGTACTTCTATTTATTTCCTATTTTCGTCGTATGAATGAAATATTTCTCGCATTGTTTCTCGGCCGAAAGCAGCACACTGACTGAGACACAGACTCTTAGTCCAGTTCACCGTCGACTCCAGTCCAGCTTGCAGAAATGCTGAGATAAAATATTTAAATTGCAATGTAGCTCAAAATCGCTGCGCTAGCAAGCCGGTTCACTACTACTGACCGTGTGCTTTACCCGACCTAGGTACCATGTAGGCCGTATCTCATCGGGAGGAGCACTGGACTGTGCATGGGAAATGCAAATAAGCTGTCCCGAACTCGCTGCCATGGGTGCATGGGAATTGACTAACTATAGAGTTAGGCTCGTCCTTCCTATGTTTTTATTTTTACAGGGAGTGAAGCCCCAGGAAACGTTAGCTTTGGCTTTCGGGGCATCTTTCTTTCGCGTCTGCTTTTCTTCTTTCCAGATTTATACCTACTCATTCTTGCATGTTGCTCTGTCCTTCCTCTTCTTTCCTGGCTCCTCCATTCACACGCGTGTTGCCCGACAGGGGGCCAAGTCATAGAAGGGGCCATAGGATTAGGTTCGCCTACCGTTTGTAATGGGAGCAGCGCCCCCAGAAGTTCCCCTAGGTAACGGTACCCCTAACCAAAAAATGACACGTACCCAATGACCCCACCTTTTAGGCCCTATTGTCGGAAAACCCGAACCAATTTCGGGTAAGTTGAAAAAGAACCCTGCATAACTTCGGGTAGGTTAGGTGAGGGCAGGTCTGGTTTTCCTAACCACCTATTTTTAGAAATTCTGGTACGTCAAAATTAGGCTCTTAGGAAGACTAGGTAAGGTTGCCTTAGGCCGCCGAGACGTGTTTCGCGTTCACTTTGCTTTCTTCATTTTCATGCTAGTACCGATGATGCTTTTCTGCTCTTCCTCTGCTTTCCCGTCTTGCTCTTCTCATGACGTTAATCTTGTGTGGGAGCACCCAGTGCATGGGTTCCGCATTTCTGCCGACATACTACATGTCCCTCTTTTTCTTTTTTGAAACCTAGTACCTACTGTATTTGTATATCAAGGAGGCTTAAACTACAGAGTCACTCACTCCTATGCGCCCTTGGCCAGTGTCAAAACGCCCTGTGTGCAATAAATGTGCAGTGGCCCATATTTGACATAAAACATCAACGCCTGACTGAAATAAAATAAATAAAATATGCAATTTATATTCTGCAAAGTGACCTAAAATGGCACAAAAATTTATAAAAGCATAAAAATGGCGAGCGAAGTCAGTCCTAGGATACATTACCAAGAATTTTGCGTATTGAAGGCTTAATCTTTCCTTTACACGTATTCAAAGCTCTGACTCACTGCATGGTACTGCACCCACACTTAAGAGTCTGCTGTTCAGTTCTAATCACTGCGTTGTAGTAGAGAGTCCTCAGGTGTGTATTCTTGCCGACCCTCTTCCTGTCTGAAATGTGTATGGCATCACTCACCCAAGGGCTGTCCTGAGTGCCTGCCCCGCAGGATGCTGCAACTGGCCGCAGTTCCTGCTGAGAAGGAGTTTGTTAGGTTCTCCACACTTAGCTCCCTGTTTCGCTAGGTGGGGCGCCATATGGTGGTAAGCGACTCCTCCTATATTCTCCCGTGTGGGAGGCCACGTTGCCACGTCTTCTCCCTCCGCACAAATGTTTTCTTTCTTCTGTCTCCTCTTTTCTTTTTTTGTCTCTTGGGGATGCTTCACGCATGATTTCCCCGCCAGTAGTAGTGCGCTGAGCGCTCTGAGACTTTCCACCAGGAATTCCGTGATAAAATATTCCAAAATATTCCTACTGATGAGAAGCGTTCTATATTTCACTACTGAGCTTAGCTCTTGAATCGCCGCATTGCGTCTAGGGTTGTAAAACGCTGTATTTAATAATACAGAGAAATAATGAAATGGAAAGACTCTAACATGAAGCACTGAAATCAATATATATATATATATATTCAACGAAACATGTTTACGTAACGATTTGCTGCCCACTTACACATATATATATATATATATATATACCTCAGTTGCGTGATTAGCGGTACGTTCCCAAACTCATCTCTTAAGCAAAGACTGTGTAGGAGTCGCAGTAACTTTCAAGTACATGCAAGTCGTGCATGTCTTTAACAACGTCCCGACAGTGGGAATCTGTGATAGAGACTATGATAATCGGCTGCAGAACAATGTCATGATGCTCAAAAAGCTTTTGGGTAAGCACTGGGAGCTGCTCCCTCGGTAACTTTGGGCCAAACCTATGCAACTCTTTAGCTATTAACTTTTAACCGCTCCACTTTCAAGAGGCAGCTTTGTTCCATTATCCTTCATAAACAATGTAGCCTAATGTGCGTGCATCCCAACCGATCTCTTGGAACTGTTGGTATGGAACTGGCTGCAGTTTTCCACTAACTGTGCATCACATTTTGTTGGTGTCGCTTAACAATTTGGGAGTGGACATAGCGTGCAGTTTCGCTCCTCTGGCAATAGGTCTCTTTATTCGTATATATACTGTATTGTCAAGAGAGTAACTAAGTTAAGCTATTGTACAGAGTTGAGCTCGTATTCTCCATAATACCACTAAACAACCGTGCAGATCAGTTAAGCGACGGTCTGCAGAGAGAAGCACCAGTTCCACTAGTGCTTCCAATAAGATGTCTCCAGTCAAGGAGGAGAAAGAAAATTCGTCGGCCCTTGCATCATCGTTCAGTGTCGGTTAGTATGCATTTCATTCCAGTTCAGTGAGCAGCGCATCCCTGTTTTCTGACAGCTTTCTGTACTCATAGAAAAATTTGGTGTAGAGGAGGTCTGTCTGTCTGTCGCACTAGGTGACTGCCCGAAAGTTTGGTATTCCCTTCGTGTGGTTCATTTTATTTCCTACATAGGTCACTACACTGGTTCAGTCTTGTTGCATTGGGTATCGGACTATGTATGCAGACCTGAACAGTTCATTAATTGAAAATACGAAGATAAAGGTCTCAATCGCGAGGCAACCACATTCGGTTACAGTGAGGACAACCAATGACCGGCAACTATTCCATGAACATTGTACCCGTTAGTCTGCTTGAAACTTATAGTGGAAGTTTGCAATTTTTTCAAATAAAATGAGTAAGTCCATTTCCTTAGACTAGTTTAGACAAATTTATGTTTCTTGCATCGTTACAAGTAGTTTGTTCCTTGTGTAAGCCCCTTTGTTTATTAAACAAACATTTTATTGATGTTTATTATACAATATTTTTATTGATGTTCCGTCACTCTCATGAGGAGCCAAAGGATGCCGTCAAGAACGTGTGGTGTAGTGAAGTCTACGGTCTGTGACATGAAGAAACTCCTTCGTGATTGAAGCCAACTATTGCTGCTTTAGAAACTTTTGTATCATACCAGTAGTATATATTACTTCTGCTAAGCTTATCACTAAGTATTACTGCTACTATTTCTTGTGCTGTATTTTTCAATATCCTCCTTGCAGAACTGAGCGAATCGGAGAAGTTGAGCAGGGACCGCGCCATTGCTGCCGTCAATGACGACTCCTTCACTCAGGCTGTTTTCAAATCCTCTAAAAGCGATAAGGTCAAGGAAGTTAAGGATACCAATGGTGATGCAAAGGCAAATTTTGATTTTGGGACGTCTGCTGAATTGAAGACCCGACTAGTGACTGCTTTGGATGGTGACGAGAGCAACTTATTTAGTCCATATGTAAGTTTTTAGAATAATCATATGAGGCAATAGTGGTACCCGTATTGATGACACTGCTTGTCGAAACCATGGCAGAGCTCGACGGTGTTTGGGAAGACGTAGAATTTTTATAATCGTGCGTTTCCCTTGTGCAAACCAGCCCTAAAGCAAAGGCTTCTGTAACAGCTGCATAAGCAATGCTCTATGTTCTTTTCAAAATTTTTTTTTAAAGAGGGCCATGCCATGTAACCTCATGCGCTGATGCAGTGCTGTGGCCGTCTGGATTATACATGTTTTCTGATCTTTACATTATTGTGAAGAAAGGGAAAATTTCAACTTTGTCTTACCTTTTATGAATTTAATCCTCTTTTCATAATGAGTGAATTCGAAGTATTAAATGCCTACTGTACTTCGAGAAAACGTTTGACGGGTTTCACACGTTTGAAGCAAGATTAGACGTAGCTACGTGGTTCACTGCACGAGTACTTCAACGGCTGTCTCGTGGTGACACCTTTTGCGTGTTATGTTTTATTCTTTCAGGCAAAACATGGGCGATCTCTACTGTACGTCCCACTCCCTGCCTTGAATTCATGGCACCATAATAGTTAGCTGTTGGTATGACCATGTGGGGCACACCGTAGTTTCTTGTAAATGTAGGTACTGCTGGGTACTTGTCAATGATGGTAGAAATATTGGAACGATGCAGCTGGTGGGTTAAAATGAACGTTGAGTGCCTTTCAGTTAGACGAGTACCTTCCATTTAGATTATTGTAGGCAATTATACAATTTGTCATTGAGCAAGAATGTCCATTTTACTCTATTATGAAGGATGACCTGCTTATGACATCCTTGCCATAATAAAAAGTATGTCGTGCACTCAGGGTTACTGAGTCAGGCAGTTAAAGCTTGAGTTTAGCTGTTGCTCTTTGGGCTATGAGGTGTCCGACTTGGACTCTTTCACTTGTGAATACGAACTATGTATTCCTTGGCAATGACTGTATAGCTTTCCTTCAGCAAGACTGATAAAACAATCATACTTACGTCTTTTATATGGAGTGCATTTCTTCTTTACAGCTTTTCGGTGACCCGGAAGAGAGGGAAGAAAAATATTTGAAACGCATCTTGTCTATACGACAGCGAGTCTACGATACAATGGCGGCTTCGGCAGCATCTTAGCGCATTCATCATATTTGATAAGAAATTCTTGTGGTACAAATAACAATTGAATGCCTAACAAACTGGAAAGAAAATTGTCTCGACGACTTGGAGGAGTGCCAGAGTTGGGAGCGGTAGCTATATGGTGTACCTACTTTTTCTCAGAAACTGAGAAATGCAGGGCTGCTCTACACCGTAGGAATGTGAATGTTGATAAATATCATTGTGTGATTTCGAGACATGTGTTAGTCGCTTCACACCACTCAGACCCTCACTTCGTTTCTTCTTCCTAAATGGCCCTTCACGTCGTCAGGAGTGGGAGTGGTGATCACCTCAGGCTCTAGCATCACTGCTCGTTCTCAGCCTGCGTCAACTTACTGCAGTGGCTCTTTACATGGGCTGTGTGTGTCCTTGTGTCTTAGTTGTAAGATCGGTTCTGCTGTCGCCCATTTGAGTGAAAAAGTAGCCGTGGTTGCTCAACTCCAAGTTTCGTGGTTGGTCGCTCGGCATACTGTATGTCAGTTTACTGCGTTGACCGTGAGTGGCTCGCAGCAAACTACTAAGGCCCCTGACAATTCAAGGGTGTTGCTATTGTTTCAGAGATGCTATTACAAACTGTGCGGAGATATCTTTATCTGAGCCTGAAACAGCTTCTGACTCTGCACGAGCGTTGAAAAAAGTTAAAAATTCTTTTTTGTACTCTATAGCATCTACATTCGAATGTATTATATCTATGTTGAGACACGGACAGAGCCAAAACTTACAGTGTGGACAAGCTGTAGTGAAACAAACAGCGGCTCTGGGTCACCCTCGGAGTGAGAGCGCTACTGGCTAGAGAGACTTGTTGTTGGCGTGAGCATCTCTATGTCGTGGGAGCAATGGTGGGATGGAGCCGCTGCCGAGATACTGTGCAATTGAAGCGCGACCCACTGCCGTTACTAACAGAAAATGCCTTGCGTTGACCAACCTTCGGCTTCACGTGATGCAAACGTCTTGCTGGTGAAGAACTGTTGGACGTTTGTGATGCTTGTTCCTGAGCTAGTATAAGTTGTTGGACGCCATATGGGGAATGGAAACTGTTTGTGTGCTAGAAAAGATATCGCATTGGCGACTAATTCTGAAGAATTGGTTCTAATTGCTGTGGTGTGTAATCGACGAAGAATGAGAGTGGCAGTGCCACTGTCTATCAAATATTCGGTGCAGTGTGAATGGGTAAGTCCAAAGTGCTTGATTTTGATGCGTTTTGCTATTTCTACTGCTCTTACTCAGCAGACAGGCCTTGAGGAGTTTCTAAGTGTTCAGAGTTTTAAATATTTAACTATTAAATGATAAACTGGTTGATAGAAATGTAAATTACTGCGAGAGTAGGCGAATAGATTAGACAGTTTACAAGACATTTATATGCAAGTAGGGCGGTGGATTCGATGTGTGAAGGGGAAGTTTGCTATGTTGATATCTCGAAACCGTAGATTCATGAAGTTGAAGGATAATAAATAACCAGATTGATCAAATATTTGTTATCACATTGATATCATAAATGAGTCTACTTTATATTCCAACCCATATTCCACGGAGCCACGCTAAGTTCTCGACACGCATGCTGCAACGAGTGACTTATGCCATCGTCGCACTTACAGTGGTGACATTGAGTCACTCAGCTGTACACGTCGCAGGCCGTAACGCTGTCAACTCATTGAACGTCTGACGTCGTAGATCATGACGTTGTATCACACAGAGCATGGTACAGCAAGCAGTGACGTGTATAACTGACAGCAATGCAGGATACGACAGGCAGCAGTGTGTCCGTGCTTGCCTTCAGAAAGTGAGGGCGCAACAAGCAGGGTTATAACGTCAGTGACGAGCTTCGCTGTCTTCGTAAGTGTCACAAGCAAAGACTCTTCCCTCCCATAACAAAAATCTCTGATATACTTGGCCGAGGGGACGTGCGTTCTACGAATTCATTCATTTCTAAAAATATACTTATTTCAACGAAACTAAATCTATGATTCTACGATCCATTGCTTATATATAATACATTCTATGTACAATTTACTCTGTACAGTTGCTTTTAGTAAAGATTACAGGAAGCATCCGTGCAGTACGATGTTGATCCTCTCATAAATATACTCTTGCTTGCAGATCTCCAAACTGAAGAGAAATCTTGCAACGCTTACTATCTAGCACAAATTATTGCACGGACATATCGACATTATAAAATTATTTTAGTATTACAGAAAATTTCTAAACACGGTAACGTAACAATTCAACAAGCAGATATGATTGCACGGTTATGGAAGTTGCTCATGTGCGCAGTATGCAATGCCTGCTCGACATGATCAATGCGAGATGCACCGGTACCTCCCCGTCCGAAGTCAAATGCCAGGTGTTACAAGAGTTTGTCACACAACAATGTATGGCGCAGATTTGATAACCTTACAAATTCGTAGCACTTCCTGTCATGTATGTAACTTGCATCATCTCGACATTCCGACAGAAACACGGTCAATGAACCTTGCGGTTGCCAATGTAACTGACGAGACTTCCTTACACTCGTCACTGTGGCCCAAACCAATGAATGAGCTCGTTACATAGGTACTACATGGGCTCTCACATACTGAAGGGGCACTTGAGCTTCGTAAATGTACTTACTAGTGGTAACTGTGATATACAGCTATAAAAGCCTGTGTCCCTCTGAATAAATTTTGGCCCATATCCCGAGAAGATGGAGCAATATCAACTAGGCCTATCTCTCAGGGCTCAGACGATGAAGAATACAGCGAGAGCGTTTATAAACGACCTACAGTATTTGCGGTCGACCAAATAGCTAACTAATAGCTGCTACCAAATGGGATCTCAAGTGTAAGTGAAAGTACTGTCGAGCCTTCTCCAGCTTATTTCAAGAAACTCCTACACTTGAATTGTGAAACAACAAAAATTCCAAGACTCGCGCTGGAATGAGTTGGCCAATACAAGTGTGCAGAGTACAAGCTGAGTGTAGGACGCCGAGCAAGGGGCAAAACTGACTCATTACACATACACGCACACACAGAGCTACAAGTGAATCGTAAGTTTTCCCATTAGTGACAGGCTCTAAAGCAATTCTGCGCGACGCTTGTACAAATAACAAACATCGACACTTAAGCTGCTGGTGACGCACAACTATTGAAAAGCGCTTTGCTGCAACGGAACTTCTCAACCATATTTTGAAATTTTTTTTAGGTTGTGATTTATTTTCCAATGATGACTGTAGTCCCATTGAGGGAGGAGGGCCACGCGTACGTAACGTATGCCTTATACATTTTAGGCAGAGCGCGTTTCTTTACAAACACAAGAGCATTCATTCTTAAAACATTGTTTTAAGTACTTCGTACAACCATCATTACACATCACCAAGTTAAGATTTATAAAACAGATTCAAAATACTTGTTCTGTTTTAAGTACGATTGGAATAAACGTACGCTACAAAAATTCAAGAAACCTAACGCATACCGTACAGATCAAGTTCTTTGTACAAAAGCGTCGATCTGCTTCAAAAAGCAAAACCGGCAACAGACGCGAGTTCTTTGAAGGTGGTAGAACAGGTCGTTAATACCAGGTTGGCCTATCACAACACCATCTAGCAAAAAAACTGAAATTGTTTATATTGTCAATTCATTTATGCCGAGTAAAACTAGTCGACCAGCAAAATTGTGTTTTTTTTTTCTTCAAGCAGCAGAACGAAATCATACGCAGGCATATATTGGTGCCGAACATTCAACCAACACCGTAAAGAATAGACCCACTCAAGAGTAGAAACAAAACTTATAATCTTGAGCAAATGACGGATAAATACTACAAAATATCGCTGTCGTCATGAGAAAACCTAAGCACTGCAAGCAGCGCGTATGGAAAAGCACAAACCAAAACCAGACAAAGCCTGACGTGCAAATGCAGCCAAATAATTACGTGAGTTTGGAGAACCAAAGACATACAGTAAGTGAAAAATACAAACAAAAGACGCGGTCACCCAATAAAGTTCACATTCCTATGCGAACACGCTTCCATGTTACCCAACAAATCAATTAATCAAAGCTTAGATCAAGTCGTCTCACTGTTCTGCCTTGATTAGCTGCAAGCAGAAATTATTAGAAACTTTGAAAAAGTGTATATAATTGATAAAATTGTGGCTAAAATTCCACTCTTACTCTGTCCTTGCTCATTTACTACTCCTTTGGTGAGGTACAGATGAGTTTACCGGAATACCAAAAAAAAAACACCAATATCAAACTACTGGAAGAAAGCACAGATAATAAACACTAATTCACAAAACGCTACTTGGCGCTAATAATAACAATAGTGTCTTTTGAAAAAGTAATCGAATGAACTCATTTCAACATCGGTATCACACTATTTATTCTAGCAATGGCACAGTTCAGCAAATGGCTTCACTCCTTACGTTGCGTCACGTCAATTGTGCTTAGCGAACAACACGTCCAACTCTACGAGGCAGATAAGCTACCACACAAAACAATAATTCGCGCTAAACGATCCATGACCAGTGGACCGAACTGATGACGACAAGCGAGATTCTTGCAGCAGAGCTAACTTATCTCGCCGCCTGCTGCTGTCGCCTCAGCTGCTCCTCTCGCTCCATGGCGCTCCTGTTGGCTACAGCAGCCACCAGTGCAGCCCCTCGACCACTGCCATCCTCCGACAGCATCAGGTCGTACTGAAAGACCACACAGCGCATGTTAATGAAAGAATCCCAACCTCAATTATGTATTATTAGTAGGGTTGTGACTCTGCCTTGCATGTAATATTCTGCATATGCACGGCAAAACTCTATGCATATTTTGCATATTATATGCACTTTTGCATATTTACCAAAATGCATCTGCATAATTTATGCAAGTTACTGTTTGAATATAATATGCTCTACTGATCGTCTCCGATTCGGAGATAGCGGGACAATACCAATATATATAATAATGCATATAATATGCACGTGTACGGTATATTAATGCAAGAACGCTCGGCATGTTTTATGCAGGCGCATAATATGTGCATCCTGTGCATATATGCAACTTTTTTTGAACGCTTGCATATACGTAAAGTCATAACCCTAATTATTTGCAAACACTCAAAGCATTTATCGGCGCATACTTAGGACAATTGTATTGCCAATATGTACTGTATAAGAGCACAGTGCATGACGGTAATTTGCACTGGACCTAATATTAAGTTGTAGTGTAAACCTCCCTTTTGTCAAGACAAGGGCGATGAAAGAAAAAAAATGGGCAAAGAGTATGTCGTTAGAAATGTTGAGCCCGTGCACGACGGTATCTCTACAAGGAATCAATGCTCCAAGGCACACCAAGTTGGAAAAGAATAGATAATAAGTGCCATTCGAAGTATGTAAATACAGAAAGCAACTTGAGCGCAAAAGAACTACATCCCGAAGGCCTGGCTAAGGTAACCTTTATGGTTTCTCCTAGGGGCGCGACTCCCCGTAACATAGTATGGGCGATTCAGACAACCGCGACTTTTATTTACCTCTATGCCAGGCTTCACCAGCCTGCCGATGACTTCAACCATCATGGCATGGAAGAACGGATGATATCTGTAGACGGAGCCGTCCACCGCAACGGTGACTTTCTTCCTGCCAATCCTGTTGAGCAGCACCGCCACTCCTGCGCCCGCAAGGTAGGCTGCCCTGCGGCTCACGCACTCGCACACGTAGCGGACGTGCGCGCAGTCTTCGGGTGTGGCGTCCATGATGCCAAGGTCTTCCAGTACCGTCAGGCAGTTGTTGAATTCTCCGGACTTGTCACTGACAATGGTTGCACCGGGGAAAGAGGGAGGTCAGAGTAACAGAGGAAGGTCGGTTTACAAATGCTATTGACACCATAACTAGTACACTGTGCACATTAAAAACAATAAATATCAAGTACATTAATGTGATTGACACAGGAATCGAAAAAAAGACCTTATACCAAATCAAATACATTTATATCAAAACGTGTGCTTGAATAAATAAGTATTCAAAGTTTTGAATAACACAATTAGAAAGAAACCAAACTTACCTTTCGATTTCGGAAATGTACTTAGTGAAAAATTGCCCCTTTTCTTTCAAGGCATCGCAAGACTGGCCTTGGAACAACAATCCGTCGTCGACCAGCTGCACCAACACCTGCCGAGCGATCTCTCCCATGTACATGCCGCTGATCATCTTCTCAAACCTGCAGCACAGACACTCATTAACACATATATATAACATTTACTCTACATTCGTACGTGCAACTGCTGTTTTTTAGTCTTTATTAAATTCTCGAAGAAGTTTCCTCAGGGATGCTCCTCTGAGCCAGCACTACCTAGAAGCATATTGAACATTTATTTCGGTGATTAAGAACCGGACTACATGGTAACATAATAAAACAATAGGAAGTTTTAGTGAAACGAGTCCACTCACAGCTGGCGTCCAGGGTTGATGGATTCCTCGTCAATGTTGTGGTCACAATAGACGCGGATGTTGTCGAGGCAGCCGTTGTCACCAAACGCCCCCCACTCGGTATTGATCACGACCTGCGAGCAGTAACAGGATAGAAGCCACGCGCAATGCACAGTTTAACTAAACTAAAACGATTTGAAATTTTACATTTATTACAAGCCAATTAGAACAGTACCACGAACAAAAAGAAAAATATCGTGAAGATAAATAAACCCGCTATGCACCACTGCACATGAAATCAGTGGTTTATTTCAACTAAGTCATTATACTCCTTACGACAGGAGATATTTGTCGTGGAAAGTACGGGTCGGAACGAAAACATTTCTGCGCAGAACTCGTGAGCATCATAAGAAATAGAAAAAAAAAACACCATTAGGTTCTTTCGCGGTATTCTGGCTAGCATTTGTGAACACTGATAACGCTTGCAGGTTAAAAAAAAAATGTGCCATACTCCATCCAAGACAATTTCCAGAAAAAAGTATGGATGTAATATACATACTGGTGCGTCTCTAGCTAACATGGAGCAAACAGTAGATACACGGCGCTTGCCAACAGAAACAAACATTTCAGAGTCTACACAAACATCAATTTATGAAGGAACGACACTTTTTGAAAGGTTACTAAATAATCCGTTTGGGCGGAGACTGTGGAGCGAAGAATTGCCGTCGTATGCACAGAAAACTCACCGCAGCTACAGCTATGAAACTGTGCCCAAATTTCGCAAACATGGAGGCCAACGGTTTCTTAGGCAATATAAACACGATAGCAACGAGCAGAAAGTCAAAAAGAACTCACCCCGTCGAAGTGTGGATTGTATTCGTTTTCCTTGATGCAGCAAGAAAAGAAAAACGCAGCGTTTAAGCAAACGAAGCTCGTAAGGGTCTACAAAGGGTAAGGGAACAGGAAACTGCTAACAATCAGAAGCATCGTCTGTGACAGCGATTCCTTCAATAGTGCCTGACAAAGATACCCATTTTATGAGGTTACTGTTGTCAAAACCACGCGCCAAATGCAGGCCTGGTCTGTGTGGATATTATTTAGCACTGAAGGTTCAGATGCTGTAGAAGCATGCCGACGTCAGTCTCCAACTCTACGATATCATGCAATTGTATTTTTTTTTTTCCTGAATGTTGCCCAAAAAGTTATGTTTGACTTCCAGTGGCTTTACAGATACATGATTGGAGAAGTGTATCTTACACTTATATCAAACTATGTTTGTAATGTATCAAACGTATCTGTGTAATAAACCCATCAAACCTATCCATAGCTATTGCTAACGCCCTGGTCTGTTGGGGTTTGGAATTCACTGCCGGCATCGGCTTTCGGTCGTGTTGGCCTGCAAGCGTGTATGTCAGCAGTAAATGTTTTTTTGTTGGATTTTCTTTAGCAGCGTTTCGGGCTTCCCAGTGTTGCAAAGTGCTTCATTTGGGTTGTACTACCTGTCCGTGGCGGCCCGGGCGTGAAGTTTTAATCATAATAATAATGTGCATGACGTCACCCGCACACCCCAACTAGACAAGTGCCAGTTATGAAATGTTGATTAAGCACAATACATGGAAACGATTTACAAACATGTGTTTCAGCAGCAGTAGTAACCTCACGATGCAACCATCGTTGCAGTGTGCCGAGACACTATTGGCACAAAATGATCAACCTTTCAAGATAGTCACAGTTAGGGGAATCCACTAAACGTCCGTTAAATACAGAGAGCTACACTAGAAAACCGTCACCCGTAAGAAAAAATACTTGTAAATTGTACAAATACTCCCCCAATACCACTATAAAGTTGGTAAACACGAGACACAATGGTACCACAGTGCGTTAGCACATAGTTTTAGTACTAAACCTGAGCTTACCTCATTCGAGCCTTCCCTGGAGGCATCCCACAGCTCCACACGGTCTAGCTTCTCCATATAGCACGCGTTGGTGCCAGTGCCTGCAACACAGCACATGTACCGAGGGTTACAGCGCGGTATCAAATTACTGCCTATTAATACTATAACAAAAGTACTAAGCTCGACTTGTGCTTCAATTGGGGCTCATTATCAACTAAACCGAACTTTAACATTTCATGGGGCAGCGCCGCAGCAGTGACATTAACATGTCTTGACATTAACATGTCAACTCGATAGTACTATTATAATAATAACCCATGATATTTTCTTTTGTGAAAGATACAAGCAAACTACTATCACAAGACAATAAATACAACAGTCAAAATCTATATTTAAAAAATTATCTAACTATAAAACTACAAAATACTGTACTCGCTCGGAGCTAGCCTGTATGCCCACCTAGGGCTTCCCTACACAAAGATTATGAAAGACATGCAGGGAGCGACCAGGAGCCGTGTGATACAGACAAGCAGAGCTTGTGGCTGCCTCATCGTGTGAGCACCGGGCTATGTGAACCCATTGTGTTCTTAATAAAAGCTAATTATTATTAATTAGTTATTATGTGCAGCAGATTAGTAGGAAGGAACGACGTGTACCTGCATTTAGTGACGCCTTAAAAGTTAAATGAATTATACCTTTTCATAAACCTAAAGCGTCACTGATTGTTAAACTAAGAGACAAGCCTATCTCAATGTACTGTACTGGAATTTTAGCCGTGAACGTTGATCTTGCTGCATGTGACCACGTTTCTGACCGTAATCTCAAACCAATAGCCTCAATTATTCATATTTGATGATTCATGTTGATTCCCTTGATATACTTCAAGATGGCTTTAAATTCGAGGGTAAGCGGTTTAGGATTAATGCCAAACGTTGTAGACGAGATCCAAAATAACGTCTACGTCTACAACTGATATTCCAGACTAGTTAAACATATTGACCCCAGCTAATCTCGACTGCTTGCCTAGCTACCTAAAAGTTAAAAGTTTTTAATACATCCCAGACAGTCTTTATGCATCGTGTTTTCTAACATGAGATCTTGTGTACTCTTCCATATAAGCGAGTTTCAATATAAATTATTTTACAATACACGAACTCAGCATATTCGTGTTTATAACGGCTGCAGAGAGCTGTCCATAAGCATCACCAAAAACATTGCCAAATACAACACGGTTAGTGATGTTGCACCATCAGCATCGTTAGGTTCTACGTGAGAGCAGTAAGCATCATATCAATAATGGTGAGTATGATTACTTGCTCGGTCACATTAGTGATGTGCAAGCGCAGCGGTGTTGTTAATGATCACCACAGCAGCAACAGCACTTAACACTAGTGCAATTATACAAGGAACGCGGCACAAACACAGTACAAGTGTACGGAGATACTCCTACAAAACAAAGGCAACAGAAGCAATAGGCTTACTTGTGTATTCGGAAATAAAAAGAAGCAGGGATGAAGGAAGAATTAAACACCCTGTACAAGGAAACCGAGGCAAGAGAAAGTGGCCAAGTACACTCGAAATGGTCGGTCAAATCAAAGGCAATAATTCAAAATTTTCCTTGAAAATTAATACCCATACATATTATAGGTATGACAGAGTATTAGTTTAAAGATGCCAATATCAAAAAACTTTTAGCCTGGAAATAGTCACAAGAAATCCACAGGAGGACTACCTATATGCAAAGAGAGTTGCTGGTCGCAATAGAAATGTACAGCTAAGTCCTTTTCGGTCAGAATGTGAAGTTAACAAAGAGTAAGAAAAGATTAAGAAGAGATCGCAGTATGCACCGAAATTAATCTAGTTGAGAATCGCTTGTCAAAAGGGAAAGAATGGGCTAATGCAAATTTATTGCCGGAGGAATAGTTGCAAAGTAGCGAAAAAGATGTAAACTACAAAATAAGCAAGGAGGGCAGTAAGAGCAACAACATCAGAGCCCTTATGAAGTACCAAAACAAAATATAGCTACTGCATATTAAAAAATAGAACATAAGAAAAACTTTCAAATCAAAGAAGGAAGAAGGGAGCCATAAGAAACCAGATTATAAAAATGAAAGAAGGGGAAGAATACATGGGATCACAAGGAGAACCAATAATAAACAGCATAGCAGAGAGTGGGAAGAGAATATTATACAAGTAAACACGATGTAAGTACGCACCAACAATAAGGCCTATGAGGCAGTTGTGGTTCATCCAGGCACAGGACATGAGAGTGCCGGTGGTATCGTTGAGCACAGCGCAAATCTTGATACGAACATCCTGGGGACACCCGGAGAGTTAGTGGCAGCTGGGGAGGGTGGGCCTCAGAGAGGGGTGGTGGGTGCACCACCGTCGTCGTGTTACAGTTCCAAGGAGCAAGTATGTCACAGTCACGGAACGAGCAGGGGATTTTTTTTTTTAGCTTCAAACGTTCAAATTAAAGATCTACGACTGTAGGAAGAGTGCTATTTGAACCGCAACAAAACAGTCCGTGAGGACGCTACTAAAAATTAACATGTCACAGTTAGGCTACAGTGATATGACGGACAGCACGTAGCTACATTAGCGATGAAAATTCGAAACAATCAATCTAAAGCAAACGCACGGCACGGAGTGTATGGTGAGACTAAACCGGACACGCAGCTACGAAATAAAAAGTAGCCGTACCCGCAAAGTTAGATGACGAGATACAAAACACTTGTGCGTTGCGCTGCCCATCGAGCTGTTGCTTTAGCTACAGTGGCTACAGTAACTACATACAGTACTATAGCTCGCAAGAGGTGACGAGGCAATAGGCCTCAAGGAGCCCCAAGAAATGCTGGGTGTCGGCTGCAGCAAAGGTAAAGTTACGACAGGCTAAATATTTGACACTCAGGCTGGATGATCGTTAACTTTCCTACCACTTTCCACACATAATTTTTACTTGATTATTCTTCAATTGCCTTGGGAGGGAGTTTACGTGATTTGAAGTAGGTATGTATTTCCACTTCCTTTAGATTTTAACATTAGCAAACGTAATATTGAGCTAGCTATGCAGACTACCGCATGGTGTTACCACATTTTACTGGTACAGTACTTTAATACGGCCGCGGATCGTCGCTACGGGAGCGAAAATACGGCAACTGAATACAAATAGAAAGGTATAAAACCTGCGAGACGTGCGGCACAAGAGTTAGTGACACGATAGTCAGGATATGGTCCAGAAGTAACAGAAAAAGTTTCAAGTACAAGCAATAAAAGAAAGGATTATCATACTAGGGTTTTATGGAAAAGAAAAAGTAAACAATTTAGAAACAGGAACAGAAATGACAAAGTCGTTCAAGAAGTCTACATTCAAACCAAATATTTTGTGAATTGGTACTGCGTTTGTTATTACGGTGGATGTTTTTTTTTTTCGTAGAAAACACAACACAATAGTTTATGGCAACTGCTACACAGCATATGATGAAGCAGGGGCATCACAAATTGGGGCGATGCGGCCAACTAACACTATATGTACCTACTATACCTTCTACCAGAAATTGTATAGACAGCAGCGATCTAACTTGATTTGCTATATATATAGGTAACTAACATTTTTCAAAATGCATAGAATGAGTGCCTACAACGTAAGCATCGTCTGTATGAAGGAAATTGTGTCGCAGCAGTCAACTTTGCATAGTAAATAAAGGGAACGGTACAGAGAGTCGCGTTTTTAACAACAAATTAAGAAATGACTCTCGACATAACGAAACATATTAGTATATATAATGAATAATTGAAAACAGTGGTCAGAAATAGTGAAGAGAAAAGTACAGAGAAGCTCCATGAGCCCAGAAAACAGGTACGATGTACGAATCCAGAGTAACAATTAAAGCGAAATTTTTTTAATCTCATTATAACTATCATGCTGATACTCTAGTGTTAGCCTTCGCAAGCGCGCGATGAAATGGAATGCTTGAGCTGATAAGAGACGCTTCTAACACTCACATGGCCCGGTATAGTCAAATAAAGATAACGAAGAAAAATAAAGATAAAGAATTATTCACAGCTATGCTTTAAATGCATCGTAAGATAGTACGAATGCCAAGGGCGCAAGAGAAATCGTAAAACAAGCTGTTTGCCGAACGATGACGAACAGGTCACGACAGCGTACAGCCGCGCCTTTGTAAGATATGATCGACAGTGAAGTTAAACACGGTGTATGGGAAGTGTATGGTAGAGAATGGTCAGTGGCAACACAAACCTACAAGGCTACAACAGCATAGTATGTGTGCGCATAGTAAAGCATTCTCGTGAGGAGCTCGTTGATAAATTAAATGCTGAAATGTTGCTCTTCTTTACATTGAAAAATGTAATTGTCTAATAGCTACGCCTAACAAAACAGCTGACACATATGTAAACATGGTCAACTGGTCATACACGAAAGAAACATTTGCTCTACTTCAGAGTCTGGTGCGCCAAACAGTGTGACAAATGTAATCAGGTGAAACGCAAATATATGCTAGACTAGAGGATAAAAATTGTACACTGCGCTCCAATATGTCATAGTGACACAGAGAGCCCAGTTCGAATCTAGAGTATCACTGCCCTTGAGCACTACAGCCACTGGCCAATTAGCTAGGTTCAATTATTGACACGTACAGCAAAACTACCTTTCACTAGCACTCCATAGGCATTTTCTCTAAGTAATTCACGCCCGTGACTTACCACGAAGGCAGCCCTACACGTCACAAGTCTGTGAACATGATCCAGGGATGGAAGGAGGGGATAAATCTTTACAGCAAGACTTATGAGAGTTAATATCACAGCTGCATGTAAGTGCAGACGTCAGGCGAGGTTAGATACGAGCAGCATAGGATGCGTGTTACACAGCAGGACAAAACGCACACAGACCGTTGGCGGGGGGGGGGGGCACCAGTAGGCTGGAGGGCGGCAGCAAGAGCAGCATGCCATGCCAGCGAGTTGCTCCAACTTACCAACAATGACGCCAATTCGGCAGTTATGGTT
>LQNS02000211.1:37245406-37265137 GCA_001587735.2 Parhyale hawaiensis
GCACGAGGGTGTTCCCACACAGGATCAACGCGCATGGGAACAGCAAGTCGGGAAAGAAGAGTAAGAACAGATTGAAGAAAGATCAGTAGGAGTAAAAGATGGGAAGGAAGCAATGTGGGCACGAAAGACAGCCGTCTCGAAGGCCTAGCTAATGGCTAAGGAAACCTACACAGCCACGTCAAAACTAAGGTCAGCTGTAATGAAGCAGATAATTCGTTGGCAGTAATGCATTATACTATACATGTATTACTCAAATAACCTCAGTCTTCATAAAGCAATGCAGTAAATACGACCTATCTTCTCTCAGAAAGTATACAATGACTTTTTCAAGTGAAATAGCAAGGTCTTCGGCAAATAGCGGCCTTTGAAAACAACAGAACCGGATCCTGTGCTCTGAATAAAGATGCGTGGCTACGAACCCTTTTATCTGACAGAAACTTTGATTAGGCTATACTATATACTTTTATATGTAAACCTCTTACTTCAAATTTTTTACTAAAACCTGTTCGCTTTACATAGGTAGGTACTTGACGTTTTCCATAGCGTATTTTGATCATTATGACACCATCCATGAATTGTTTCCATTAAAGATCAGCTTGCTTAGGAAAAAGACTTTATTGAAACGTGTCAGAATAGTCCCTGCAGGAGTAAATGGGTTTACCGTAAGAGTGCCAGGTACTCAAGTCGCACATTAAATAGTGAAATTTCAGCGAACCATTCGATTAACCAATCACAACGAACAAGTAAAGAACTACTGAACTAACTAATTTACTAGGGCTCAATCTTACAACTAACTCGGCGTAAGACTACAGAAATAGCAGCAGACCAGCAAGGACTCACATAACGTACAATCAAGTGCTAAGTCCCAAGTGCACGAACTGTAATAACGAAACGTGACACGTACAGACATCCAAACGAAAACATAAACATAAAGCAAAGGCTACAGCAGGGCGCTACATTAGCAGTCGCTACAAGCTATAAGGGATACTACGTCAGAATCAACAAAACTAAATGAGCAGTCGTGAGTATAAACAGTAAGGGGAGACAGACCGCAAAAATAAGTGAGAATAAATGAAGTTTCTCTTGGATAATAAGTGTCAAAATATTGAAACTTTGTCACCATAGGGCAATATCCTGCAGCACATCACCCCTTTGGAGGTGCCAAGGAACTGTACCTGAATTGCAGCAGGACGGAAATCAGACAACCAGAAGGGAGCAGAGACCAGCGCACTCTCACGTGACCAGAACAATGCCAAGCGTGACGTTACAACCAATCAGAGGAGTTCACTATCTCGTGCTGACGAACATGCAGCAACGTGATTAACTGTGACGTCGCGGCTGAGTTGGTTTTGGTGACGCGAGAGTACACCGTCCGTGTTTTTTTCTCTTCACTTTGAGAAGCATTGGGCACAATGGTCGTTACTCTGCTCACGCTCACGGAATACTATCATGAAGCCCTTACGATGTAGCTACCTACTACACCCCAGAGCACCCTCCTCAGCCTTACCCCTCTCCTGGCGATGGCATCCTGCAGCAGTGCCACGACGTCCTCGCCCTCCACACCAGCGCACTTGAAGCCTTTGGTCCAGCACGCCAGGCGGGCTTTGGTGAGGCCCTCCTGGGCGCAGGGGAAGCTGAAGGTGAAGCCCAGCGGCAGCAGCTCGTCCTTCAGGTTGCGTTCATTGATAAAAGAGGCCATGCACGCAGCGATGTGGTCGAACAGCTGCACATGAATCAACTTATTACTACGTTGAATCTGTTGAGAATTCTTTTTTTTTATTCTACTTAGCAGTGATCTTAGCGACCTGGAGTTACTAACACTCCACTTGGATTCTACTAGCAGTCCATGGACGCCCTGGCAGGTAGTTCCTTCAAGAACAATAACTAGAGAGGCACTCCGAGACTTTGGATCTCCGCCAAGCATTGCTAACGAAAAATTCTCATTGTGCTAAATCCAAAATTGCATTTTGACCATTACCAAAACTTAATCACCTGCTCCTCGTAACACTCGTAGACTAGCAGTTCCTGCAAATTACATGAGTGAAGATCCGTTCATAAAATATCAAGTTCGCTATGTTGCTGGCACCAGGCAAACAGATAGACGACAGACAAACGGACCAGCAGATCATTACCAAAATTAGGCAATTTGTTCCTCCTACTATTTCCAACCGTTCTTGCAAATTTCATGTAGATCTGTTCGTAACTTTTTGAGATTTGGGGCCAAACAAAATAGAAATAACCAGTTAGATATATCACTATTCGTTAATCACCTGGTCCTCTTACATATCAACCAATCCCTGTAAATTTCATGTAGATCCGTCCAGAACACTGAGTTATCTTGGAGACCAGACACAAGCAAGTAGACAGACAAATACAGTAAAACCCCTCTAATCGGCACCTCAATAAACCGAAACCCTCCCTAATCCGAACATCTCATTACTGTTCGAAATGCTATCTGATCAAGAGAGCATTTTTCGGATTAATGGGGTAAAGTACGGAGTTCCTACAAATACCTCTGTAATCCGTGCAAAGAGCTTCTCATTTTTCGGATAAAAGAGGTGATGAGCGAAAAATCTGCGCGAGGTGCTGCGCAGAAGGTACGAACAATCTCTCTATAATCCGTATTAGTGCGGAATAAAGAGGTATTTTTCGGATTTGTAAGTACCCCGGTAATGCGAAATCCCCGCTAATCCGTCACCCCCTTCCCCCCGTGCTGTGCGAATTAGAGGGGTTTTACTGTATTGACAAAAAACTTAACCTCCTTGGTGGACGTAATAAATAACACACACTGACGATATCACCCTTCCTTGGAAAGTTTTCCTTCAGTGCCTACTTGGATTAGGCTAAAATTACAACTACCGTATAGTCAGTAGCTCAGCCAGGGGGGGGGGGGGAGAGCCACGGGGGCCATGCCCCCCCCCCCCTGAAATGTTGGCAGGGGCCAGTTTCAGAAGCAGTTTCAAGTAAAATGATATGCNGGGGGGGGGGGGGGGGGGCCACGGGGGCCATGCCCCCCCCCCCCTGAAATGTTGGCAGGGGCCAGTTTCAGACGCAGTTTCAGACGCAGTTTCAAGTAAAAGAATATGCTGATAATGTCTACAGGACAAACACTATTTTTGTTTTAACTGAATATCCTGTTGTAACGCTCTTAATGTTATGTTGGCATCAAGTAACTAACTATAGGTATATGATTTTCATCTAAAATTTAGAGTAAAATAATTACTGATGCCTAATAGTCATTTTGTGTCTATAGATTTCTTGTGTTTCTTACAATGGATACAATGTTTATTTTTATTTGCAAGCGTATTTAATCATGATTTTAGTAGAATTTGATAATAGCTACTTAGTTATTCTACACACAGCGGACAGGTTTCCAAAGGAAAGTTATTTAAAACACTTTCCAGAGGTAATATTAATAAAATACTAAGTTACTATCAATACCATATAGATACGTAAATCAACACTCATTGCATGTAGGTATGTTATAAAACTACCAAGAAAACNCAGGTTTCCAAAGGAAAGTTATTTAAAACACTTTCCAGAGGTAATATTAATAAAATACTAAGTTACTATCAATACCATATAGATACGTAAATCAACACTCATTGCATGTAGGTATGTTATAAAACTACCAAGAAAACACATTGCATATCATTATCCTATTAGCTCTTGAAACTGCATTCATACGGATTTTAATACAATACCCTAATGTTTAAATAGGTAGGAATAATATGGTTGTTGGGGATCCTGGTCCAGCCGAAATTTTTAGCTGGTTGCGCCACTGACTGCAGTCAAACCAGCTCAAGGTGTACGATGTGCGCGGCTAACAACACAAAGCAACTTTGCCAAATCTCACCTAAGCGCGTGGTATACGTATAACTCGTCTCAATCGATAAAATTATATCTATGTACTGTATATTTAAATACCTACTCAAAGCGCATTAGTTAATAAATTAGATTTGGCGCTACTGCATTCAATTCAGCCCCGCTGACCACTCTAGTGGTCAATTTAGGCCTCGTTTGACGTGCAGCCGACAACTCAAATAGAAAAAGGAAGGGACATATAGTACGTCGACACAAACATTGATCTGAAGCGGCGGATTGTTCTCATAATGAAGCAAGCGCAAGGGGTGCAGTAAGTCCGGAAATAAAAGAACAAAATAAACATCCATAGTAAGAGTTGCAATTGAGTAGTTACCTATAAAGTTTGAGTAACGCAGGAACTATAGAAAATATCCATAAAAACTGATGGTGTATACACTCAAATTAGTGTGCTGTACGGGTATTACCGTACGCCACTGTCGTCCGGACATGGATAACATCCTCAAGCAAACTGTGGCCCGCTGTTTCCTATGTTCACAACTGTTTGGTTGGAAAAATGATTTATTCGAATAACGAAAGTGCATACAAACCGAGCACCAGTGGAAATTGTCTTTCTCAGTGGAAATTGTCACATTCTCTTCTAAGACGTGCATACAGTAAATATCACATAATCAGTTTCCCTCGTTACATCTCTACTCCTGCTCTACAATTCCGTCCATCAGTAGGCATGGAACAAATTCCTCAGTAATAGAATTGGGAAACTTATGGTGCTCTACACTTATTGGCAAGTTTGCTTATGAAACAGACAACATATAATAGTATTAAGAACTGAATACATACTTTCAGTCAGTGGATACTGAATGAAAACCACTGAGAGACTTACCCCAACGCCGGGGCCGACCATGACGTCGTGCGGTACGGCGTAGATCTTACTGTCCATGACAAATTTGTTCTCGCCCAACTCGATGAGGAGCACACGGAAGTTGGTGCCGCCGAGGTCCAGAGCGAGGAAACGTCCACTTTCTGCACACAGAGATACCGACATCAGCGCACGGTATATAAAATTGTGACTACACCAAGAGCGACCAATAAGTCTCCGTCTCAAGTAGGCTGCATAAAGAGGGTAAGGAAGAGAATGGAACGGACATGTTAAGGCAGAAGGAGCTGCCATCGATACTCATCTAAATTAAGTTAAACTGAACCCACAAGGCTGGATACGTCCGGAACTTCAGCTAGAAGCGTTAACTTTGCTGCTTTGAATCCTCGGAAAACTCCATACTTCGTAGCAGGTTCAAGTTTTCGGAAGTCTTATGGTTAGTCGATTCAGGGTTCAAGCATGAAATTTAGTCCGGCGGGTTGTAGCCAGTAAACATGTCACAAGTCCCGGACAAATCACGCCTACTGAGTAAAATTACGCTGGCCTATCGATAACACCTATAATACGGAATGTAATACTGAATCCGTCCCCCTTCTTTTTTATTTCTCCTATCTTTTTTTCTCTTTCGTCTTCTATTTTTTCTCCTTTCGTTTCTCCAGTCCTCTACATCCTACTAACATAATGGAAATAGCTCTTAAGGGCCGGGGCGTAAGTCCCGGTGTCTCTTTGGGAATGGGCCTCTTGGTTCGTCTACTGCCGCCTATCTCATCTAAATTATCTAGGTACGGTACGCCAATAATTACATAGCGGGCAGGGCATAGTACGTCCGGGGAAGCTACAACAGAGTAATGACGTCAGAGCTACATCATATTTTCGGAGGTTATGTTTTCACGAGCCTTTCTAAGGTAGCAAAGAAGATGCGCGCTTTGGTGCATCCAAGCTTAGGTAGGATTTACTTCAAATGCAATATACGCAGCCGAGATGGTCGTTTGCACAATGAGAGAAAAAACCGGGAACTGTCAATGTTTTTAGAGTTGCAACTTCAACTCATTCGAAGACGAATTAGCAACACCTCGATATACCGTAACTAAAGATTGGACTCGAGAGTGGGCTGGAGGTCCATTCGCAGAAACGAATCAATACCAACCCGTCGGTTCGTTCCGAGTCAGTATCATCACGTGGGGAAGTTCATTAGCAGTTGGGATGCGTGTGCACGGTGTTAGCAGCCCTTTAATGTTCTAATGAAAAAAATGGTTTTCGTACGACTAGCACTATTGGAAATGAGACACAACAATGAGCTTGGGCGTTAACCCTCTACCGGGTGCTTGAAAACTGCTGTCACACAAATAGCAGTATGAGAGGAACCATATACGGGCACTTGCCCTGTAGATGGTTGAAGATTTAAATTTTTCTTTCATACCCTTACATACTAAATGTTACACTTCGTAGTGTTATTCACACGAGAGAAGTAATGAATTCATGAAAGAAAGTGTCGAGTTCACGCTTCAGCTGCAGAGCTGTGCACCGTATCATCACTCTCTCTCGAGGCACACCTAGATATAAATTTTCTTAGCTAATATCTAGGCTAGTTAGGTAATAGGATTACTAGCGCAGCGGCGACTGTACGGCGTAATGCGTCAAATTACTGAGTCTCCAAAACGCACGCCAGTAGATAGATGGAGGCCCCCATTAAATTACATGCAAATTATGCACGATGAGCAATAAAAGGAGCCACGAGCAGAGAAGCAGCAATGCAGTCCAAAGTGCGGAGCACAAAGACAGCCTTCATAGCCCCCTCCACACCCAATCAAATAGCGCAACAAACAGAGTAATATAAACATGTCACCCACACCACTGCCAAGCTGTAGTCAGAGCGGCCATTAGCTAACTGCCACGGTATATGAACAGACTTGTTGAGCAGCAGAGCCATTTAGCTGGTCAGTGGCAACGGGAGTAGGAGGGTGCGGACAGCATGAGCTACACTGCAGGCAGTGGTACCAGACAAGGTCGCTGTGTAGTGGTACGTAGGTAGGACCAGAGACCCATGAGTGCAGCAACAGCACGAAGTGTGACAGCGTAGCTAAGCCTTCACGTTCGGAATAATATCAGAGGCTAGGAAATTGAGTAAAGCGGATCTAAGGAGCAAACGGAACTCTAGTCAACGGCGAGCGAAATTAGCACCAAAGATGCAGATTAGGCTAACTCGGTAAATAATTAGCCTGGGGATAATCATTCAGCCGTCGTCTCGCGTTTTTAGGCTCTTCTGACACTTCTAAAGCGTCGAAAAAAAATAGCTAATTACTCTTGGTCATTCCGTTTAGTAACAAAATAAACACTCGATACTAAGTGGAAATGTACAGCTATCACCACGTACCGCCAAGGCCAAGGCGCGGCGCTATCAATTTCTTTAAGCGCGATATTGGCAGGTAGCTGAAGTACCGTGACGCCGGGGCCACACTAAATAATCCCACGCTCAACTTACGAGCGGATGTTCAGCTCGCACGTCGTGTAGATTACACAGTGAAAGTCGACAGTAAAAATACCAATAAGAAGCAGCTATATATTTAAATTGAATGACGCGCAGGCTCGATGTCCGGCGTGAAGTTGAGCAGTGCGACAGGCACCGACCATCCACTGACGCCCTTCCTACCCCCGCTACGCACCTTTGCCATTGGGGAGCTCCTGCACGAAGGTGGGGAAGCATTTGACGGTCGCCTCGGGGTTTGTGTCCTTAGCCAGGCCGCGGTTCAGCTCCCTGTTGAGGGTCTCGCACACATCGTGTAGAGTCTCGTCGCTCAGCACCAGACACTCGCAGTGCTGTCGGATCTGCACACAGACCACACATTTATTACTACCAATTATCCTATCATCAATTACGCTATTGGTCGTACGCTCGGTGGCACTGAAAAATTCCTTGGGGTATGTTAACCCTTTGCTGGGCGACTGAAAACGCCATCTTGGGAATAGTGTTATCAAAGTGGCCAAATATAATATAGGGTAGTTATATGATACAGGCTAGTTAGGAAGTTTAAGCCTCCGTTTCCGATCGGAACGATACCACAGAGGAGAGAGCAAGGGATAGCTATATAGTATGCCGATAGAAACGGGGAACCCATGCAAGAAGGTGTTCCCACACAGCAAGTCGGAAAGTCGGGAACAGCAAGTCGGAAAGAAGAGGAAAAACAGAATAAAGCGTGAGCAAGTAGGAGTATGAAATCGGGAAAGAAGCAAAGTGGGCAGGGAAGAGAGACGTCCCGAAGGCCTAGCTAATGGCTGAGGTAACCTACACGAGCCCCCTGGGGTTGCCTGGCCCCATAGCATAGGATTGACGAACCTAAGCTAACCTAACCCTATGGCCCATCCTATGCCCCCTGAGGGGACTCGCCCGGTACAGGGTTAATACTTAATACAAACAGGGGTACCGGTACATTTTTCCTGAATTAAAAGTAATACTAGCTAAGTAGGTACTTTTAAACTAACTTGCCGACGCTCCAGCAACCACGCGCGGACAAAGCCAAAAGAACCTACGTTGTTTCGTAGTCTATTCTGAAAATTCGATGGATGGCATCAGAGGCGCGTGGCAGCAACAACGCATACAGTGGCCCGATGAGAAATAAATGACGTTACTTTATAAGTGAGCCGTTACCGATTGTGACAAGATACTGAGCCGCGGGTGACACGGGTGCAGCACAGGTAGGTAGCTACCTAACCCTGGAGTAGGTAGTGACAGTAGTAGCCAATCCGTAACTTCTGACATTAATGAAGAACGCCCATAAAGTTACACTAGCAAACAAAGATTACCACACGCATAGTAATAGCTCTATATAATCTACATCAAGAATTTAAACGCATCCAAATAGCCCATAATTTCAACCATTTAATAACCCTTTTATCAAGGATGAATCAGAACGAAATTCATCCGCGTGATTCCAGGCTTCAACTGCGTCTTCACACTCCCAATAGAACTTCAAGACGAATTTTCTTCATCCAAAGCTAGCTCCGTCTCCGATCCACCGCTTGCTTTCATACCTAAGAGTAAACACGTGCAGCGAGTTACATGCTGCTGATTCGTGGGGATATTTTATTGCTATACTCCAATATATGATGCCTAGCGAGCCACCCTTTTTAGGACACCCGCGCGGCACGAAGAAGCTATACACCGCTGGCATAATCCGGATTGTATGTACGAGCCTCAACTGGAAGCAGATAAATATAGTGAGGACCGGTGCCTGTGACGCCATGCACCTTCTCGAGGTTTGAGAGGCTCAAGGGCATGATATGTCAATGATACTTTATAGCGAGTTGTGCGTGCACTACCTGGCAACACCGCCAACACGTAAGAGTGCAGAGAAGTCAGTGGCTGCAGCTGTAGACACTGTCAACAGGGTCGGTGTGCAGCAGTTTACGCTGCACAGCAGCAGGGCGGCTCAAGGATACACAGTGACACATGAAGAGCCAGACGTGGCTTGTATATTTCAGCCGATAATACAAGAGATTTTTGCTTGATTCACTCAAGACTCAAAGTTACAACACAGGAGTGAGTAAACTAATTTAGCAGCACGGTAGCTATGTAATGATTTTCACGAGTCTGTGCATCCCGTACCGCTGACAACGACAGCAGGGATTTCAATCGACATCCCTTCACTGTTCTCATTTGTGGTCGTGATGATCTGCTAAGCATTTAGCAAACATAGGTATTACTCTCGCCTGCTTACTTTTCAATAGGATAAATATTGAATCGGAGAGTATGCCCACCTCAACTTTTGCAAAGCATTGCAACCATCTTCCTTTCTGAGTGGCAGGCCTATCGCTAAAGCATCAACAAAGTTGAATGCAACTTTAGCACGCAGCGCAGTTAAAAGCTTAGTACCTACGTATTAGCCCAATACCGGCATCGCTGATTGAATTCATTCAGTGAAAAATAATGTTATTCGCTTTGTAACTGCAATTACGTAACTACAATGAATATTATTTTGCAAGCGGATATTATCAGCATAAAAAAACTGTCAGTTCGAACAGGGAAACACTCTATAGTTAGGTAGTCCTTATACAATTTCGCAAGCACAGCATATATGTATAACTAGCTACCTACTAGGTTTGAAAAGCCCTTCCAATGACAGGCCACTGCAACTTGTTCCCAAGGCTATTACAGCAGCAACAAACCAAAGATCTTGCGGAAACCTACAGCATACCTAGCACAACCTCGCGAGACAACAGTGGGGCGGGTACTGAACTCGAACAGACACTGCCTGCAGGGCGTAAACGATAACCCCTACCTCCTGCGGACACACAAGTGAATATAACGACACTGTCAGCCCAATAACCTCGCTTTCGCTTTGCTATAGTGTGCTACGCTGTATATACAAGTCACTTGAAAAGAGGATGAGAGAGCACAATGCTCAATAAAGTGTGTATTACAGATACACGCAGCCAAACACACCACAAGGCCGGCGCCAGAGGCACAAATATACCCGACACGATCAAGGCCGCTGGCGACAAACTGCATACCCAGGGGAGAGGGGTTGCAAGGCAACACTGGGCAGTGTGCAGCGTATGTTTGGGCAGATGTGCACCAACGTAACAATCGATCGTAAATCGAAACTGGACATAGTTTTTCCAAAACCGTTTCTCTGTCTTATAGACAGGATAAATTTGTAAATACGAGACAACTGTTGAACGGATATACTCGGGTGAGTCCATTAACGAGTTGAGCATCCCCTCCCCCTTCTTGTTTGGTGGTTTATAAATTCTGACGATTAACAGAGGAAAGACCGGGCCTGCAAATCAAGGGAAAAGTGGAGAAAAACCCACCATGCACGGGATAAATAAAGGGCCTACTTGTATGATCAGGTAAGTTAGCTGAAGCCTCCTTGGCCGCCGCAAACGACGTTGCAACGCGGAAAAGGGACATGTATGCAGAGGCCCGAGAGAGAAACGAGGAGCCCATGCACTATTAGATTAGATAGGCGGCAGTAGACGAACCAATAGGCCCATTCCCAAAGAGACACCGGAACCTACGCTCCAGCCCTCTATGAGCTATTGCCAATGTGTTAGGTGGATATATATTACTGGAGAAAAAATAAGAAAAGAGAGAAAAAGGGGAAGATTCTCAGCCACAGAGACGATCATGAATGCACGCAAGCACGATCAAGAGCCGCTGATATGCGGAGCTTAAAGATGTCAGGCAGTGTAGTTGGAGAGGGAGAGAGAAGAAGACGAATTAAGGTGGCCTAGGAAGCTTTGGCCAAAAAGAGCTTGCAACTCCTGGAGGAGGAGTTCTTAGTTGTGGAGGATGTCTCTCCCAATGTAGCCTATGCCAATCTTCTGATTGACGAGGATCCAGCATGTTGGAAAACTTTCAGCACAGACTTGGGGGAGTTTCACTAACGCAAAGTTTGGAAATTATATTTCGCTGTGTGAATAACATAATTATTTGTATTTGGCTTCATTATAGTTTTTAATAACTAAAGCATCATTTATTATTTAAATTAACTCGCGTAGCGAAGTTTGTTAACTCGTGTGTAACTCTCAGCTAACCATAGCGCTCCATCATTTAGTCACTGCCCGACACTACGACACTGTCCGCGCTAGAGACGAGACGATAAGCACCACAGTAAACAATCCCGATAACAAATCAATGCGTCGGTGATGGCGCGTCCAGACTCACCAGACGGGTGCGGAAGGGCAGCTCGTGTACACAGTTGATGTTGATTTGCTAATGCATTTTAGTTCGAGTATTTAATTAGGAGAGGTAAGGCTTTAGGTAAATTAGAGACAAAATAGTTTGAATTCAAAAACGTATTTTTTAAAGCCTGAAAAGCAATCTCTTTGTACCAAGTATGGTAGTACGAAGAGCTAGCTGTATTAGGCATGAAAATCGCCCAACAAAAAGCTGAAAGCATTAGGTTTCAATGGCAAGGGCGTTCCCTGGCACCGGCCAGCAAGGGACAAATTAGACGAGCATGTTTTCGGTTATGTTTATATCAATGGAGGAAGATATGACTGAAGCCAGGACCATACGCCGTATCTAAACAGCGAATATCCTGTCTATGCCTCTCGTTACAAAGAGGTAAAATGCTAAAGACACTTGAAGCTACACAGTATTAACGTTAAACATATCGGTAGTCATAAATTATTTAGGTCTAATTTCTATGATCGCGTTATTTTAAACGGCCCAGGCTGCTGTAATGGCGCTGCCAGAGCGGAAACCCGAGGGGCCTGCGATACGTCGGGCACGGGGAAACCCGAGGGAAAACACCGAGACTGGGAAGAGCAGGAAAAACAAAACTTGAGAAACCTTAGTGGCCACGAACAGAAAGATGCTCAAAGCCTAGCCTAATTGAGGCTGCGGAGGACGCGCATGTAAGGTTCCAAGACAGGATCGTCATCCAAGCAATTCAATTCAAGCTTCCTTCGATACAGTATTAAATGTGCGGCCACTATTGACCAGTTCGGTAAGAAACTTTGCTCTGCGAAAGCTTATTTTTAGAAGCTCATACGGAATACTTCAGAGTAGTCACTTAAACTCACTTGTAGTTAGTTCAGAACGTAAATAAATGCTAGCACTGATTTTACAGAGGCTGGTAAATATGCTCTCTAAATTCCCCGAAGAAAAAAATAATATGCTGGTTTTAATACGGCACCACAATTAAAACTTTGATGGTGCTGGCATCTAGAGATACTGTCAGTGCCGGTACTGGGTAAAAAGACGCTGCCCTTTTCAACTCAGTAACTATATATAGACTAGTGATCCTTAAACTGACTGTTGCTAGAGAACAATCTTGTATCGGCTAGACTTGCAGGCAATCCCCCCACGGAGCAAGAAATGTGAGGAGAAAGGACCGAGCCAGATCACAGCTAGTGATTGTACACGAGATATCTTATCGGCAGGCAGTTAAGGGTGGCCACTATGTCCGTCATATAACTAATGCAGTACGAACGATACTGCAATATAAACTTCGCTTTCAATTCCGTTCTGCTGATGCATAACGGGCAATACTCGAGTCAAATTTCAGCATCCATTTCTATCTGCGGCGTGCAGAACACATCACGGTATGGGTGACGTTGTCATGAATGGAATATTGCACCAAACATCTCCATTCCCGACTCTCTGCTGTACTAAGAACATCCTAACCGAATTCTTAGCCGCCACACGACCTAAAATCGTAAATCAACATCTATGGGGTAGCCAAAAATTCTTTTAGGGAAGTGTTGTCCCGAAACCAGCAAGTCTTCCCGTGCTCCAACGGAAAAACCTACTGTGGCCGCACTATGCATGAGCGACGAGGGCATATTCCCCGTCTACTAGGGTTCGGGAGAGCATAATTCTTTGGTAGCAACAGTCGCCTCTAAGCGCACCCAGAGCGACCATTGAGCACATTAGAGTACCACTATTGCTACACGTAAATCGGTGTTAAGCGAGGACAACCAGGAGCGAAGATCGAGAGATCGCTGCAACAGGCGCAACGAAAAGAAATTGATTCTGGAAGCGGCCAGAAACTGCGTCTTAACTGGCGGCAGGAGGAAGGAGGCTGGCGCCAGAGTGGGTCCTGCAGAACCTGCCTGACCAGCACAGGCTTCGCCCAACCTTGGCAAGACCTACCACACGAGCAATGCAGCCATGTGCGTAGCTACCATGTCAACACGCCTATGTACTGCGGCATGGCAACAACGCAATCCAACAGCAATTTTTCATTTTATTAAGCATCAGTATAGAGCTCAAAAAGCACTAACAAGGTACTTCGAGAGGAAAAAACATGAGATGAGTAGTGTAACTGCGATGAATTTGCACGAGTTTTCCAAGCGCTTTTGAGAAGAAACTTAAGATTTTCTTTTCTTTAATCTAGCGCAACTGATGAACTAATTCAATTTAGGTATATAGCTAATAAATTAGAAATAATAACTACAATTTTGCTGATAACATTAACAAAATAAAATTATACAGAAAAAAGTGCGCAATACGTTGTTCATTTGAAAAAAAAAACGAAGCTTAGAGATCAAAATAGGGAAATGCAAGCACTGAAAATTACTGGGTACCTATATAAGAAATAAGAAGACAAAAAAAGACTTTGTCCAGGAGTAGAAGAATAAAAACACACAAAGTGACTCGGAAGCTCAAAGTACCCGAGAGACTGTAGCTAATTACTAAGCCTACACACAGGCTTAGAACACAAGTATCGTAATCTAATAAAAAATTAATAGGTAGCTACCATTAATTGATATCTGTTGGAACAGAAGGTAGAAGAGCGTTGTGTTACTCGTGACAGAGACCTACTCCACTCTTCTCGTTGCGATTCTGCCGTCACAATATTCTAAACACTGCATCAGCACCAAGCTAACGCTATAGCAACATGCAGCAGAAGTGCTCAGGTCTTAGCTCCGTAGCCATTACTCGAGTCAATCCCCCGGAGCTGTGACACTTCAAATATAAGATAAGGTCACGTAAAGTAGGTACCTATAGCTGGGAATAACCCTTACTATGTCCTTGGGAAAAGTACGGTAACTAGTACCTACTGAATCCATGACAATTGAACCAGCATCAACACTGGCCTCTTCTCAAGCACCATCTCACACCACCAACTGATAGGATTCGAGGAAACAGCACGACCGACCTGACCCATTAATAACACATGCCCATGCAAGAGGTTAGGCAAAAAATCACAACGCAGTTGATATTCTACAGGCCAGTTCTTAGAATGGTAAGAAGCAGCTGAACAAGTGCAGTAAGAGAGGTTGCCCTATCAGCAGTGGTCCACTACGTAGCTACAAGCAGAGCTATCAAATGAGCCCAAAGGCCGCATGGTATAGTTACACGCTTCTTGTCCGAGTAGGACTTGAATTTCGAATAGATAACCTAACCTACCTACCATATTATTACATACATGATCACCAGGGTTGAGACTTTGCATATATGCAAACGTCCTATAAAAATTGCATATATTCACAGGATGCATATATTATGCACGTGCGTATTGCATGCATTGTGGTAAATAGGCTATGCAATGTTCAAAAAGTGAATATAATATGCAAAATACGCATACAGTTTTTCCGTGCATATGCAGCATATTATATGCAAGTCAGGGTCACAACCCTAATGATCTTTTTCCACAGGATAATTATAAGCAGCATCTACGGTACAAAGCAGTCTGCACACTTATAACAGGTAAAGAGTTAGCGACATCAACGACTAGGAGAATATTATATTAAATAGTTCGAGCCTCCGCTTCCATAACTAAAGCGATCTGACAAAGGAAGAAACAAGGGACCTGCAGTAATACGATAGAAAGTGGAACCCAAGCACGAAGGCGTTCCCACATAACGTGAACGTGTAGGTATGGGAACAAGTCAGAAAAGAAGATTATTAGAAAATAAGTTTAATCACCGTATCTGCCACAGGGCGATCCGTACAGTGATGCTAGGCTAGAAGGCCAGGAATCTCTAGTTGGGATATTCTATCTCGACATCAGCACTCCTCTGCCGTAGGGTATAAGTTGGCTCAGTGTAGCGATGGGTCGGATGTCATTTTTTGGGACATCCGCGGATGCAATTGCGGATGTTGCCATCTTGACGTCCGCGGATGCAGATGCGGATGTCAATAAAGGAGCGGATGTTCCACGGATGCGGGTGCGAATATTCGCCCACCACAAACACACTCACACACCCCCTCCCAACGGCAATTTATAGAACCCCTGGGGGAAAAACTTAGATGGTGCTTTGTTGACAGGGACAGCGCTTGCACACATTTCGAACCAAATGAGAATTTGCAGTTTTCAGCACTTTGGATGAGCTTAGTGTACCGTGATAAACCTGCGCATCCGCGCCTCCTTTGCAGCGGATCTTACAGTTCTGACATCCGCGGATGCGATTGCAGATGCTACCATCTTAGCATCCGCGGATGCAGATGCGGATATTCGCCCCATTCCCAGCTAGGAGTGTAACACCACAAATCTCCGGGACAACCTCCAGTGGTGGTAATAAATGATTCCCAACTTCATTACTGCTTGAGAATTAAAGGATTTGTTGATTCGTAGCTGTGCTTGTGCCACGAGCCAGAGCGTGTAGAGCAGTGAGGAAGTGTACGCATAAGAGGAATAGGAGGGAAACACGGCAGCATTTTTGGTGTACTAGCTGCGTTCAATGCATTTCAGTGAATTAAATTAAGGCGGATAAAGTCTTTCCTGGAGATCATGGTTGTCTCTAAAAATTATCCTCGCAGAAGCCCACAGCGTGCAACATAGCACCGCCTCGCACAATGACAGTGTAACAGGCTCTGTGTGTCCGCGGAGTGCCGACACACGGGCAGAGAGCAACACTGTCGCCTATAGGTGCAATTTCCCTTTCGGTTCGCAACAACAGGTTATAAACAAATAGTCTATATACTGGTACAGTACCCAAAGACGCTTAGGACAAGTAAGACAATCGTAAGGTGTGCACAGCGCATATAAAGTAGATAGTGAATGTGTAAAGTATGCATAATGTATAAATTATAGTGAATCTGAAACCCTGTATAGGCGTCGGATATCCCAATTGCGGAACTCGAGAACGCGTACACATGGGCAGACCACATGGAGATGACTTGAATATTTAGCTAACTAGTCTTATTTTGCCACCATCAGTCCATGACAGACAGACGCTGTCTCGTTGTAGCCGATAAGGTAACACAACTCAAGAGAGCATCCGGTACAGCACAATTTCTAAACTTAAAGGTCACGGAACGCCTGTGTAGTACCGGTAGTGTGGACCGTACTTCTAAAGCGGCGCACATCAGGTGCCGTTGGCAATACTATTGATGTGCTGTATACCATCGCTTCCCACCCACAACGCTAACTGCGATCTAAAGAGAGAGAGAGAGAGGAAGCAAAAATCTTTACGTCGCAGCGACCTAAGCATTAGCAGAGAATAACAGCCAGACAGACTGCCAGTCTAACGAGTATGGCAGAAGACTTAATTCGCACGAAAACAACCAAAACAGATGACGCGAGTTAAGATCGGACGCGAACTGGGCAGTCGCAGTTGTACTCCTATAATTTCATAACACCGGCAATGCACATGCAAGAGTTCTGTTAAAAAGCAGACGACGACCTGAGTTCATGCAGCTCAAAGCACAGAGTGGACGGCCTGCTGTTATCTCGACACGATAGGGGCTATCTCTGGGAGACTGCGGAAATACATGCATATCTTATCTGACACAACTACACTACATCATGTTAGAGCATTAATCGACGAGAATTCGTGCTCACCGCAAACAATATATTGAATGAGACAAGCTGGAGACGCTAAAAATTCGGTGTCGTCTTGGACGCGGCCTCATTTTCGGGTCATCAGCTTGACAGCTCGTCAAGCACAACAAAACTTTATCACATCGCAACACAAACTTCAGGTTATCAGCAGGACAACTGGACCGGTATCCCATCGGTACTCTCGATTTCAGACTTAAACATCACTCTTTGCAAGCATAGGCGTAGTCCTATGCCTAACATCCACAAAGGTGTACACTATAGGTTAGGGAGGGTTGACTACAGCGTCCGTTTGTTATTTGTCGTGATCGACACTTAATAGAATTTCAAATATCCACTTATTTCGGCTTTCAGTACTTAGAGAAATCAGAAATAGATTCCTTGATATAATTTCAGCCACAAAGTTACACATTCTTTCGAATTTTGACAAGAGTATCTTAGCCTAATTCTCTTTGGAAAATGGACTGTTACATTACGAACTCGTCACGGTCGGTAGAAAGCTTTCAACGTCATTAATTGGTTGAAGACTTTAAGTTAACCTCAGAGCAGGAAGACCTACACTGTAATAGTGCCATTTTGTTGGGATATACAATACCTGTGATGGGGGGGGGCGCAAAATAAGGAGAGCCTGACGAGTTAAAAGAACGCGGATCTTCCAAAAGCAAAATAACCCATCCGGTTGGACTAACCTCAAGAGGGCTGGAACTCATCAGCAAGTCCTTCACATGGAAAGACTGTGGCTGAGTACGCCCACAACAGAATAGAGCTGAAATGTCACGAATTTCTACGCTACATCTAATAATTTTTCGTTTGGAGAGACGGGCGCATCAACCACTAGCTACCGCCCTGCGGCTGCTCACTTAGGTCGGCCGCGGCGGCCCTGGTTTCGTATAGCCGTGGCGGATAGCTACTTCCTTTCTTCTGTCTCTTGCACTTGTGCTCTGTGACACGTAAAAATGCATCGAAGAATCGATGATTTGTTTAAATACAACCCTGCAAGCTTTATGAGACAGCATAAGTTAGAGAGTCGTTGAACATATTGCAGAAAACTAAAAGCATCGCACATTCGACACGGCGTTGTCCCTCACAGGATTGACGGAACTTTTTTATCATTGCGCGACAGATAGGATCTAGTTTAATATATAATTAAATTTTTAAAAAATAACAGAGTGTGTAATACGTACAGTATGCCTAAACACCATTCATCCTAACAAACGCAATGTATGAGAATACAAAACGTACGAGAGCGCGGTAGATCTAACGGGAAGTTCAACATTTTAGAAAATAAACGAGATATGTCAGGTTGGTAGATCACCACATTAAACGTTAGACAGCGGATGAGCCAGTGCTGGTCTATATAGGCCTATAGCACTTAGGAGCATATTTCATACTAGACCTACTAGCCACTTTCTAAATAACTCATAACACAAATATGACTAACGTGTTTGGTACCTACGCTTGTAAAAACACCTACCACATCTGCAATTTACTATGAGTAAGTATAAGCACTAGATGCAGCAGCACCTCCATTGCACCTAAAAAAAAAAGATAGCCAAACTAAAGATTTACGGCGGAACGCGCGTGTTCAGCAGACAGGAAACGAAGTATGTGACATTTGGAAACTACTATGACGAACTTCCGGCGAAATGTAACTTGATTAAGCAAGGTGCAGGTACTTACGTACCTACAGCTGCCTCGCGGCAAGGATATCGTAACACGCAACACTGCCAACTTTTTGCAGCACTTCTCGGAAAGAGAGCGAGTGGTGCTGACCAGGAAAATAACGAGGTCCCAGGTACCGCTGAGCACATGGCAGTAACTTTACACCTTGGCTCGGTCAACACGAGCAAACAATGGACTATGTAGCGACCACTGACCCTCGCACCGAGCAGACCCGTGGCTACTGATCCATGTCTGTTTATCGGCTATCTGCCGTGCTGGGCTTACGCGCAGACACAGCAGACCCTGACTTGCACAGATGCATTTCTTACGTTACGGTGTTTGCACAGTGATCCCACACAGGTATACTAAACTTGCACCAGGGAAAGAGTGCTCAGGCAGCAAATTTGCAGCCTTAAAAAGTTGAAATACATACCGGGTGTTCCTAAATTTTTTCCACAATATGAAACTATAGGTTTCTTACAATAAAATAACCATATTTTACTCTATCGATGCATATCCGAAAATGTCTACTTTTACAGTTATGTTGACTTAAAGTTCAGTTGTGCGATTCACTTAATCGGCGGACTAGTGCACTTTACAGCGAAGGTAAAGATGCACACCGGTCATTTGTTGACATTGATCACTCTAATCTGCACCGTACCTGATTTCAAACGACCATGAACCAACTGCCAAATAGTTTATTGGGAAACCGGTCTCTGTACATTCTGGCAGTTTTCCTGGAATTAGAGTTAGCCATGCCGTAAAACAGGTGCATATATGCAATTTTACTATTAGTCGTTGGTTCATGGTCGTCTGAAATCAGGTACGGTGCAGATTAGAGTGATCAATGTCAACAAATGACCGGTGTGCATCTGCAAAAGTTTCGCAGCAACTAAAGAATATGAATTCATCACGACCAATGCACGTCTCGGTATTCGACAGCCGTTGAATATCATGCTCGCATACAGGAGCCCTCGTAGTACCGCTGTAACTGACACGGCACTCCACAACATAATCGAAAATGCACTGAGCGCACAGAATGAAACAATTTTAATGGGAGACTTCAACCTTCCCCAGATTGATTGGAGTACTTTGCGCAGCCCAGCCCCAGGCAGTAAACTACTCGAACTCCTC
>LQNS02000211.1:37294391-37305311 GCA_001587735.2 Parhyale hawaiensis
CGGTCTCTTCCATGGCCCTCCGTACGTACGGGAGAAGGTAGAGGCCTCGTGGTATAGGTCGGCCACCTCATAAAGCGGGTACCTCCCGAAATAGAGGGGGGGAGTATTGAGAACCTACCTAATGTTAGAAAAAAAAAAATATATATATATATCTTGTCAGTCGGAACTGCGGCAAGCTGCAACATGTCCAACGGAGACGGCACTTAGGACCCTCAATCTTTCGGAAGGTAAAGGGCCCCGCCAGCATCTACCCCCGGGGCGGATTAAACAATAATAATAGTAATAATAAGATAAAATGATAAAAAATTAAACTAAAGAAGAGAAAGATGTTGAAAACAATGTGATATATACGGTGCACGTGGGCGTAATATTGTGATTCCTCTTAGGACAAAGATGAATAAAATAAACAATATCGTGTATTTGTATATACAGTATCTGTATATTTACACTATCGTGTAATTCTTACGCTCCGAAAAAAATAAATACGCGAAAAATACAACAGCCTGGAGAATGTGGGGATTCTGTCACGCTTTGATAGACACCGGTAGGTGAAAATTAGACCACATTGCAGAATATGGCCGATGTAAGGAATCGTTCAAATTGAAACACTTCTTGCTCTGCCGACGGAATAGTTTTTCGCTTGAGCGCAGAAATTTCGATCGACTCAAGTTGTGTTGTTGCATAAGTAAAATACGCACATGAAATTTAAATTCAGTACTGCTTGAGTCTATGCTTATGAATTCCCTCTTTATGTTACCAATGGAAGCAAGGATGGTACTACTCAGCTGACTTAAAACAGAGGAGTCTCATTTCTTCTGATCGGCTGAGTTGGCAGTGGCAATGCATCCTTGATAAGTACCTATATAAGTGATGTAACGAAACGGCGCCCTCACAAACTCATCGCTGTCACTATTGAAGGTACGCGTACTCCAGTGAATAACTAACTGCCCACTTTTCTATAGCCATCATACTGATTCTTTTATAACCAAACGCGACAGACGACTGTAAGGCGGGAAGGGTTGTGCCTCCTCTGAGTCCTCTCTATCAAAAACAAATGCAAAGTGCTTCATTTTTCATTTTGCTCTGTAGAAAATCTAATAGCGCTTCATTTTTCGTTTTGCTCTGTAGAAAATCTAATAGAGCTTCATTTTTCATTTTGCTCTGTAGAAAATCTAATAGCGCTTCATTTTTCATTTTGCTCTGTAGAAAATCTAATAGCGCTTCATTTTTCATTTTGCTCTGTAGAAAATCTAATAGCGCTTCATTTTTCCTTTTGCTCTGTAGAAAATCTATAGCGCTTCATTTTTCATTTTGCTCTGTAGAAAATCTAATAGCGCTTCATTTTTCATTTTGCTCTGTAGAAAATCTAAAAGCATCGGACGGCGTGTGTTAAGTTATCCAAGAACAAAGGGAAAAATTAATAGAGTAAAAATAAGAAATAAAAGTAAGCAAAGTACATGGAAAACTGTTTTATTTTGCCGTGCATTGCTTATGAACGACATACAGTATTCCCCAGATTGATGAATGTGCCCAGGTCAGGTAGTGCGAGTCTGGCATTTGCTCAAGAATACACAGACTGTCTCAACGTCAGGACAAGGAAATATGATCTGTACATATAATTTCGGATTGAATATTTCAACAACTTCTTACTAAAAGGGTCACCCTAAACACCGAAATCTACCAACATCGGATCACCCTAAACACCGAACTCGGCCGAAGTCTCCGAAATCAGCCGAAATCTACCGACTCGGAAACAAAAGGGAAACTGCTTAGCAACAGCAGATCATAAGCTATAATCCAAATATTGTACATAATAACCTCCACCCCAACACATTCACACCTGTATGAGGCGTGCTCACACCTATAAGTTGAAAGTGACACATTCAGGTTTATTTGAAGTTTTACCAGGCAGATTGATGTTGGTGAGGGCCCCTAGCTAATATGCGATCGACCTTTCGAGCGGGGCCCAGTTCGAGCGAGCCCCCAAACGAGCGGGAGTTATGCGAGCGTGGTAAACAAACGCTCTTTGAATTGTCGATGGTTGTTGGCAGCGAATTTTTTCCTTTTAACTGAGACATGTTGTGATAATCACTTAAAACACTTCAAAGTTAACATTTCACTTCTAAGCTTCACTTCATTCAATAAGGATGCATTCTATCTTCAATTTTGAGGAATCATTCGTAGTTTCTTATTTTTTCTCAAATTACGTTTTCATACGATGTGAATTCGTTTACTAGCAGGCTTAGTGAAGATACGAGATGACACTTGTGGTTAAAAGCATAACATGTGCAGCCTTTAGAAAAAAATGAAAAAATATCATCACCAGAGACTATATCAAATGATTTAAAATTATGTTATAAGCTCGGTTAACTTATGAGATAACTCTGTAGCTATATATTATGCACACCAAATTTCGTGCCAATTCCATGAACAAATGTGCGTACCACCCCTTATACTGACGGCTCTGCCATCTGCAGACTGTGTTACTAATAGCTGGAGTTTAGAAAATATATGCCTAGTTAAATCCAACATATATAAAAGTTTTAATTATGTGTCATTAGTCATTAGTAGTGTTGTCGTCACAGCTGTACAGTGAGACGCTGTGAATCTCATGTTTAATTATGTTTCCTTTCTTTTTGGATATTTTACCCAAGCAAGCAACTTGAACTTATTCCCCACTCTTGGAAAAAATTGGTTAGACTACTGAAAAAATCATTTACCTACCTGCATGTATATTTTACTGAGTTATCTCCAAGTTTAAAGTTATTTCACCATTATTTTCTCAAGAATTGCATAGCTTATAGCTAATTATCACTCCACCATTTACTACACTAGAAATTGTAGCTACTTGATTTTTGCAATTGCCTTAGTTTGTGATTTTTCACTCTGTGTTAAAAATTTTAAGTATGAGGAAAGCAGGAAAACACTTGTTTTATAAGTATTATCTTTAGCACACTGGGAAAGAACTATGAAGAATTAGTGTATAATATCACATTAGGAAAGTATAAAAAATAAACAAAAAATCCCTGAGAAAAATCGTTGATTTCTTATTATTTTAACAAAAAATTACGAACCCTATCAGCAATACGCCTCGTTTAGCGCGGGAATATCAAAAATAATAGATTATAGGTGGAATTCGGTAGATTTCGGCCGATTTCGGTATTTAGGATCACCGATCCGGAATGGCCGTAGCTACAAATGTGGTCTAATATGTACTCGTATCTACGTCGGCAGCGCATACTATCGCCTGACAAAGGCCAAACAATGGGGCGTAATGAGATCTAGAACTTAAGACCACCACGATATCTCCTTTATTGATTTGTGATCTAAAAATAAGCTACATTCTCTCGTGCACCACGTAGCGTTGTAATGAGTTTCATTTAATATTTCCATGAGTGCGTAATAAAGAATATTATTATTAACACTGGGAGGCCCGCGCTGTCATAAATGACAGCGAAAAATTTGTGTTAATCCTGCTTCATTGACGATGCTTCCCTTCATACAATTGCCAGCTTTAAAGATCATCCAGATGAGGGTTCACGGCTTCATAATTACTGAGCATCGACACTCTTATTTTCTTTCTCTGACAAGGAAAAAATTAATCACCTTTGCAGGCAGTTTAGCAACACTGAAAATAAATCATTCGATTTGGTATCATAGATACCCTAGGATGCCTTATTTGTGAGATAATTTTTTGATTATTGACAGCTGTTTCGTCGACAATTGCATCAAAGTTGAAAGAATAATTGTTAATGCAACGGAATTATCTGTGGAAAGAAACTAAGAAGCAAGATGCATGAGAGTGCTTATAGAAGCTTCAGATATCTTCAGTCCTGAGATTTCAACTTGGGCAATGCAAAAGTGCATTCAGACGTAAGGTCGCCCTTTACTTTGCCATAGATTCGATAAATGGAAAAGGCAATATTCGCACAAATCAGACTAAGCTTTTAACCCTTTATCGGGCGGCTGAGAAACGCTTTCGTAAGAATAGCATTATGGAAGTGATCATATATGGTCACTTCTCCGGTAAAGGGTTAATATCTTCACGGTTTGAATTTCAACTGTTGTTGATTAAGATACGCTTGCCATCATCTACAACCTGGCCTATTTTCTACCAATCAGTTTTCAATGAAACTTGACAGGATGAACAAGGACTGCCTCCAGCCTGGGCTAATTTCCGCCAATCTGTTTTGTTAAAGCGTGACAAAAGATGGATAAACAGATAAACATACAGAAAAATACACATCGGTCTTTATTATATTGTAGATTATCAGACCCACAAAATGAACCCAGTCCCTTACAATTGTCATGAAAAAATTTTCCCATATTTTGACTCAGAATCAACTCGCCCCTCATTCTAATACAGTGATTCTTAACCTTTTTAGAGGTACCGAACCCCTCAAGTCCATATCTGCATCCATCGAACCCTTCGTAGAGGGAAACTAAAATGCGCTCTTGTTTTTCTTCAGATTCAAAGCATATGTAGATAATCATACGTTGTATTAGTCCGCAAACTGTACTATGCATCATTAGCACAAGAAATAACTGCATTTAGAGAACAAAAAAAAAAAAAGCGAGCAAAGCGTGACGCCACGAACCATACGAATGGGGTAAGCCAGATCGCCGAACCTCTGAAGCTGACTCACCGAACCCAGCTTAGAACCACTGTTCTTATAGCCCAATACACCTCATCCACCGCTACTGCAGCACGAGTATATTTACGCAGTGCTTGGGATCACTCATCTGCGTCCTAAAATATCCACGCCAAAGTAACACACAATGAACGCAGAAGGATATTTCTTCAGTTTCTGTACGAGAAATTAGTGACATCGGTGACGTCACAAGTGATTACATGCATTAAATCGTACGTTCGTAGTCACGAGGCTAGTGACCCTTAAGGCCAGTTCACACGTCCATCATCGTAACGCGTTCACTCCGGAAAATGAACACGAGCCGTGAGTCAACTTCTGCTGTCGCTGTCCACACGTAGAACCGACTTTCAATTAAATGACTGACGCCACGCGTTCAGTTATGATCTTGTTTCTTTACATTTCGCTTACATCTCGCGTCGGTGTGAAGTCACATTCGTATCCAATAATTTTATAGCCTGAATTTGATAGGAACAGTCAAAGCAGCACGCAGCAATACGCTTCCTTGTCGAATCAGAGATGGCTTCGGCATTCTCAGTACAACATTTTCAGTTTGACAAGTTTTTTGTGTTAAACGGAAATACAGTGATTTTGATCATTACAGTAGCGGTAAAAAAGCATTATTGTCGATTAGTTCATGATTTGAAAACACTATAGAAGATTAATTGGGCATTTATAGGTTCTGTTTACTAACTTGAATGACGCGGAGCGTCGAAAAAACCGACGTGCTTCATGCTTCACTCTCCCGCATTTGCTGCTGCCGCTTCCATCAAATCAACGCGCCGCGTCCATTAGTTTGACTGAACGCGTTACGTTGAGGGACGTGTGAACTGGCCCTTAGATATCTCCTGCCGCGTCAAGAGACAACGATGACGTCACAAAGGATTCAAGCGGTCGATTTGAAGTGCGCTTCGAAATGGTACGTCTGTTTCATCCTTTGTCTGTGGTCAAAATTTTGAGCCACACACACGCACACAGGTCTGGCAGCACAGATACGAACCTTGCACATATTGGCATTTGCAAATGGACTTTGAGCAAGACCTACCGCAGATAATAGCGGGTGAGAGCGATGGGAGATTACCTCGAGCTATGTGCACCGTAGTGATTTAGAGGAGGTGCCAGTGAGGGCGTCATATGACTCATTAGCATAAATAAATGTTATCGCCCCAGCAATGCAGCAATGCTATGCTGCATTGTCCCTGAGATAGCCGATCAGTCGATGGATTTCGATACGATATCTCAGTGATGGCGATTACTTTAAGCTAACAATGCATTTTGCGCTCATACCACGCAGTGGGGGAGAAACGACCTCAGTGACCAGAATCACTTAGATATGCAAACATCCATCCGCCCAATAGAGTAGATGAATCCACTCTATAGGAATACACAGTCAAATGCTTGGTTGGTCCGTCTGTCCCGATCTGAAGGTTAAGCTAGGAGAAAATTCATTAGCTGAGGGCCAAGGAGGAAATTCGATGCTAAATTAATAGCAAATAAGTTCCTTGAATAAGCTAGATAACGCAGCGTTTTCCGCAACCCACTAACGGTCGTTGTACTTCTTGAAGTCTTTCTATTGAGCTCGGAAAATGGCAGGCTTTCCTTCTGTAAATCGCCTGTTGCTCTCGATGCATCGCAAGTACATTAGCAGGATGTGTTTTGTTAGCAGTACAAAATGCGTTTGCTTGGCTGTTTTTTATCCGTATTTATTACTTCCGAAAAAGAGGTCCTGTTTTTGTAGTGTTTGTGTATAAATCTGTTTGTTAACAAAATAACTCAAAAAGTTATAGACGGATCTTAACGAAATTTACATGGATTGTTAGGCATGTTAGCAATAACAGATAAGTAACTGTTAGTGAAAATTCGTTCAATGGTTTGTTTATTTCTCAGCTTCTGTTGTTAGTGCCATAACTCAAAAGTTAAGGTCAAATATCTTTGAAACTTAGCTAATTTTTAAAAAAACACTATGGCAAGCAGCTGGTACACTGCTAGATACCAATAGTACACTGTATCAGAACCAGAAGTACAGCTAGCGATACCCATATATTTCAATCGAAAATGCATAATTTTTATTATAGTGAATTATTCACAGAGTGAAGCTTTTGTGAGCATTGCAAAGTAAACAGAACCTAACGTGGCCTCACCTCACCTATCTCAGCCTACGTACTTTAACCTAAAGTAGGGTAGCATTTCAGTCACTAAATAGCTGGACGCTTTATTATATTTTGTAAAAAATCTGCGGAAAGCGCACACACTTCAAGCTGGCATCAGCCTTGTTTGTTATCATCGCTCCAATGTAAACAAACATGGCCGCTGCCAGCTTGATGTGCACGTTACAGTACGAGCATTTTTGATAAATTATTACAGAAAATAATGTAGCTCTTAGCTATTTGACTGCTTTCGGTGAAAGTAATTTAGGTTAGGCAAGGCCAGGTTAGGTCCCGTTTATTTTAAAATGTTCAGAAAGGCTTTACTCTGTGAGAACAAAAAAAATCAATATAAAAACTATGCATTCATTTCTGACTGGTATATATGGGTATCACTGCATCTGTCTAATAGTGTATTAATGACTTTTAGTAGTGAAATAGCTGGGTGCCATATTGTGTTTTTATAAAAATCTACCGGTATTTGCATGAGCTGTTAGGCATATCACGAAGAGTAAATGACCAAATTTTTTTTTTGTGTCGATCTATTTGTCCGTTTGTTTGTCTCTGGGTATGATTTCATTCTTATTAGTGAAATAACGCAAAAAGTTGAGAACGGATCTTTATGAAATTTACGGGAATTGTTAGAAATGTTAAGACATAAACGATTAACGTTTGGTGATAATCGGTTGGTCTGTTTGTTAGACTAATGTTTGTTAAAATGATTGTCAGCAACTTGAATAAAAAAATTATGAAGGGAACTTCAAGAAAGTTACAGAAGCTGTTATTACTTTCAAAAGGCACAAATGGACAAATTTTGGTGCTGATAAAAAAGAAATCATAGTTTAAAAATGAATTTAAATTATTTTTCGTTAACATTGCCTTGCTTGGAGAAAATATGGGCACTCAGAGTACTCTACGCTGACTATAAAATGTCTTCAGTAAATATAATCTCCACGCAGAGCAGATTCTAGCAATGAAATTTGGATTCACTACTTCACAGAGCCTGATATACCAATCTCTGCAGCTATGGTAACACTATAATTAAATTTCTGCCGCTCTTTGAAGTTCACTTTTTTAGTATTGCTTGCAAAGCAAAAGGAATGAGGCCAAAAGACATTTGTGCTAACGGCGGGCGCCCCAGTTGTAACATATGTGACGGCAATAGTTCAATAGACAACACAGTAAGCTACAGGCAGCAATGTCGGTAAAATTGGGAATGGCAAAAGGGATTGTTTGCAGCATTACTGATGTCGCTTATTCCCCTTTGCTTCCACCTCCTCCCCAGCAGCTTGATGAAGCAGACAATGATTTTCCCTTTACAAGTGCACTTGTATAGTTCCGAACACGTTGTGTCAAGGCTCGAGCACCCACTGTGTCTGTGCGCATTTTCTCCAACCATTTTCGTTCAAGATTACTTCGATACACTTACGTACAAAGTAGAAATGACGAGTGATATTTTAGTGTGTGCTCTATACCTGGGCAATGAATGTATTAGTACTAAAAACCAAACTACGGGCCACATCCAGCCCGTTCGTCTTCTTGATCCTCCTCACGGAAGGTTTTTGGATCTTAGATATATCAACTCATTTTAAGCGCTGATTATAAGACACTCAAAAATTGCATATCCGAAGCAATTATGTTGCACCTATTTTCTTATCTTTGATAAGTAGGTATGAATCGGGTGCTGGTCCGGCCCTGCTGTCAATTTTTGAAAGTCCGTGTGGGCCTCGAGTCGGAAAGCTTGTCCAAAACAGGTCTATACCATACTTAGTATAAATCCTGAACCGGTTTTGTGAATTCATGTTTTAGTAAAAGTCATAGCTTATGAAAAAAATGAGAATTTTGCATCTTCATTTGTCGAATTCTATTGTTATGGATTGTGCGTTTCCCTTTGCAATAGGGAACGGGAATACCACCTCGAAATTATCCTAATACTAGCACCTTTCTGACGAGCAAATTTGAGGAGGAACTGCTAACATTGACAATTGAAGATTTTTTCTAAAAAAAAAAAGCTGCAAGGTTCACCTTAGCAATTTTCCCAAAATCTGCGGCTGTTTCCGACTTCACCGATATCGTCCACATTTATAGTCTATAGCTACCATACTTATTAAAAATTCAGTATCGGTTTGGCGAATTCATATTTTAGTAAAAAAAGTTCTAACTCATTTAAAACATGAGAATATTTCATTTTGAGTTGACGAATTGTTTTGTCTTGGTCAGTGCGTTTCCCTCTGCATTTGGGAACGGTACACCACCGAATATATTTCCTAATACAAATACCATTTTATGCAAAACTGAAAAAGATCTGCTAGGGATTTTTTAAAATATTTTTTTAAACAATCTGCAAGATACCCCAATAGCAAATTTTCCAAAATAAGCCGTTGTTTTCCATATTACCTGTAGCTATTACCAGAATTATAGTCTGTAAGTTCGTTCCGACGAGTGGAATCGAGCCAAAATTGTGCAAATAGCAGCGGTATGAAAAATCACAAGGTGTAAAATGCTCTACACGTACAAAACGGCAGACATAAATGGAACTTTGCATGCCACAAGATTATTCAAAGAGGAAGAAATTGGCGCTTGGACCAAATAAACCGGATCATAATTGTGCAAATGGCTGCAGTTGCACGCTTTCTTGATCCAAAGTTGTAATTTGCTGGATTTACATCATAACACGATAAAATATTTACGTTTTCCTTTTCATTTGAAAACTAGAATATCACGACGCAATAGCCCTGACAATAATACTTTTATTCTGTGAAAATAAGAGGAGGATTTGTCATTCATCATCTTTGGTAAATATGCATCAGGCGCTGACCCGGCCCGTCTGTTAATTTTTAAAAGTATGGCCCCTGAGTTAAAACGTTTGCCTACCTCTACTCTAAGCAGTGATACAAACTCGCCCGCACACATCACAGCGCCACGAGTTCGCAGCTAGTCAACTAATCAGACAGTTGATCTCGCATTAGTTAGCTCTCTGGTATTAATTTATTTGTTTATTTATTTGTTCGCACCAGCGAAATTATGCTCCGATGAGCAGCTCTTTTCGTTTCAATTATTTTATAGTATGGCGACTTGCAGTTTGAGGTCAAACTGAAAGCATGCATGTTGTCCTTGCTAGGTAAGGGTAGGAATGAAAATGAGAGCACGAGCAAAAATGGTAGCCCTAAGCTGTAAAAATCGAGCACCACGTACCTATCGCGTGACTAGTACGCAGTCTATCGCTTCGGTCATATTTACTAAGAACAATATTGAAAACCTGACACAACAATGAATGAGAAAAACTGATATGCATTGACTGGTTCATTTGCCTTTACATTTTCAACGCACTTCACAATTACCGTGGCGGTTTTCGCATGTAGAATCTGCAACCGGACTGTCCGTAGACCGCTGAGCCAAGAATTAGTCGAACCACAGCGTAGCACATTGTAACAGAATTATTGTTAAGCTTGTTAAAATGACGCGTGATGAATGATATAGTCAGCATCAACTCGACACTTAGCGCGTCTGAGTGCGCCACGTGCAAGGCGACGCTTATATAATCACACAGAGCAGCTGTTTCTGCAAGAATCTACCGTCGTCCAAAGCACAGGTGAAGTTGAGATGATAATAGCCCACTGAAGATGAGCCATGCAGTGTTAGAAAGAACCGACGAACAGCGGAGCGCATGGATATGTTGTGTATATATCAGTCCATACATTGTGTCAGTGAAGAGAATTGTGACCGCAGTGCGTGTTCCAGAGAAGTACAGAAATACTCGCAGTTCTTACATGTGTGCCGCTGCAGCACGCGTTCACAAGCACGGCAGTGTACACCAGAGAAATAAATACCAGAGGGCCGTGAGAGCTCCAGCAGCTCACGAGAGCGTGTGCCACTGCAGCACGTGTTCTCTCTTCTTAGCCAGCATGTTGTTCCAGTGCTCCAGGGCGCGGCCCCTCGCGAACATGAAGGATCCCAACTGGACCCTTCCGATGACATTGTCTGTAATGAAATAAACATTTACTGTATAGGCCACTGTACCATGCACCTCGGGACAATACAATAGGCCACTGTACCATGCACCTCGGGACAATACAATAGGCCACTGTACCATGCCCCTCGGGACAATACAATAGGCCACTGTACCA
>LQNS02000211.1:37309653-37320603 GCA_001587735.2 Parhyale hawaiensis
TTATGAAGAAAAATCTTGTTCTGCTTATATATACTACTAAAAATATATATAAACCAGTGTACAGCGACAGCGCATTACGCCGCCATATTGTTCGACGAGCTGCTGCAATGTCGGGCGCTAATAAAACTTCAAAGTCAAATATCTTGGAAACTACGCATTTGTCCCAAAAACGCCATTCGTGAAAAACGTCTTAGAATACGTCCTTCTACTCATATACGACTTCAAAATATCGAAAATGCGCGATGGTCCTAAAAGCGAATTGAACCGGTATAAGTAATGACAAAATTAACTTAAATTAAAATAAAAAAAATGGCATTTTTGCAGTTTAAAGATACATCTATATTTTGAAAATGAAGGGTCCAATTGAAAAATGAACATGAATAAAAAGTGATTAGAATTCCATTTTACATGTTCTATACAAATTTAAGAACAATCAGTGAAGTTAAGGTTAGGCAAAGATATTGAAGGTTAAGTAAGGTTAGGCTAGGGAATGTTAGGTTATGTTTAGTTAGGTCAGGTTCATTTTACCGGGGCTGACGCTGCCGTAAAATCGGAAATATGGCCAACACCCTCTTATAATTAATTAGTCAATATACAGTTCTAGTGTTCCCCTCCTTGTTCTGAAATTTGCATGGCATATGTAACAATGTATTCCAAACACATTTCATTCCTGCTAATTTTTCAATTGGACACTTTGTTTTTTAAATATCAACCCACATTTAAACTGCAAAATTCCCTAAAAAATACCACGACTGTTCAGAAGAGGGAAAACTTAAATGTGACTGGAGACCTCTTCTGAAATCTGAAGTCCATAAAATGCATCCACAATATCATCACCTTCAATGCATTAAGACATTTCATGCAATAATAAATTACTTTTGATTAAAATATAACCAATAATAATAAAAAGGTTAAAGAAAAGATATATCAATTGGCAAGATCACCAGAAACAAAATAGGGCCTACCTATATAAATCAGCTTATAATACAAGCAAGCTTATAGGCTATATAGCCAGATTAAGCCAGTTCTTAGTTCTTTCAAGCTTAAGCCTTCACACAGATAGGGTAATGTCTTGATTACCGAATGCCCATCTATTACCAACAATAGGTAGGAATCTTATTGCGTTCGGTAATAGAAAGGCATTTGGTAATTGAGACATTACCCTAGCAAAAGAAATTCTGATGGTAAACTGGATTTCCCAGACTCATTTTGAAATATCCACAAATCCTAGGCTACAAAGATCACCACAAATACCTTCAGTCACTTGAAAGTTGCTATGTTGATAACCAGTAACTGGATAGTAATTTCAACCTAGGCCTAGTTAATACCAATCGCCTAAGATTTTATTGTGTAGGCTACAAAAAAGCACTTTAGTCTTTTCTACTTAATTTGAAAATTAGCCACCAACCAGCTTAGCCTAGTAACCCTGCCCTAGTTCATGATCAGATTTGATTCAAATTACTTAGCCTATACAAGAATCACCACAATTGATAAATATTTCTCATACTTTACCAACATATTTCACAGTCAGGTTTCAGGTAGCCTAGGATAGCTATGATCAATCACAGGTAGGCTAGCTTATCACATGCCTGTAACCGAAAAAAAAAATCGTTACTGACCTTTCGGGTAATTTCTTCTTGGCTGATGGTAGGCATTTCGAGTTCGACTTTTGTGTCGGCAGACTTGACCTCCGCAATGTAAACAACTGTTTCTACTTCTTTTTCGTTGATCGAAACTTCTTCCTCTTCAATTTCTTCACTCTCGATTATTTCGCTATCTGTAACTTCTTCGCTCACAGTAATTTCTTCAACTTCCACGGATTCAGCACCACTATCATCGGGATCTTTTGCACTGCTAACGTCTGCGGGTTTTGTACTGGCTTGTATAGCAGGCTTTTCTTGTACTTTTCGAAGAAATGCACGTAGCCAAGCTGTCAAATGAGGTAGTACGATAGAGCGCAAGGTGTTCCAGATCCGCAAGAGCGTCAGTCCTCTCCCGTCGCTATCCGCAGCTGCTACTACCTCCATGCTTGCTGTCGCTGCTTTATATATGACACTCCTGACTGATAATACGCTATACAGNAGCTGTCAAATGAGGCAGTACGATAGAGCGCAAGGTGTTCCAGATCCGCAAGAGCGTCAGTCCTCTCCCGTCGCTATCCGCAGCTGCTACTACCTCCATGCTTGCTGTCGCTGCTTTATATATGACACTCCTGACTGATAATACGCTACACAGTTTGCGATTTTAGGCCTTGAAGAGTAAATAACACATTAATCGCAATAATGCTATAATTATGTTATGTATGAGGCCAGCTTTAAAAAAGAATAATTAGGTTTAGAGTATATCTGGGTATTAAGAGCTAAATACATTTACTAACCATAGCTGAATGATTTTTTGCCTTAAGATAGCCTAACCTATAATGTATGCGACTTTAGTCGTACGGTATTCTATTTGACGATAAACTTGTCTAATAAAAACTCACACTGAAAGTAGGTAAATTGATATCAATTGCTTCACTTTCCATATACGTAGAAATCCACAAAAGACTGACAGGTGATATTGATTCACTCAATTTCCTGCAAAAAAATAAGACACGCAATGTAATAGAATATGACAGTTGCATCTCAATGAAAGTCATTAGGCTACTTAGGTGACTATATTTTTGCACGGCGGCATTTGCAACGCAACACTCGCTCACGATCTGTCAATTTAAATTGTAATATTTAAGCTGTTCACAAAACATTGACAGTGATCCCTTGATTGTTAGGAGTTGCTGCAGGATATCACAAGTAATGTAACAGGTCTTATGCAGGGAAAATACTAGACTGAGCTTTACAGTGAGGCTGTGCTGGCACGAGGACTGAAGTCACCTTGAGCAGCTCATGACTTGGCACACGAAGTGGGGGGAGTATATGTCTGAAAGCTGTTGCTAAAAATAGTGCTCATTATGACGGTGTCCCAGCATTCTTGCCAGCTGTTGTCATAATGTTCTTTAATAATATAAAAGTTTTTTGCTCTCTACCGAAGTGTACGTGCATGTTTCTTGAAGTTATTTAGGACGAACAAACGAACACAAGTGCCGGTAGAGAGTGCCGAGAGCGAGCGCGCCATTGGCTGGAAACCATGTGAACGGGGGAGTGGCACTCTCTGGCCAATCAATAAGCGTGAAACCACAATGATGAAATCAGTAACTGTCGGGAGAGGAGTGACAAGCGTACCACTGGCAAAACCGGCAGGAATGTGCCTATTTTGCAGAAAATATTGTCTTTACAGATCTAAAAGCCTGTTGCATTACTGTGCGCTACTCACCCACCTAAGGGTTTTAATGCCGACTGACGTTAGCTGCAGCTGTGCCATTGACCTACCGCGAAAGTGGGCAACTTTACGTTTTAAAAATGTAGAGCGTTTCATAAAAACTAAGTTAGGTCGCTAATGCTATGAGCGAGCGACTAGACTATTTTTCCTTTTGCTTAAATAACTTGAACAAAGCTTACCGATTAGCAATGCTGTTATTACATGGACATTATACCTGCTTGAATGATAAAATTTAGGTAGCTCCTGATATAATTTGTACCATAGAACGGCAGTCCTTGATGATCTTATTTTCAGTGACGTGCCACTTATGTTTTATGTGCTGATGTTTGATTAATTTTTGACATGAAAAATGGGAGCACATAGAGCCGGCATAAGGGGGTATTTACACGCTACTTTTCGATTGTATCAACCTGAAGCCAAATTTGTTGCTACGTCAGTTGTCTGAGCGCACAAGTGCGATGCGCGTGCATTAATTGATGGGCCATTTGAACCCGTTCACTCGTCCGAATATTTATTTGGTAGTGCCGTTGTCAGCACAATTTTGTGTGCCCTGCAAAAGTTTTCAAAATGTTAACCGTTAGGTCAGTTTCCTCTACAAGTGTCATTCGGTAAGTTACGGATATATCTTCAAATTTCGAGTGAGATAAAACTCAGAAAAAGTTCACGTTTCGGTATTTCTAGGGCGCAGTAACACATTCGGACGCCTCATCAGACGTCATTGCCTATTCAACCTCACTTAACATTGGGCAAATTTGTCAAAAGTTTGCCACTGACATTTGATATTTCAAAAGTTGCAGCGAACTTGTTGATGGGAATGACGTGTGAACTCGCCCTACAGGTGGGTTCATCCGATAGTCGAAGGAACGCGTTTTCTGAACTGCTCGTCGAATGTGTTGCTGTATCTGTTTAAACAGTCAAAAGCGCTAAAATAACCAAGATCTGTTCACTCCAAAGTTATTGAGATGCTTGAAACGTTACCAGCGAGACTTGCTCAGCCAACTGACCGGACGGCTCACATTTGAATAACGGTTTTGGTAGTCACACAGATGTGATTGCACGGCTCAACAAGATATTCGGACACTTTGCAGCTAAAAGAACTCGTTCATTTGACTATCGTGCACACATAATTGTAAAAAATGGAGAGCTGATCAGAGCCCAGATGAAAATAAACCTTGCGAGCCATGATCAATGCAATTTTTAGCCATAAATTTAACGATGTTTGTTTCATTTTTATACTTGAGTGTATGAGTGCTAGAAATTGCAGGCAAATGCTGCAACAAGTTAACTCGATATTTCTTCACGTCTGGTTGAGCATGCTGCAGCAGCAGCGTAACGTCAACAAAAAAAAAAAAAAGTCTTAGCGAGGTCCATACCAGCGACGTTGGTTGGCGCTATCAGCATGAAGCCGACTCAACTAATCTGATTAACGTTTCCATGACCGTAACTGTAATTCGAGGTGTACGAACATTACAATAAAGATGCCACAACAGGCGTCATTGCGAATTCAAACTCGCTCAAATTTGGTGAAAATTAGGAGCATTCGTCAAAAGTATACCACTGGCACTTTGCTGGAGAACAAGTTGCAGCGGTGGCTCAGGTTTTGCGACGTTTTCTGGCAGTTTAATTATACGCAAATTGAAGCGTTCCGCGGCATCGTAAACGTAATAGTTGGGCTTGCTCTAGGATGATAGCACTGACAAAAGTCGCTAGTATCAACCCACCTCGAGCCCGATCGTCACGTTAGTTTTTCAACGTGCTCTTTCCGCAACTTGCTGGAATGTTTTGGTGAGTTCTTTGTTAACGTGAATGGGTGCCAACCACTCAGGATTTGTTCAAATGTTAGCCGTCGAGTTACTGGGTTTATGTAACCGCCGCAAGCAAGGTCTTTACAATTCTTTAAATTTGCAGTATAGCAGAACACAGAACGTTGATCACTTCTCGGCTGCATCAGTGGCACCTAAACACACTTGCGGGGCGTGAGCGGATTTCAAGGGGGAGGGGGGGAGGCGCAAGCCTCCGCAGTAAAACCTGATTTACATTAATTCCTTTACCAAAGAGGTTATGTTTTTGTTGTGTTTTCCTCTTTGCCTGTCACCAAGATAACCCAAAAATTTATGAATGGATCTTTACGAAACTTACAGGGATTGTTAGGCATATTAACAGTTGGTAACTGATGACTAACTTTTGGTGGAAATTCGTTCATCTACCTGTCTGCTTATTTTTTTTCTCTGAGCCACGACTCAAAATGTTATGAACGGATTTCCATTAAATTTACACGAGTTGTGAGGTTTATTACGACGATTAAATGACCAAATTTTTGTGAACTGTTTGTTCTTTCGTTTGCTTGTCAGTGTGTTTGATTTTTTGTTCTTAGCACAATAACTCAAAAAGTACCGAATGGATCTTTATGAAATTTATGTGGGTGCAAGAGAAAGACAAGAACAAAGACTGACAAGGTGTTGGTGAAAAAGGTGAAGCTTGCTGTGGTCTTTCTCTCGTACCTACGTCACACTTTGCCCTGTGGTATGGTCCCGGCATTGAGTGCGGCAGTTGATTTTTTTAGGCTTCTTGAAGGAAACTCGGCTGACATTCAGTTCGGCTGCTACGCAGTTCACCAGCACTCTCTACTCGATTAGAGTGAGTGCCCGAGTCTTCTCTTCAGTGGTAACTTGTTTCCGACTCATTGTGATGCCGTGGTGGTTTTTGGTATCGTACCAAATCAAATAGGTGAAGAAGTAGTAAAGTAGAGACCCGTGAACCAGCGTAAGGGGTGAATCTTACCCAAAGCAGTTCAGCGAGAAACTGGCAATTTTTGAGAAGCACAGAATGCATTAGAGCGCGCACACCCAAGTGCCGTTGGCACGCCGAACAGCGGCAGCGGCCTGCTCGGTGTGCGCGCTCCGGCATTCCGTGCTTCTCAAAAACTGCCTGCCAGCTTCTCGCTGAACTGCTTTCGGTATGCTTCGGCCCTTAAGCCGCGTCTACACGATCCATTTTTTCATCGAAGTTTGTGTTCGCGGAACGATTTTGATTGACAAACACGCGCAGCAAGCCTTCGAAGTTTGTGTTTTTTGTTGGCCAACATGCAGTGCTGGAAAACTTTGAGCACGAACACGTGCAGTTTGTCAAACAAAAAGTTCGCAAATTATATTTTGCTCTGTGAATATATGTAAATATTTGGTTCATTATATGATTTAGTAATTAAAGCATAATTTTTTATTTAAATCAACCCGCGTAGCGAATTTTGTTCACGTTTGATTCGAACTTCTGTCAAGCGGGAAGCATTTGGTGGAACTATATGTTGCCAATTAGTAACAACTGTAGCATATTCGTCAAATTACGGCTGTTCCTTCTTTTTTTCATTATTAAAAGCTACAGTGGAGCAGGAGTACCGCTTTAATGGAAGAAACGGATGTAAACAGTGTGAATCGCGATAGAAAATAAAGAAATTGATCAATAAAAAATTAGTAATTACTGTTCTATCGTCTGCATTTCTGCATGTGGATGGATATATATATATAAAGTTTTACTCGCCAGTCAACTTAAATAAATATCTGGACGATAAAGTGAGGGTGGAATATCAATTAATAGTTATGGAATGCTGAATTTAGATAGGGTGACTTTGAAGTGTTCGTGGCTACCGTTGGGACAAAGAAGGGAAGTGTTTGTGTTTTTGCTTGTCCATTCTTGTGCTTGTGATTGATAAAGTAATGGATCGTACAGACGCGGTTATACGCACGTATACAGTACTCTGCTCGAGCTCTGATGGAGCACAGATTGACTTTGTAGCGGGGATTTTTGTTTGGGGCGGGGGTGAATCAGCACACGTCATACGACCCTCCTCCCATATGGCGGGAATGCGAAAATAAAGTTATTGGCAAATCATGCGATAATTTTATTTTTGCGGCACAGGGTCAAACTTTGTTTTTGCGGCACAGGGGCAAACTTTGTTTTTGCGGCACAGGGTTAAACTTTGTTTTTTGCGGCACAGGGGCAAACTTTATTTTCGTGGCACAGGGGTAACTTTGTTTTTGCGGCCACTGTACTATCAAAAGGCGCAAGTGATTATATTTTGGTATTGTTAATTTGTTACAAAGAAAATCATAGTTTCAGAGCTAATCTGAACTTTTCATTACCGTTGCCTTGCTTGGTTAAGAACCACGGGTCTAAATACTGTGTTTTGCCCAAAGTTACAGGCACCGGGGTATGAACCACAGTGAGTGTAGCATACTGATGCATACCACGACAAATTGGCGATATGCGGGGTGCAGTGAAAATACCGATTAACGCGAATAATTTATTTGTATCCGAAACCATATATATTATATAAGTAGATGAAAACAGCATCGATAGAAAGAGGGTCAAAGAGAGAATTATTCAGAGAATATAACATTGATCTTTTTAAAACATCAATAGACACATAACATCTAATAACAATAACTAACTTGTTCCCGTACTCACACGGAGTGGTAGTACAATATCTCTGTGATTCTTATAAATATAATCTTGGCAGAATACGGTATGGCAACATCATTATCTTTCTACGAGAGTAGTACAGTTATTTGGACCGTTGATGAACCGAAATTTATTCCGATTCTGGTCGGTGGCAACATTTCTCCGCTGATATCAAGTTACCATTTTATTATTGTGTCTCGTTCAACGGCAGCCGTATTCCTATTGGAAAAATATAAAAAAAGGAGACCAAGCTCAGAAAAATTTTCAAACTCTAATTATCAAGTCCATTAATCATATAAAACTTAACGTTTCGGGAATGCCTCCCATCTGGAATCTCTCTACATCCATAGATCAAAACCTAGCCTCAACATTATGACCTTGGCTGTACCTCTACACACTGTTCATGCCTGACCCATTGTCTTCTGACTGTATAGACGTTGACATCTGGGCCGTCCAAGCTCGCTCCATTCAGTTGCATTGTAGACCTCCTCCGAACATCTCAGCTCCCCACAATATTGAAAATAAAAAGAATTCTGTTTTATTTAGCTAGGTTACCTCAGATGAGAGGCTTTCCCGAAACGTCAAGTTTTACATGATAAGTCGTGACGCTGCTGCGTTGTTTATTTTTATTTTTTCTCTATTTTTCGTCATCTATTTGCTGACGTTACCTTTCCCCAACATTTATCAACTGCAACAACTCTTGCGCGCTCTAGAATCGCAATCTGGTGAATATCAACATTGTTCTGTTTTCGATACAATGGCTGAGATATTCATACATTGCAAAATTACAATACATTCGCTAACACATACAGTATATTTCGAAGAAATTTCTACAGTAAAATGCTACAGGTATCAAATATAATGGTCTTTCCTTTCATAATAGGTATGGTTCAAAACAAATAGCAACGGTAGCTACCTGTCGATCGTACCAAAACAGCCTCCGATGGTCCCTCATCTAACCATTGCCGTGGGTTTTTTCGATTTTTCGCGTTTCACAGCTGCATCGTCGTGTGCATAGCACATATTTACAAAGGTGCAGCTTGGGTTTTCAGCACTCGGGGGAAAAAGAAGCTTGTACTGGGCTCCCTTGCACCTGACCATCGTGACGATGGGAGCTTCATTGGACTTTCCACCTAAAGGAAAAAGTCTTCAGTTCTCAGTCAAAACACCATTTCGAGTAAGTAGGTGATATTTTCACCTAAATTTAGCGTCCCCACCAACTGATGCACCCGAGGACCTATCTAAATCCCTCCCTGTGCGTCCCTGTGTTATACGTATACAGACGTAATGCTATTCAGCTGAGGAGACAACGATCATTATATTATTTGACAAGTGTGGAGCTGGCGCATGAAATACATCCACTGATAAATTGGTTTGATTTGTGCGCCATTGCTGCAGTTCACTTTCTTGGAGCGCGTCTATAGGCTCACTTGGTTCGGGGTAACGAGATCCACTTAACTTTAGTTTGTCCAGAATTTCACGCCCGAGCTTTAGTTCGCTTGGCGTGCGAGGATATTCACTTCTGGCGTCTAAGCTTTCTCGGACTGAAGCTAACGCTTGAAAATCGACCAGCAGCAGNGTTCGGGGTAACGAGATCCACTTAACTTTAGTTTGTCCAGAATTTCACGCCCGAGCTTTAGTTCGCTTGGCGTGCGAGGATATTCACTTCTGGCGTCTAAGCTTTCTCGGACTGAAGCTAACGCTTGAAAATCGACCAGCAGCAGTAGCAGTGGAAGGATTACATATAGCGCTGCAATACTAGTTTACGTCACACCGCATTTTCGGTGAATTTTTTTCTCGGCTCTTGCGCTGGAAGGTGTCAAATTTATTGCGAACTCAGTTGAGTTCTACTGGTTTCAAGTGGCTAGCGTGCTAATACCGGCAGGAAAAAGGCGCAGACAGGGTAAGCATAGAGGACCTATACCTAACTCAGCTAACTTCGTCAGCAGGAACTGTGGCCAGCAGCAGCATTTCCAGCTGAGAAGACACTAGGGACAGCCCTTGGGTGAGTGAGGCCCGAATGTATTTTGACAGGGAGAGGCCCGCTAGAATATACCCCAGTAGGCTGAAACTCGATCTGAAGCTCAAAGTTTACGCTCCAAACAAGTTAAAGATGAACGGATTAGATCACTATTATGGGGTCAAACTTTCAAGTAATTTCTTAGTTGGACAAAAGAGTCGTCCTGCAATTCCTCTACGCATCGGCTGGCCCGCAGAAATAACTGCTTTATCTCAGAGCAGCAGTCGTTGCTGGCTTGACTTCAAGCCCCACGAAAGGACGTGCATGCTACTCACACAACACTGAGGTTTAACCCTTTCGCTACGGAAACTTTGCTTTTTTTATGAGGTTCTAAAAGAAGCTCCTAGAAGAACAATCATTGTATTCACTTTAGCTCTCCTACAGTTCAGTTGATTCATAAAGAAAATACTATCACTGACTTCAGACGGGTTGTTATATATGCTGTGCAACTTTCCAGAGCATTAAACAACGCACCGGTTTTAATAATGAAAATTTTGATCCGGGACGTGCACGTCCCGTCAGTATCGAAAGGGATAAAGTGAAAGTGAACTATTTCTGTTGAACATAACAGAACAGAGAAGGAAGAGAGGGAAGGCTATAGAATACATAGTATTACATCACACTAGACGTCACCCACAGATAACAATCGGAAGTGTCCGCTTTGTCTCCAGCGAAGTCATCACTTCTGCTCCTCAGGACTAACATTCTAAGCAGATCGGTCAGAGATAAGATAGTCAAGCTTTCTAATCATAAATTTAAGCGTAATGTTTTGCTGGCCATTTGCGTCACCTCCATAATCGCGATAAGCTGCAGTGACATATGCGAGACATGATACAAGTTATTCTTGATCCAATCCTCTTCAGCGAATTATCCACCAGTGCAATGAGCTCTGCAGATTCTCGTTAAGCACTAGAGTGTTTCCGCAAAAGCTCTATGTAAACATAAGCAGTTATTATGTACTCTTTATGATGAAGGTACTGCCCAACTGATGGAACGAGGAATTTAACACACGTACAGATACCACTGTTTTTTTATAGCGTAGACTACTCTTATTAATTGCATTAAAACCCTCCACATGACTTGTGCTAAAGTTCTTTAACTGAAAGAGGCATACTTTTCTGCCTGTAATAGAAATGTAAATTACCAATACTTGTTACACT
>LQNS02000211.1:37320703-37340332 GCA_001587735.2 Parhyale hawaiensis
GGGGTAACGAGATCCACTTAACTTTAGTTTGTCCAGAATTTCACGCCCGAGCTTTAGTTCGCTTGGCGTGCGAGGATATTCACTTCTGGCGTCTAAGCTTTCTCGGACTGAAGCTAACGCTTGAAAATCGACCAGCAGCAGCTGCACTGGAAGGATTACATATAGCGCTGCAATACCAATTCGCGTCACACTGAATTTTCGGTGAATTTTTTTCTCGGCTCTTCCGCTGGAAGGTCTCAAGTTTATTGCGAACTCAGCTGAGTTCTACTGGTCTCAAGTGGCAAGCGTGCTAATGCCGGCAGGAAAAAGGCGCAGACAGGTTAGGCATAGAGGACCTAACTAACTGAGCTAACTTCGTCAGCAGGAGCTGCGGCCAGCAGCAGCATTTCCGGCAGAGAAGACAGAGGGACAGCCCTTGGGTGAGTGAGGCCCAAATGTATTATGACAGGGAGAGGGCCCGCTAGAATATACCCCAGAAGGCTGAAACTCGATCTAAAGCTCAAAGTTTACGTTCCAAACAAGTTAAAGATGAACGGATTAGATCACTATTATGGGGTCAAACTTTCAAGTAATAATTTCTTAGTTGGACAAAAGAGTCGTCCTGCAATTCCTCTACACATCGGCTGGCCCGCAGAAATAACTGCTTTATCTCAGAGCAGCAGTCGCGTCTGGCTTGAATGCAAGCCCCACGACAGGATGTGCATGCTACTCACACAACACTGAGGTATAAATAATGGAAGTGAACTATTTCTGTTAAGTATAATAGAACAAAGAAGGAAGAGAGGGAAGGCTATAGAATACATAGTATTACATCACATTAGAGGTCACCCACAGATAACAATCGGAAGTGTCCGCTTTGTCTCCAGCGAAGTCATCACTTCTGCTCCTCAAGACTAATATTCTAAGCAGATCAGTCAGAGATAAGATAGTCAAGCTTTCTATTCATAAGTTTAAGCGTAATGTTTTGCTGGCCATTTGCGTCACCTGCATAATCGCGTTAAGCTGCAGTGACATATGCGAGACATGATACAAGTTATTCTTGATCCAATCTTCTTTAACGAATTATCCACCAGTGCAATGAGCTCTGCAGATTCTCGTTAAGCTCTAGAGTGTTTTTGCAAAAGCTCTATGTAAACATAAGCAGTTATTATGTACTCTTTATGATGAAGCTACTGCCCAACTGATGGAACGAGGAATTAAACACAAGTACAGATATCACCGTTATTTTATAGCGTATACTACTCTTGTTCAATAACGACTGCATGTAGCTTCTGTGGACTACATTCTTCAGTGCAGTTTGGGCACAATGTAACAGATGATCCGAAACAATCCGGCATTGATTATTTCGAGTGGATTGCATTAGCCTCTTGGTGATGCGTGTATCCAGTAGACCTAAACAATAGTCACACCCTCATCTGTTCAGAGCCTGTTCGCACGATAGTCAAAAGAACGAGTTCTCTCAGTAATCGTTCGAATATTTCGATATGCCATTGTAAACATAAGTGTGTAACAAGTAAAGTTCGCACCCTCCTTCGGGAAGCCCACACGCAGTGGTTCCTGTTGCGGATATGAACCAACTAGCCCCTGAAGAGAACGTACTGCTGCAGTTCACAACTGTGTGCTTCAAAACTTTTAGAACGTTAGGCATAAGTTTGCTCAGTACGTACCAATATCAAAGTTTCAGATATCTCTTCAAATTTGAAGTATATTGAAACCCGGAAGCTGTGCACACTGCTTTTTCTACGGTCTAAATGTACAGTGACACAACGCATTCGAAGGCTGGGCTGAGGGGAAACGCGCTCATTGCGAACTCTCCATTAGACTAAACTCATTCTAAACTAAACACTAATGGTTCAGACTCGTAGGTACATGATGGACATCGTCCAGGTACACACGCGGTCACATTACACGTGCATAAGACGGGGTTCGGCTTCGCCCCTCTCTGGAGAAATTGTGCTGCACTCATAACCCATTGGGGCTACAGCGACCAGAAAATAGAACCATGACACGAAATGGGGTAATTGTAAGCGATTACTGCTGGCGACCCGAGAGTGTCCTCTACCGATGAACAAACAAAACAAAGCTCATCTATTTCTAGTATTGATGCCGTGTTCAACATATTGAGGGCAAGACGAGCGTTGCATGTAAGCTCAAGCATCAACATGAACAAAGATTTGTTGATTTTTAACTGCGACTCCAGAATTTACGCGTTGTTCATTTGTGTAAATTTTTATTTGTTTTAATTAAAAGAGCTGTTTCTGAACGGGCTGCCTGCGTCAGCATCCCGAAAGCCACAATCATCTTACTACTTTTTGGGTTATCATAACGAGACGAGTTTGGGCGGTGAGTAACAGTCGTGTTGCACCGGTAACCCTACATGGGGTTGTGCTTACGACGCGCCTCAGGTTCCCTAGAGTGGGCCATACTCGGTTATATGTAAGTGGCTACCTATAAAATTTGCCCAATAAAAACTTATTTAGTAGTTCGAACGGACACGCGGGTACCGAACGGACACACGTATACCGAGACGCACAACTTGGAAGCAATAATGTATGACGAAGACAGTACATTTGCCATCTTGGGTGTCCCCCTCATAATGAAGCAACATTATCATCATTGTCTCATAAAAACTATTTGAACAATACGAGACAGACAAAAAAGCCTCACAGCTCAACAGAAAGCTTAAGATGGCCAGAAGGGATCGACTTGCGCTATCAGGCGACACTATCAGGCCAGAGTTCGTGGAACGCGAGGAGATACGGCGCGCCGTAGTACGTCAGGGACGTTCGGAGTCCACGGACAACAGTTTATCAACGCACTTCTTCATTCTGAAGATAACAGAGGAATTTAAAGTAATCGTAGGGGATTAAATAGAATTAAATCATTACTTGCAGTATTCGGGGAGGAGTTACATATAGGTAGCTAAATGTAGTGAAAATGGATGTGTAGAATTTCGGCACCAAATTAAGTAAAAAAAAAAACATTACCGCCATGTTATTATGTTCGTACTTATATTTCAAGCTAAATTTGGCGGTCCACTGGACCGAGCAGCTACACCACGTGCATGCATAGTTCCGGCTTCGAGAGGTAAAAGGAAATAGGGCGACAGCTTCTCACAAATGGCTCTCAGCGCAGATTACTCCTCCTATTAGTCATGCAATCAGACATTGGAATGACTAGAAATGAGGCAAACAGTAAACCTCGTTAGAAGTGTCCACTTAATGTAAAGTAATCGATGATTATTATTAAGTGCTTACGAAAATATGAAAAGACTCGAATACACCTCCTTCCCCTCCCCCCGCTGGCTCCAAGCAGAGCCTCACGTAAGTGAATCACGGGTAACTGACAACTGGCAAAAGAGTTTTGAACGTATAGCTCTAACCTCATTAAGTGTCCGTTCATACTCGTCATTTCATCCATAACATGTTCAACAACATGCTAGAAAAAGAAAAATCAGCCGATTTAAGACACTATAGACGTTGTCAGTAGCAAGGGGGTGTTCGATACGCCCATGGATCGAGATCATCTAAGCCAGTTAGCATCAAATTTGGTGAACTTCAATAACGATCGTTGGGCGTGTCCTTGCCACGGCCTCAAACCAAATGTAGCGCAACAGAATTGAAGCTGACGCCGGCTAAGGCGTAATCGGTTTGCAACAACGCCTGAAACTTTACGCAAGTTCAAGCTGATCTGGTTAGATTCTCTCGATCGACACAGGCTCTTCAAACTCGTCGCTACTCACAACCTCCTCGTTCATTGCCAAGAACAGCACGTCGCGGACACACAACTTCCGCCTGGGCTGGTGATGAGAAATGTCGCGTCCCTTACCAGTGTCGACACACTGAGGACCGTGCTGTTCCTAAACCAGCACACACTCGCGTGCCCCCGCAAGATATACCTGCCTTGGTAGGCTCGTGTAGGAGGATGACTGCACACTTCGTCTATTACAATCCGACCATCGGAAAGTCGGAGGCAAGCATCTGACTATATCCAACAATCACCTATATTATAATTTTCTGACATAGTAGGGCTGTAATCCCCTTGAGTGGTGAATTACACAACTTGAAATCCTTCCAGCGACATTTTTGTGTCAGCACACGGGAAGCATGACTAACTAGAGCACGCTGAGAGGACATACCTCCGCCAAGCGAGGCAACGGTAGCAAAAATATGAAATTGGCTCTGAAACAATAATTTCCTTTCTATTAACTCCAAAATCGAATTATTTGTGTCTTTTGATAGTAATAATAGCTTGTGCAATTTTCTTGAAGATCTGTTCATAACTTTTTGAGTTATACTGCTAATAAACGTAATGACAAACATGAGTCAAAGATACAAACGAACATACCGATCTGCACAAAATTTAATCATTTATGTCTTTCAACATTACTAACAACCCCTATGAATTTCAAAAGGATCCATTCATTGTTTTTTTAGTTATTGTGCTAACAAGTATAAAATTAAAAACAGTGACAAACGAACGAACGAACGAACATACAGATCATTACCAAAATTTGGTCATTTACTCTTTGTTATATACCCAACAACTCATGCTAATTTCATAAAATCCTGTCATAACTTTTTGAGTTATGGCAGTGAGAAAAATGAGGCAGACAAACAAACAAACGGATGGACATATCTTCACCAAAAGTTAATCATCTGTTCCTCCTAACATACATAACAATCCCTGTAAATTTCATCGAAATCGGTTCAGAACTTTTTGAGTTATCTTGGTGACAGACAGACAGAAAGACAGACAAACACAACGAAAACATAACCTTCTTGGCGGAGGTAATTGTAGACTACAGTACTGTCGATATAAAGTTAGTTGTCTATTGTAGAGCGTCAGCGATCTTTGGGTCATTTTTCTGAGGCTCAATAATTTCTTCCAGCAAATTTCAAGAAGGCAAATTGTGCCCAGCCTAATTGAGGAAATTATTCGAAAATTAAACAGTGTGTGACGCACAAAACTACGGACACGGACTCAACGACAAGTTACTCAGTGATACATGCAGGACAGATAAAAATTTTGCTAATTTAAGCCACAATAAACAGTGTTGTTCATTGTTATTTGGTATCATCTACAGGAGTGGTAAACGTGTCCCGATAATGTACTGTAATTAATTCAGAACATAATTACCGTAACTAAAGTGGACCTCATACATACATTCACAAATAGCCCACTAAATCCTCTGTGCTTCTGATTAGCATAAACAACATGAACGTTTTTATATTCAAGTAAATACATAATACTCATAACTCCGTATTAGACTCACGAACGATCGCTTATGACGTCAGCAATGACAGGTGAGTCTATTGGTATCAATGGCTTAACATCACACTAATCGGTACCGCTTACGCACTCTCTACAGCACAGAATAATGCGTACTCTGCACGGGTGGCACTTTCGTCGTTCACGACGATTTTGAGTTGAAGTAAGCTTTCCTGCGCGCGTCACCACTAAAATAAACACTACCTAGCCTAACCTTACCTAACCTCACCTAACTTAATCTGCGATACAGCGAGCAGCGCAGAGCACCAACTTAAACGCCGCTCTCACGCACACGATCTGCGAGCACAAATACGCACACAAATCGTCGCGAACAACGATAGCGCCAACGGTTGGCGCTCTAGTCGTTCGCGACGGTTTGTGTGCGTGTTTGTATACGCGGATCGTGTGCGCGCGGGCGGCGTTCAGGTTGGTGCGCTGCTCGCTGTATCGCAGAATAAGTTAGGTTAGGTTAGGTTAGGCTAGGTTGGGTTAGGTTGTACAAGGAAATGATGAAGTCCTTGGACTTGTGTTCAAAATTTCTGGTGATGAATCCCAGTACTCTGCTTGACATTTTCACACTTTTGTCAACTTGCTGACTGTGTTGTAGTTTGTTTGTAATAGTGATTCCCAAGTCACATTGTTGGGTGACAGCAGCCAATTCTGTCCCGTACATTTTCAATGAGTGGAAGGGTTCACCAGCCCTACGTGCATTACTGAGCATTTGTCGACATTAAAGCTCATCTGCCACATTGTACTCCATTCCATGAGGTGGTCAAGGTCTTGTTGGAGCTTGGCACTTTTCGTAGCAGGATGACATAGTTTTGTATCATCCGCAAAGTTACTGAACTTACTACGGATGTTAAGATCCAGATCATTGATGTAAATTGAGAAGAGAATTGGGCCAAGCACGCTACCATGTGAAACACCTGATGATACCTGCGTCCAGTCGCTCGTTTCTCCTTTAAGCTTCACTCGCTGCTGCCGACCCGTAAGCCATGCCCCGATCCATCGTAAATAGTTTCCCAACCCAACCCTACAGCAGCTTGGGGTCATACTTCCGGGGCTACACTGCGCAACCGCACGCACCACGTGATGCGAGGATGCGCAGCTCGTACGTCATCCCGATATATAGCAAAAGTCGGTAGCATAGATACTGCAGCATGAATGACGTACAAACTGAGCGTCCGTACTGCAACATGCTGTCGCATGTGTGGGCCCGGAATAAGGCGTCGTCGGTTCGCCAGTTTTCAAAGATTCTCATCCAATTAACCGTAGTTTGTCTGCAATTTCAATCTCGGACGTTCGATTCACAATTATAGATCGAGTTTAGATGTTAAGTCGATCGAGAGCGGTAAACCAAATGCTCAAAATTGACGCTTCTCGCTGAAAGAGGTGCCGGTGAAGGTGTCTATATACTACAAGGCTTGCGAGAGATGAAATCTTTTGCTTTCTTCAGACTGTCATCCAACTGTAAGGCGCTATATTTCAATGCAGCGATGAGATACCAACGTCGTAAGAGCACGGGGAGTAAGAAATGGATCCAAAGCGGGCTCTGGCAGTGAGCACATTTATTGCTTGCCGCTGTCTTACAGCAGACAAATTCACTATCGTATTGACGGAATGGGAAATAATGAAGATGAAATGAGCCACTTCTGATCACAGTCTGTTCGCTTGGGCTATTGTCATGGCGCAATCTACGCGCCGACAGCAGCGATGTGCACCTGAAGCTGAGTTTGCTCTGATATTTACAGGTAGCTGCAGCGCTGCGGGGGCTGTACCGTCGAGCGCACAGTGTCGGCCTCTAACGTGTCTGTGTCCGAGGGCGGCGAGCAATGTCGCCGGTGTGTCTGTCCGGGGCCAGCACGTAGATTTAATACGAGGAAGTAGCAGCGACCAGGGAAACCTGCAGTTAAAATTTTCGGCATGGTTGACGCGCTGATTGACTGCAAGAATGGCTGGGAGATTATGTTGATGGGACCTTCGGCTAGAAGACCGGTGATTGGTGGGAAGAGACAGTAATCGAAGAAAAATAAAAATCTTTGGCAAGTACGGCGAAATGTGGCTGTGTTCCCTCCGGCTGTTAAACCTCTTTGGAACCAGTGCCTCTTAAACACTTCCAGTGAGAGGTTGCCCTGTGCTACAGGGCCAACTTGTCTGTCTGTAGGTACAAGTACGCGTTGCAGCGGCCTGTGAATGCCTTTCTTAATTAGTGCGTCTGCCTTCGTCCATCGTAATCTTGAGGCCCCACATCCCAGTTCGTGCTAGAACTCGCCACAACTACACAACTACTGAGCTGCACATCGGGGCCCGTCCTCTTCCTTGACGTTGCGGTAATAAATAAACTACTTTGAGGAATTATCGGCCTCAACTTTCGTGAATAATCGACCATGTGGCTGAGCTTGTACGACATGGCGCTACAGTCAATCTACTCAGTTTCTAATTTGCGCAGAGCGTAGTGGACACAATCTCGGACTAGAGCACATAATAACAAACACGGTACACATATACACAGAATATTGAAAATATACTGTTGCGAAAGTACAATAGAAAATAGACATATAAGGCGTTAAATAGCAGAGGCAGAACATGATAAACATACACAGAGCTAATTAGGCGGACACAATGACCTTCCTCCACCCGATCATCATACATAATGAAGTGCTGAACTGTTCAGCAGCGTCGCTTCATTCCCAAGGAATCATTTCACTCTTTTCAGCTTGCAGCTATTTGAGTTCGGCGCTCAAGCAGCACTGGGATAGGATCCCGTGTGCGAGTGATAACACGCATGACCGCTGTGACATCTACCGCGTATAGTGCTTGCTTTCCCTCCAAATGGCTCGCACTTTGATGTGGTTAGCGCCGACTAGTTCTTATTGGCTGCCTGCAGGCATTAATTAATTGTGGCTCTATCAGCTGAAAAATTACCTTGACTTCTTATGCTGGCATTTGGAGCTAAACAGGACGTTAATTGATGTCGCTTATATGTAACGGTCGCTGAGTGTTTTAAAAAGATTTTATAAGTAATCGTATGTAGTAACACATACAAACATTAACGAGTAGTTCGCCACCCCTGCATAGCAGCCAGAACAGTTGAGAAACAGAGGAGAAATTTGTAGACAACAGGAACTAAAGGATTTGGCGGAAGGTGCATCTTTTAAGCCGAATTTAATTTCATCCTGCAGGAGATTTTACTAATAAAACGATGGAGCAAATAATGAGCTACAGAAATATCATACAAAGCTAAGGGCATTCACACGTAAATCGCATTATGCCTCAAACATTAGAGTAAATGCATTGCGCTAGAATGAAAACTATCTCTAATATTTATTATTTTTCCGGGTTTTGAGTTTGGGTGAAAGTGCGTTCAGTTTTACGGGTTACGACTTCATCCATTAAAGCACACGTAAAATTATTTAGAAGTATGTATAAAAATTGTATTTCTCTAACTCCATATTTCACAGCTCTTTTATATCGACACTAACAACTTTGTGCAGCAAATAAGAGGTGGGCAAATAGGATAATTTGTCAGGTAGCACTACGTACTAGTTAGGGGAACACCTGTGGCTTGCCGTTTGGATGGGATGTAGGCCAAGAACTGATGCACAGTCGGTGCTAATTACAAGTCGGTAGGGTCAACAGGTTAAGTGAACCCTTTTTTGCTGTTTTCGAAAATGAGTGACCATCAAGTTTTTTTTTAAGATTCGGGCATAGGCTGTACTGTGCCCGTTACTGGTGACGAAATGATGGGCATAATTTTAACCCGTCGTAAAAAGTCAAGACTTGTTTCTGTCCTATTGTTTTTTGATCACATGAAAAGTTTTTCGCAATCATTTTCGTGTAGACTGTCCTCATTTCAAGTCAATGGATAGCATGTGATAAACGGTTATGCGTCAAATTCAACTCTCCTCCGACAGTTCTAAGTGTCAGTCGCTTATCAGAACACACGTAGAGTTGGATATTTTTTCAACATTTTTATGAGTTCTTGCAGTTGAATGTTTTCAGCTTCGACGTTAACTTTCAGTTGACTCTCGACTTTCTGAGACTGCCTGAAATCGTCTAAAAACCTTGGCCCGTGGCAGAACACTCCAAATGGTTTCTATTAAGTGAAAAAAAAAAATCACTGGAAGAAAACCGGTTGACGAAAACAATTACTGCGGATTATTTCTTGGCTCCAGCGACTACAAACTCACACTGACGGTGAATAAAATTTTCACGTTAGTCCAAACCAGTCGGTAAGCCGCAATTCTTGTCAAATCCAACGCACCGCTTCCGACAGCGCTACTTTATCTAAACACTTCGCGGATGAAAAGATGCCTCAAACTCTTCCAAAAATAAAAGAGTTTCCCTTAGAGATCAAATTTTGAATTACTGTACTTGAGTCAATTCTTCAAGAGTCGTAACGAGCTGCTCGCTGCTCTCGTCATTATAGAACACAGTCAAAGATATTTGTATTCAAATACACAGTCTCCTCACTCAACTGATGGAGACGTGATACAACCCTGCCGCTTGGTGAGTTACGGAAGTCGAACTAAGTAATATAATTTCGTGTTGACTGCAGTAGCACACTGAACAAGACATCATATTTAAACGAACATGAGTTACTTCTCATACTGAGCGATTGTCGTGCGAGTGAAATCATCAAAACAATAAAATAAACACTATCGTGTATTTGTATATTTACATTATCGTGTAATTCTTACGCGCCGAAAAAATAGATACGCGAAAAATAAAACAGCCTGGAGAATGTGGGGATTCTGTCACGCTTTGATAGACAGCGGTAAGTGAAAATTAGACCACGTTGCAGAATATGGCCGATGTCAGGAATCGTTCAAATTGAAGCACTTCTTGCTCTGCCGACGGTGAAATCTATACAATGAAGATATCTACATCATCTCTCAGCACTCTTAAGGATTCTAATTTTTATTACTTTCTACCGAAACTAAAACTTCATTTGCTCTTGAGTTTACGATGCACTAATCGAGTAAATGATCGACAAAGTAAATTTTTTTAAAGATATTTTTCAAGGTGTAGTAGAACTAAGGAGGCACGCGAAAAACATGAGAATTTCTCTGCATCATTAATTTTTTCCCGCTTGCTTTTCCCTTTTGACGAAATAGTTTTTCGCTTGAGCGCAGAAATTTCAATCGACTCAAGTTGTGTTGTTGCACGAGTAAAATACGCAAATGAAATTTAAATTCAGTACTGCTTGAGTTTATGCTTATGAATTCCCTCTTTATGTTACCAAGGGAAGCAAGGAGGGTACTACTCAGCTGAATTAAGAGAGAGGGGTCTCATCTCTTCTGATCGGGTGAGTTGGTAGTGGCAATGCATCCTTGATAAGTATATAAGTCATATAACGAAACGGCGCCATCACAAACTACTCGCTGTTACCATTGAAGGTACGCGTACTCCAAGAATAACTAACGGCCCACTTTTTCTATAGCAGTCATAATGATACTTTTATAACCAAACGCGACAGACGACAGTAAGGCGGGATGGGTTGTGCCTCTTGTCTATGAAACACAAATGCGAAGCGCTTAATTTTTCATTTTGCTTTGAAAAAAATCTAGAAGCGCTTCATTTTTCATTTTGCTCTGCAGAAAATCTAATAGCACTTAATTTTTCATTTTGCTTTGAAAAAAATCTAGAAGCGCTTCATTTTTCATTTTGCTCTGCAGAAAATCTAATAACGCTTAATTTTTCATATTGCTTTGTAGAAAATCTAATAGCGCCTAATTTTTCATTTTGCTCTGCAGAAAATCTAATAGCACTTAATTTTTCATTTTGCTCTGTAGAAAATCTAATAGCGCTTAATTTTTCATTTTGCTCTGTAGAAAATCTAATAGCGCTTAATTTTTCATTTTGCTCTGTAAAAAATCTAATAGCACTTAATTTTTCATTTTGCTTTGTAGAAAATCTAAAAGCGTTTCATTTTTCATTATGCTCTGCAGAATATCTAATAGCGCTTAATTTTTCATTTTGCTTTGCAGAAAATCTAATAGCGCTTAATTTTTCATTTTGCTTTGTAGAAAATCTAATAGCGCATCATTTTTCATTTTGCTTTGTAGATAATCTAATAGCATCGGACGGCGTGTATTCAGTTATCAAAGAACAAAGGGAAAAATTGATAGCGTAAAATTATGAAATAAAAGTAAGCAAAGTACATGGAAAACTATTTTATTTTGCCGTGCATTGCTTCTGAACGATATATTCTGCAGATTGATGAATGTGCCCAGGTCAGCTAGTGCGAGTTTGGTATTTGCTCAAATATACACAGAGTGTCTCAAAGTCAGGACAAGGATATGTGACCTGAGCCTATAAATGCGGATTGAATATTTCAACAAGTCGTTACGAAAAGTCATCCGGAAGATTCCCCCTAAACACCGAAATCGGCCGGAATCTACCGAAATCGGCCGAAGTCTCCGAAATCAGCCGAAATCTAGCGATGCGGAAACAAAAGGGAAACTGCTTAGCAGCGGCAGCGCATAAGCTATAATCCAAATAAATAATAACCCCCACCCCAACACATTCACGCCTGAATGAGGCGTGCCCACACCTATAAGCTGAAAGTGACATCTTAAGGTTTTAGTTGAAGTTTTACCAGGCAGACTGAAGTTGGTAAGGGTCCCTGGACCTTTCGAGCGGGGCCCAGTTCGAGCGAGCACCCAGACGAGTGGGGGTTATGCGAGCGTAGTAATCAAAAGTTCTTTGAATCGTCGATGGTTGTTGGCAGCGAATATTTTTTTAACTGAGGCACTAGCTATTATAGATCGATGTGATAATCGCTTAAAAACACTTCAAATAATATTCACTTCTAAGTTTCCCTTCATTCAATAAGGATGCATGCTATCTATATTTTTGAGGAATCATTCGTAGTTTCTTATTTTTTCTCAAATTACGTTTTCATACGACGTGAATTTGGTTACTTGGAGACTTGGTTTGGATACGTGATGGCACATGTGGTTAAAAGCGTCACACGTGCGGCCATGAGAAAAAATGAAAAAATATCATCAACAGAGTCCATATCAAACTAGAGCACTCTGAGAGCGCATATCTCCGCCAAGTGAGGCAACGGTAGCAAAAAATTCAAGTTGACTCTGAAACCATAATTTTCTTTGCATAAACTCCAAAATGTAATCATTTGCGCCTTTTAAAAGCAATAACAGCTTGTGCAGTTTTCTTGAAGATCCGTTCATAACTTTTTGAGTTATGCTGCTAACAAACGCTATGACAAACGTGAGTCAAACATACAAACGAACAACGTGATCTGCACCAAAATTTAATCATTTATGTCTTTTTACATTACTAACAACCACTATAAATTTCATAAAGATCCATTCATTAGTTTTTGAGTTATTGCGCTAATCAGCATCAAATTAAAAACAATGACAAACGAACGAAAAACGGATCATTACCAAATTTGATCATTTAATCTTTGTTACATACCTAACATTTCATGTTGAATTTATCAAAATCCATCCAAACCTTTTTGAGTTATGTTATTGAGAAAAATGAGGCAGACAAACAAACGGATGAGCATATCTTCACTAAAAGTTAATAATCTGCTCCTCCTAACATAGGTACCTAACAATCCCTGTAAATTTCATCAAAATAGGTTCATAACTTTTTGAGTTATCTAGGTGACAGACAGACAGACAAACACGACGAAAACATAAGCTCCTTGACGGAGGTAATGAGCTTACCACCCCTTATACTGACGCCTCTGCCATCTGCAGACTGTGTTACTAATAGCTTGAGTTTAGAAAATACCAAGTTAGATCTACATATATAAAAGTCTTAATTATGTGTCATTAGTAGTGTTATCTTCACAGCTGTACAGTGAGACGCTGTGAATCTCATGATTTTTTTTAGGTATTTTACCCAAGCAAGTAACTTGAACTTGTTCCCCACTCTTGGAAAAAAATTGGTTAGACAACTGAAAAAAATCATTTACATACCTGCATGTATATTTTACTGAGTTATCTCCAAGCTTAAAGTTATTTCACCATTATTTTCTCAAGAATTGCATAGTTTATAGCTAATTGTCACACGTACCATTTACTACAGTAGATTTAGAAGCTAATTAATTTTTGCAATTGCCTTAGTTTGTGATTTTTCACTGTGTGTTAAAAATTTTAAGCACGAGGAAAGCAGGAAAACACTTGTTTTATAAGTATTATCATTAGCACACTGGAAAGTAACTATGAAGAATTAATGTATAATTTCACATTAGGAAAGTATAAAAAATAATAATTAAAATAAAAATTCACTAAAGAAAAATTATTGATTTCTTATTTTTTTTTAATAAAAAATTACGAACCCTATAAGCAATACGCCTCGTTTAGCGTGGGAACGTCAAAAATAAATAAATTTTAGGTGGAATTTAGTAGATTTCGGCCGATTTCGGTATGTAGGATGACCGATCCGCAATGGCCGTGGCTACAAATGATCTAATATTTACTCGTATCTACGCCGGCAGCGCATATTATCGCCTGACGAAGGCCAAACAATGGGGCGTAATGAGATCTAGAATTTAAGACCACCTTTGTGGTCTAGAAGTAAGCTACATTCTCTTGAGCACCACGTAGCGTTGTAATGCGTTTCATTTAATATTTTCATCAGTGTGTAATAAAGAATATTATTAATACTGGGAAGCCCCCGCTGTCATAAATGACAGCGAAGAATTTGTGTTAATCCTGCTTCACTGACCATGCTTTCCTTCATACAATTGCCACCTTTTAAGATCATCCAGATGAGGGTTCACGGCTTCGTAATTACTGAGCATCGGCACTCTTATTTTCTTTCTCTGACATGGCAGAGAAGAATTACTTTTGCAGGCAGTTCAGCAACACTGAAAATAATTTATTTGATTTGGTATCATGATACCCTAGGATGCCTTATTTGTGCGATAGTTTTTTGATTATTGAAAGCTGTTTCGTCGACAAGTGTATCAAAGTTGAAAGAATAGCTGCTAATGCAACGGAATTATCTGTGGGAAGAAACTAAGAATCAAGATGCATGAGAGTGTTAAAGGAAGCTTCAGATATCTTCAGTGCTGAGAACTAAACTTCGGCAATGCAAGAAGTGCATTCAGACAAAAGGTCGCCCTATACTTTGGCATAGATTCGATATATGGAAAAGGCAATACTCGCACAAATCAGACTAAGCCTTCAATATCTTCACGGTTTGAATTTCAAATGTCGCTGATTAAGGTACGTTTGCCATCATCTGCAACCTGGTCTATTTTCTACCAATCAGTTTTCAATGAAACTTGACATGATGAACAAGGACAGCCTCCAGCCTGGGCTAATTTCCGCCTATCTGTTTTGTTAGAGCGTGGCAGAAAATGGATATAAACAGCGAAATAAACAGATTAACAAACAGATAAATACGCATCGGTCTTTATTCTAGTGTAGATTATCAGACCCACAAAATGAACCCAGTCCCTTACAATTGTCATGAAAAAATTTTTCCATATTTTGACTCAGAATCAACTAGACCCACAGTCTAATACCGTGATTCTTAATCTTTTTAGAGGTACCGAACCCCTCAAGTCCGTACGTGCATCCATCAAACCCTTCGTAGTGGGAAAAATAAACTGCGCTCTTGTTCTTCTTCAGATTCAAAGCATATCTAGATAATCATATACTGTATTAGTCCGCAAACTGTACCATGCATAATTTCACACGAAATGTGTTTAGAGAGCAAAAAAAGCAAGCAAAGTGTTCCGTCAGGAATCATACGAATGGGGTGAGCCAAATCGCCGAACCTCTGAAGCCGACTCACCGGACCCCTGGGGTTCGATCGAGCCCAGCTTAGAACCACTGTTCTTATATCCCAATACATCTCATCCGCCGCTACAGCAGCACGAGTATATTTACGCAGCGCCTGGGATCACTCATCTGCGTTCTAAATTATCCACGTCAAAGTCACAGACAATGAACGCAGAAGGGTATTTCTTCAGTTTCTGTACGAGAAATTACCGACATCGGTGACGTCACAAGTGATTACTTGCATTAAATCGTATGTTCGTAGTCACGAGGCTAGTGACCTTCAAGACCAGTTCACACGTCCATCATCGTAACGCGTTCACTCCCGAAAATGAACACGAGCCGTGAGTCAACTTCTGCTGTCGCTGTCCACACGTAGAGCCGACTTTCAATCAAATGACTGAAGCAGCGCGTTCAGTTATGATCTTGTTTCTTTTACATTTTTGCTTACATCTCGCATCGGTGTGAAGTCACATTCGTATCCCATAATTTTATAGCCTGAATTTGATAGGAACAGTCAAAGCAGCACGCAGCAATACGCTTCTTTGTCGAATCAGAGATGGCATCGGCGTTCTTAGTACAACATTTTCAGTTTGACAAGTTTTCTTGTGTTAAACGAAAATACAGTGATTTTGATCATTACAGTAGCGGTAAAAAAAACATTATTTTCGATTAGTTCATGATTTGAAAACACTATAGAAGATTAATTGGGCATTTATAGTTTCTGTTTACTAACTTGAATGACGCGGTGCGTCGAAAAAACCGACGTGCTTCATGCTTCACTCTAACTCATTTGCTGCTGCCGCTATCATCAAATCAACGCGCCGCGTCCATTAGTTTGACTGAACGCATTACTTTGACGGACGTGTGAACTGGCCCTTAGATATCTCCAGCCGCGTCAAGAGACAACGATGACGTCACAGAGGATTCAAACGGTCGATTTGAAGTGCGCTTCGAAATGGTACGTCTGTTTCATCCTTTGTCTGTGGTCAAAATTTTGAGCCACACACGCACACAGGTCTGGCAGCACAGATACGAACCTTGCAAATATTGGCATATGCAAATGGGCTTTGAGCAAGACCTATCGCAGATAATAGCGGGTGAGAGCGATGGGAGATTACCCCGTGCTATGTGCACCGTAGTGATTTAGAGGAGGTGCCAGGGTGGGTGTCAAATGACTCATTAGCATCAATAAATGTTATCGCCCCAGCAATGCTATGCTGCATTGTCCCTGGGATAACCGATCAGTCGATGGATTTCGATACGATATCTCAGCGATGGCGATTACTTTAAGCTAACAATGCACTTTGCGCTCATACCACGCAGTGGGGGAGAAACGACCTCAGTGACCAGAGTCTCTTAAATATGCAAACATCCATCCGCCCAATAGAGTAAATGAATCCACTCTATAAAAGAATACACAGTCATTTCCTTGGTTGGTCCGTCTGTCGCGATCGGAAAGTTAAGCTAGGAGAAAATTCATTTGCTGAGGGCCAAGGAGGAAATTCGAGGCTAAAATTAATAGCAAATAAGTTCCTTGAATAAGCTAGATAAGCAGCGTTTTCCGAAACACAGTAACGGTCGCTGTACTTCTTGACGGCTTTCTATTGAGCTCGGGAAATGGAAGACTTTTCTTCAGTAAATCGCCTGTTGCTGCCGATGCTTCGCAAGTGCTTCAACAGAACGTATTTTATTAGCAGTACAAAATGTGTCGCATCACATCATTTGGCTACCGTTTGCTTGGCTGTTTTTTATCCGTATATATTACTTCCGCCAAAGAGGTTATGTTTTTGTAGTGTTTGTTAGCAACTCAAAAAGTTATGGACAGATCTTTACGAAATTTATGGGATTGTTAGACATGTTAGGAATTACAGATAAGTAACTGTTAGTGAAGATCCGTTCAGCGGTTTGTTTATTTCTTCACTTTTTTTTTTTGTTAGTGCCACAACTGAAAAGTTATGGACGAATTTCTATGAAATTTAGGTAAATCTTTACAAAAACACTAGGGCACCTAGCTCGTTCACTACTAGATATCAATAGTACACTGTATCAGAACCAGAAGTACAACTAGCGATACCCATATATGATAATCGAAAATGTATAATTTTTATTATAGTGAATTCTTGTTTGTTTAAACAGAGTGAAGCTTGTGTGAGCATTGCAAAGTAAACAGAACCTAACCTGGCCTTACCTACCCTATCTTAGCCTTAAGTACGGTAGCATCTCAGTCACCAAATAGCTGGACGCTTTATTACATTTTGCAGAAATTTGCCGAAAGCGCACACACCTCAACGAGCGCATCAAGCTGACATCAGCCTAGTTTGTTATCAACGCTCCAATGTAAACAAACATGGCCGCTACCAGCTTGATGTGCTCGTTACAGTACGTGCATTTTTGGTAAATTATTACAGAAAATAATGTAGCTCTTAGCTATTTGACTGCTTTCGGTTAAAGTAATTTAGGTTAGGTAAGGCCAGGTTAGGTCCCGTTTATTTTAAAATGTTCAGAAAGGCTTTACTCTGTGTGAACAGAAAAAAATCAATATAAAAACTATGCATTCATTTCTAACTGGCATATATGGGTATCACTGTATATGTCTAATAGTGTATTAATGACTTTTAGTAGTGAAATAGCTGGGCGCCATATTGTGTTTTTATAAAAATTACCGATATTTGCATGAGCTGTTAGGCACATCACGAAGAGTAAATGACCAAATTTTTTTGTGTTGATCTATTTGTCCGTTTGCTTGTATGTCTCTGGGTATGATTTCATGCTTATTAGTGAAATAACGCAAAAAGTTGAGAATGGATCTTTATGAAATTTACGGGAATTGTTAGAAATGTTAAGACATAAACGATTAACGTTTGATGATAATCGGTTGGTCTGTTTGTTAGACTAATGTTTGTTAAAATGATTGTCAGCAACATAAATCAAAAAATTATGAAGGGAACTACAAGAAAGTTACAGAAGCTGTTATCACTTTCATAAGGCACAAATGGCCAAATTTTGATGCTGAAAAAAAAAAAAAGAAATCATAGTTTAAGAACGAATTTAAATTATTTTTCGTTAACATTGCCTTGCTTGGAGAAAATATGGGCACTCAGAGTACTCTACTCTGACTATAAAATGTCTTCAGTAAATATAATGTCCACGCAGAGCAGATTCCTGAAATGAACTTTGGATTCACCACTTTACAGGGCCTGATATACCAATCTCTGCAGCTATTGTAACACTATAATTAAATTTCTGCCACTCTTTGAAGTTCACTTTTTTAGTATTGCTTGGAAACCAAAAGGAATGAGGCCAAAAGACATTTGTGTTGACGGCGGGCGCCCTAGTTCTAACATATGTGACGGCAATAGTCCAATAGACAACACAGTAAGCTACAGGCAGCAATGTCGGTAAAATTGAGAATGACGAAAGGGAAAGTTTGCAGCTTTACTGATGTCGCTTATTCCCCTTCGCTGCTACCTCCTCCCCCAGCAGTACGATGAAGCAGACATTCATTTTCCCTTTACAAGTACACTTGTCTAGTTCCGAACACGTTGTGTCAAGGCTCGAGCATCCACAAAGTGTGTGTGCGCATTTTCTCCAACCATTTTCGTTCAAGATTACTTCGATACACTTACGTACAAAGTAGAAATGACGAGTGATAGTTTAGTGTGCGCTCTAAACCTGGGCAATGAATGTATTAGCACTAAGAACCAAACTACGGGCCACATCCAGCCCGTTCGTTCTTTTAATCCTCCTCACGGAAGGTTTTGGGATCCTAGATACATCAACTCATTTTAAGCGCTGATTATAAGACACTCAAAAATGGCATATCCGCAGCAATTATGTTACATCTATTTTTTATCTTTGCTACATAGGTATGCATCGGGTGCTGGTCTGGCCCTGCTGTCAATTTTTGAAAGTCCGTGTGGGCCTTGAGTCGGAAAGCTTGTCCACCACAGGTCTATACCATACTTAGTATAAATCCCGAAACGGTTTTGTGAATTCATGTTTTAGTAAAAGTCATAGCTTATGAAAAAATGAGAATTTTGCATCTTCATTTGTCGAATTCTATTGTTATAGATTGTGCGTTTCCCTTTGCAATAGGGAACGGGAATACCTAATACTAACACCTTTCTGACGAGCAAATATGAGGAGGAACTGCTAACATTGACAATTGAAGATTTTTTCTAAAAAAAACCTGCAAGGCACCATAGCAATTTTCCCAAAATCTGCGGCTGTTTCCCACTTCACCGTATCGTCCGCATTTATAGTCTATAGCTACCATACTTATTAAAAATTCAGTATAGGTTTGGCGAATTCATATTTTAGTAAAAAAAGTTCTAACTCATTTAAAACATGAGAATATTTCATTTTGAGTTGACGAATTGTTTTGTCTTGGACAGTGCGTTTCCATCTAAATTTGGGAATGGTACACCACCGCACAAATTTCCTAATACAAATACCATTTTATGCAAAACTGAAAAAGATCTGCTAGGGATTTTTTAAAATATTTTTTTAAACAATCTGCAAGATACCCCAATAGCAAATTTTCCAAAATAAGCCGTTGTTTTCCATATTACCTGTAGCTATTACC
>LQNS02000211.1:37362266-37375402 GCA_001587735.2 Parhyale hawaiensis
TTTCAATAACTGTCAGTAGGCTTCAGTCCACTCCATTTGAGGTCAATGTTGGCTCGGTATGTCGATGTAGCCAGGCCCTCAGGCTTGACCTCTTTGGAACTTTCAGGAAGCAGCAGGTTGAATCGTGATACAGGTGTTAACAGCAACCCAACTACGCTGGAGACCGTAGAATATCTCCATCTTAAGGGGGGGGGCAAGAGTTTTTTTTTCGGAAGTTTTAGGAATAAATGATTTTGGGCTAACGCCGAAAAACTCGATTCAACGGGTCAACGCCGGCGCACCTGCCTATCGTGCCGGACCCGCCAAGCCTGTACGTTGGGCTTGCTTTAGCCGGCAATTCGAAGTGGCCTTGACTCTAGAACGACCCGTGGACCTTAGAAGCGATCTGTAAGTGTTTCCTTTTGATGTAATATCTTGCATATTATATTATTATGGTCTCAGAGTGAGGTCTTGTTTTTAATATGACCGCAGTCAGTAGTAAATTTTTGAAATGAATAATTTAAACAGGATCAGGAGTTGAATTGAAGGCTGGCTTGATGACAATAGCTTATTAAATTCATCGGCTGTAGGAGAGTTAACACTTTCCCAGCCACACGGAGCATCAACTTCTACAGCAGGAGCAGTATTTGAAACTTGACTGCAACGTTTAGCGGGTAAAGAGATAACCCTTATACAACCAGACGGCACTACCTCGCTACAAAGGCTTTGTCCCTTAGGAGTACAAAGGGGCAAAGGTTCCTTGTAGCAAAATAAGTAACACAATTTGGTTAAAACAGGATTAAGTATATCCTGAAAATTTCGTTTCCAACCAACCGTCCCATCTCTGAATTCTTATGTAGGCGATATGACAAAGATGGAGTTCACTGGTTCTGGTGACATGAAAAAATCTTTTCTCAAATTGGCGAAAGCAAAGGAAAATCTTGACCATTTACTATGCTGTAAGACGCACCAAATAAGATTAGGTTTTAGGCAGTCGTGCCCTTCCATAGCAGTGCGCGACAGCTGAACGCTTGCAGCGTTTATGACTCGCATGGCGCACAGGGTGCTGTCAAAAACACGGGGACGACACATCACGAAAATGCTAAATTTAGCCGTGCCAAATTTACACGGGCGGTGGAGAGGCAAACACTCGCTGGCGGCGAGTGCAAGGCGCTGGCGAGCAGTTAATTAAATCCTCTCATGAAAAACGGCGCGGGCCAAACTTTATATTTCCGCCACACGTACGCACCGGCCAGGGTGTAGGTCAGGGGGGAATTTTCGGGCAAATAGTCGACGTGAATAGAAGTGAATATCTTCTAATAACCGAAAGTTTTCAATCGCAATACTGTTTGTATTAAAGTTATACAGAATCTTGAAGGTAAAAACCGAAAATAATTAGGATTTCGAGTAACAAACGCGGGATGAGTAAAAAAGTTTCTCATTTCACCTGACAATCTAATTTTTAACACATGTCGCTCGCCATTCCTGTTGTGCATTTGTATATCGTACGAGTGAGAGCTACGTATGTACCCCTCTCAACAAACTGCACCTCTTGACACTGGGCTTCACATATGGTCCAAATGCCCGGAGTTGTCAGAAGTTACTGCAATGAGTGTTCCGATAGGAATACGAATATCAATGCGAGAGGATGAGAGGTAATGAACGTACGATCATTCGTTTTATTTCTAATTTGAGCAAAGATAATCAGTTCTTCATTATACTACACATTGCGTTTAATCCATATACTTAATTACGTACAAAAATTGTCGAAGAGATGTGAAGCCTTGATCGTAGTTGGTGGAAAAAAAAGAATTAATTTCCGGCTAAGGAAGAGAAGACCAAAGGTCCCACGTCTAGAAGAATAGGAGAAGTAAAGAAAAGCTTCTGTGAGATCGGTGTGGTCCCAATGATGTGAATTGGGTTACCACGCGTTGCTGAAAGCTGCTCGTAAGCGTCACCCTTCCTTCAGTAGCAGGCCGCTCGCGTGCAGAGGTCAGACGCTTGAAGTCGTGAGTTCGAGTCCACTAACTAGCTAAGCAAGGGCGTTCTTGTGGCGCTTGACGTGCTCAGTCAGCATTCGGTGTCCGCACGCTATTGCGGGGATACTGCCCCCAGCCAGAAATGGAGAGAGGTCAGGGCGCAAGTTGTCGCATTAAGAGCCTTCCGTCGCTGGCGCCGTAGCTCTTAATAATCTACGGCTGACTGCAGCCGTGCGCTCTTCAGGAGGCAATTAGCACGTATCTGCCGCACGAACCAGTGCGTGTGAGTTTCCCAGTTAGACCTTCAGTCACCTTGATATTACCTTTATCGCACGGCTCACCTCCTGGATATACTCGCAGTCTCGTGGTCTCATGGCCTGAGGTTATGGAGGTCGGGCTGTCGTTATCAGGTACGGCAGGGTGGCAGCCACTAAGTAATATACGATGACATTAAATTGCTCGAGCTCATTAGCTGCAGGTAAAGTAACGAGAGCAAGTAAACACTTCAGAGTGCGGGAAAATTCTGGGAAAAGCCGTGATGGAGACGCCGCTAAAACTGAAATGAAAGCAAATGCGGCTCCAGGTCCAACAACACTCTGTGTAATACAGTGTGTAGCCATAAACGTAATGGTAATTTTACTGAAAGAATAGGGAACAAAGCATTCAAAAGCATAACACTAAATGCTCAAGTGAAACAAACTAAAATAAACATGAAAAGAGCGCCTTTTTTCTAAGCCTTTTAGAACAGTGAAGACGAGTAAATAGATTATTTTTAAATAGAGTTTTTGGCGACCCAAGAAGCTATTTTACTGTTTTTGCTACTGAGACGGCCAAGACTTGTGTAAAGCAGCAGAAAGTAAATTTGGATGCATCTGGATGCATGAATGAAAACCTAAAAACCATACAGACATACTAGAAAAAAACTGATGTTTGCACATTATTAGTCCATAATTACACAGTTTTATATAACTTAACGCTTTCAAGGGCATACTCTTCGTTGAAAACAACTCAAATTTTTGACAACACTTTTATTTAGATTTACGAGGGGCGTTCATTAAAGATTTCCTCTGACGAACTTGGGATTATGTAGTATGACAGAAACTGAACTTGTGCATTGTTACATTAGCGTATATGTCACATGACAATTTGCAGCACCGAACCCACATTGCTTCCTTTTTTACAAGCGTTAGATTGAACTGAAGTCTTGCTGTAAAAACAATGCTCCAGCCCCCAACTCGCATATCGCCCAGAAAGAAGCGCACTCCTGTGGCTATGAAATTCTTCCTCGCCCCCTTATTCTCCTGACCTAGCACCATCTGACTTTTACCTGTTTACAACCATATGTCATTTCGAAGAGAACACGTTTTCCAGAAAGTGAGACATCGATTTCCAAGGTAGAGTCATGGTTTTAGACTCGACCTACCAACTTTTACAAACAAGGTCTCCAGAATTGCATGAAATCATTGAACAAGTACATAATCCCGAGTGGTGCCAAAGTAGAGAAAGAGTAATCACTGTTCCAAGTTTGGTCTGTCTGCGTCCGTTGCAAGGGAGTCAGAGGAAATCTTTAATGAATGCCCCTCGTATCAACGGTGGAAATTGTTATATTTGAAGAGCATGATAGAAGTAAGGCTATGAAAAGTAATTTTACATGTGATACATTAACTGAGGTGGAACACAGAATACATATAAGTGTACCTCTACTATAAATCTTACGTTGGTACATCTGCACAAAGCATTGGACTGAAAAGCGGTATGATGCAAAGCAACAAATTGCAATTAGCTACACATGCAGTTGTCTATACAAGGCAAAATTTGCTGAGAGAACTCGTTCATTTGACTGCCGAGTGACTGTTTGAGCAAAAAAACCTATATGAGAAGTGAAGCTATTGTAAAAGTTATCAGAAAAGAGCGAAAAGCCACGAGCGAAAACAGATGGTTACACAGATAACCTTCGCACGCCACTCAATCTCCATACCAATATTCCTGACACTTATCCGATATTTTCCGGGGCAGCATTGGCCAATGTTAGATAATTGCCTAAATATCCCCATTTCGATACCCTGTAAATAAAATAATAAAGAATCGTCACAATAAAAACATGATTCTATCGTCACACAGCAGTACCCTGAACGAACAGCAGTGCAAAGCTTTAACATTAGTGGAGGGAGGGGGGGGGAATGTCCGGGGTCGGCGGAAGCAAGGGCCGCTGTCCATTACGAGCGGAGCAAGAGCAGCATTTTACCGCTAAACTACCCAACGCAACCGGAAGCTCCACTAAAAGACCTGAAAAATTTCTCTCTGATTGCAGAAATTCACAAAATTTTCAACGCTGGGACGATTTTTGAACATGTCGATTGATATTGGCATAAAGCGAAAATAGACAGATTATTATAGGCTGTAAGCACTAGGTGAATGAAGGCTTCGTAAAAGATTGATGGCTAACTAATATCAGGTTAATTAACTGCACAACACCTAACCGGAGTGAGTAACAATACTCAGGCAGCGAATCTAAGATCGGCCCAATAGAAAGTAAACAACACCAGTGGTAAAATTAGAACATTTAAAAATCTCCTCTATCATTACCCTAAGGTCATAAAATGGTTTATCGGCTACACTATTGGCAAAGTTGGATCATATCGAAGGTATTCACGAAAGTCTACATCGTAGCTCCATTTACAAGCGCCAAAAAGAATGCGTCAAAAATAGGAGCTCACCGAACACCTATTGCAAACGATCGAAATTTCAGTATTGCCAAAATGACAGAACAAGCGAGCAGGAACATCTTCTTTTCCTTTATGATCTGATGAAATAGTACTTCGAGCTTTCGATTTCAACGGGAGCTTCTATAGAAGATGAGGGAGCCCTGCGGCACCTTCACAATTCGCCAGTGAGTCAACCAGTTCTTTTATGGCTGTGAGAATCTGATTGGTGGAAGTGACGGGGGAGCAGTGAGCTTCACGGGCGAGGCTCCTGGCTCCCTCCTCTCTATTGAAGCTCCTTGATTTCAACCAAAATCACTTTCAAGAAGAAGGTCCGAAACTTTGAGTTTGTAGTGGAGCTAAACACAATTGTCTTGTTTGTATATGTGATACCAAAATTAACTAAAAACCTGGCATCTATTACCTTCGCCAATGAGGTAATTTTTGTGGTATTGGTCTGTCACCGAGATAACTGAAACAGTTATGGACGGCTCCTTACGAAATTTACTTACAGGGATTGTTGGGCATGTCACCAGTAATAGATATGATTATCTTTTGGTGAAGATCCGTTCAACCGTTGGTTTGTTTGCCTACTTTTCTTAGTACCATAACTCAGAAATTCATGGACGGATGTTAATTACATTTGGATGAGTTGTTAGGTATATCATAGGAGTAACTGACCAAAGTTTTGTGATGATCTGTATGTTTGTTCGTTTGTTTGTTTGTTGCAGTGCTTAATTTTATGTCTGTTAACCAAATAACTCAAAAAGCTATGAACGGATATGAATGAAACTTGCAGGAATTTTTAGTGATCTTGAAAGGCATAAACGATTAAATTTTGGTGATGACCGGTTTGTGTGTTTGACTAATAATTGTCAGGATGTTTGTAAGCAGCATAACTTGAAAAGTTATGAACGGATGTTCAAGATGATTCCAGATGCTGTTATTACTGCTAAAAGGAAGAAATGATTAGATTTTACTGTTGATACAGAAGGAGTCTTAGTTTCAAAACTAATTTGAATTTTTCGTTACCGTTACCTTGCTTGGCGGAGATATGCGCTCTCAGAGTGCTCTAGTTTTAATTAATTTTCGTATCATACATACAATTGTGTTAAGCTCCACTCGAAGCTCAAAAAGATCGAAGTAAACTATTTTCCTGCTATTTCACAGAGAAACATTTTCAGAATAGGTCAATGAATGTTTTAATCGATAAAGTTATGCTTTTTCAAGCAACTTAAGGTCGTTTTAGCTCTAGTTACCATAAAATACTAGCCACCATATTCTTGGATATATATTACGTAAACTTCTACAGCAATTCAGTGAACGGCATTGAAATTCAGAGGTGGTGATGATGTGATGGTGCTTACTAGACGGATATTGGTTGCATCTCAAGCGACGTCATATTGCTGTATGTATACAACTTGGGCTTACTTGACTTATCCTTAATAGTGGCTGTGTAAATATGTAACAGGCACATGCAGCGAGCCGCACGGTCCTGTTGGTACTGAGATTTCAAAGAATCTATGTGTTTTACTCCTAAAATTTCAATCACGTAGACACTAAATGAATACCCGCAAGTAAAGAACGTAACAGGAAGACACACGAGAAACTATAATCGAAAAATGGCGTCATCAATGATGTTAACATCGACGAACAGTACTGAAGAGCCGCACTTTTTAAACTGTAAGCAAATGAATAAATGAAAAGAACATAGTAACTGAATAAACGTAATTATCAATAGAAAATTGCAGTGGAGGTCGGTGGAAACTTTCACAGCACCAGAGGCAAGATGTGGGTCGGAATGGCGCCCTGATTTAACTTCTGCTTTGATGTGAAGCTTTATTTACATTTCATATTCGCAGTGCTCTTCACAAAACATATTTAGCCTAAACATATCATCGCATTCTTTGATTACCTCCGCCAAGGAGGTTATGTTTTCGTCGGGTTTGTCTGTTTGATCGTTTGTCTGTCTATCACCAAGATAACTCAAAAAGTTATGGACGGATTTTGACGAAATTTACAGGGATTGTTAGGTGTGTTAAGAGGAACAGATGATTAACCTTTGGTGAAAATCCGTCCATCCGTTTGTTTGTTTGTCTACCTAACTTTTCTCAATGCCATAACTCAAAAAGTAATTGGATTTTTATTAAATTTACATGAGTTGTTGGGTATATCATAGAGAGTAAGTGACCAAATTTTTGTGATGATCTGTTCGTTCGTTCGTATGTTTGTTGCCGTGTTTGATTTTATGTTTGTTAGCGCAATAATTCAAAAAAGTTTTGAGTGAATCTTTAATGAAACTGGCAGGAAGTGTTAGTAATGTTAAAAGACATAAATGATTAGATTTGGTGCAGATCGGCTGATTCGTTTCTATGTTTGAGTTGTGTTTGTCACAATGTTTGTTACGCAATAACTCAAAAACTGTCGAATCTATTTCAACGCAATTTACATGATTTGTTAGTAATGTTAAAAGATATAAATGATTAAATTTTGGTGAATATCGGCTGCTTCGTTTGCATGTTTGACTTATGTTTGTCGTAATGTTTGTAAGCAGCATAACTCATCAGTTATGAAAGGATCTTCAAAAAATTGCAGAAACTGTTAATACTATTAAAAGGATCAAATGATTAGATTTTGGAGTTGATACAAACAAAATCATGGTTTCAGAGGCAATTTGAATTTTCCGTTACCGTTGCCCTACTTGGCGGAGGTATGTGCTCTCAGACTGCTCTAGTTTCATTCATGCAATCTCCCGCTTTTGACTGGCCAGCTACATGAGCTGCACCCATATACAAAACACGGTAATATAACTGTCAAGTACAGGCACAGAAAGTTTGAGCAATTACTGTTTATATGGTTTTTCTCGCGTCAAGAATACAACAATGCTTATATTTTTGGTTAGGATTAAGAACCCAACCTAAGAAGGCCTGAGATCCGACCCTCAAATACTTCGACTCGGTCAGTGCGACGTCATACGCCGAGATGCGGTAAAAGACTCAGGACTAAGTTTCACTATAGTCCCACTGAGTCCTCCCGTCACTCTTTTGCTTGCTGATCAGTACAGTATAAAACTAAGACCAATATGTATTAACAAAAGTACCCATCTTTCATCAAAGTAACGAAATTAGTGCCATCTTGCGTTTGCGGGAAAAATATTATCTCCTACAAGTAAAGGTGCCAAGATCAAGTTGGAAATGCTCGAAAATTGAAAAGCACCAAAACATTAAGTTCATTCAAAAGAATTAACCGGAAATGTTCAGTGTTTTCTGTATACTGATACCAGCAGATAGTTCAACCTTCAAGATCGAAATTTGGCTGCAATGTGGTTTGAAAATATACTGGCCTCCGCTCAGCGTAAAGTTGAAACTGCCACGAAGAAATCTCGCTCGCTAAGGAAAATGTATGCGAAATGGATTATGCACGATAGAACGAAAACGCCAACCAAGATTGAGCCAATGACACTCGTCTATTGGATGCTTAATCGAATGTTGCTTAAATCAGCCTTAAGAGATGACAGTCAGACCTGGCGTAGCATGTAGCGGACCAGAAGATTCAACTGCAGTGTGACGAAACATGACATACGTTTTAACTTGACCCAACGTAACAGACTCTAATTGATATACGAAAGTTACTTTTGCTGTGAGAACAAGAAAAGCTCAAGTTTCATTTGACGTAACACAGCCAGGAACTCAACCTACGATGCAATCGTTTCAGATGTAAGCTCATCAACCAAGGCTCATATAGTTCGCTATAACTTAGCCCAACCAAGCTATGTGAACACAACGTCACCTAACCTGGCGTAACACTCCGCGTTTCAGTGCACTTCGCTTCACAAGTTACTGTAAGGCCAAGAAATGGTGGCAGTAGAGGACCGGCTGGCCTCCCTGAGGCCGCTGACGTGCTACAGGAGGAGCAGCGCGTGACGTTAGCTGTGGCAGATAACGAGGGCGCCTCACGCAACAGGGAGTCTGACCTCAGCTGTGGCCTCACAGGGCTTGTCGTGGGTCGGAACTCGCGATATAACGTAGCCACTGGCCTCTCTTTGCTGACGTCACTTCATCCGTGACTGTGTCTTGCTGACTAAGAGTGTCCCTATTTTCGGGTGTAATGACGTCACCAAAAGAAGGCAATACTGACAGTTCGGTGTACGTTTCGCAGCACAAAAGCTTCCTTAATCTTGTACAGCCCACACGGGCCGTACGGACCAGTTTCATATTATACTGGTCCTACTGAAACCGACGTTTAATGCCGACAGTAAAAGATTAATTTTCTGCTGGCTATACAATTTTGGCAGGATCACTGATAAGGAAAGCGCAGAAAAATTGATGTAATTAGGGCATTTATTAGTCAGTTATATATTAGGACATAGACCACACCATGCATATGTATGGTGAGGTCTATGATTAGGAGAATTTCGTCTCATTGTTGATATGTGTCTAGTAGGTGCGCATGTGCAGTCGCTTCGAGGGCTTGGGGAAGGGCTCCGACAACCAACGGGTAAACATGTTGGGAAAATAAAACCCGGTTCACACAGAAGTCCTTTGCCGGGCATTCATGCCACAAAACATCGGAACGATTCGTTGTGTCTCTGCAAACATGGCTCTGTGTATCGAAGTAGGTTTTTTAAAATGTCAGCCGTCCAGTGAGTTGGCTTAGCCTGTGTCAATGGTAAATTTTCGGATATTTCTTAAAGTAATTACAACTGAAATAACTTTGTATTTTTCCACAGTATTATTACACACACACAGCAACACATTCTACTACAGTCAAGTAGAAACGTACGACAAAAGACTAACGCGTGCAGCGGCCAATAGCAGACGACCCATCCTTGTCGTGCTACAGACACGCTGTTACGTAAGAGGCGTTGGCAACAGCTTAAGGTGTAGTAGCTGTAAACATCAAACAGGGGAAAGGCGGGCCGAACTCACATAGCAGGTCTACTCACCATAAAGGCAAACGTGTGGTCGTATCTCGGGTTGCATGTGTTCTGCTTCCTCCGCGTCTGCAGACATCGCCGTTCGTCAGGCATCAGCACCAGCCTGAGTGACAGAAAAATACAATAAATAAACAAACAAATAATTGAACCAATAAATTCAAAAACATGACAACAATGCAACTAAATGATTGTAAAATAGACGAAATTACTGCGCCGCTAATCAAATACAACCGAGTACGTCATGGCGTTGCCTGCTGCAACGAAGCGGAAACATGTCCAGGCAACAGCGAAGGCCTCTCACCGTGTGTCCGCAATGTCTGTTCTCGGCTCTCTGCCTTTGTCCCTGTCGCTGATGAACCTGCTATGCTACGGGCAATTCGTTTCCGGGAGAACTATTATTTTGTACTTAGCACCACTACCTATTGTAGTTTTATTTAGCATAGGGCCCTTAATATACAAAGCTAAAATTTTTCCAGTAAGGCAAGGAAAATATATTTTATCAAGAAACCCAGAACCATCAGTGCAAATAATCCGAGAACGACAAAATTAATAAAAATCAGATTTAGGATGTAACTGATATCTACAATTCTATGACTAGAAAATATATACATAAAAAAGTCACCCTGGCCCCACACTCTAACTAGGAAATCTGCATACACTAGTTCGTGTTGCAGATGAATACCGCTCGGCCCTGCAGCGCTGTAAGAAAAAATGGATATTTCAAAAGTCCTCTGGCATTTGGAGCTCTCGGCGGCTCGTCAAGGGAGCAAATCAGAAAACTGTCAACTGAAGTCAGATTGCGACCGCTCGATGGCGCGCCGGGCCTGCTGTTGGTAATGGAAATTATCGACGCTGAACAGCATATTTACCAGCCACCGGTAACCAGCGCCCACTGGAATGGTTATCAGCCAAAGAGACCGCACTGGACGATTAACCGTTTCAATATTCTCTTGAACAAGATAAGTCATCTATTCATTTCGCAGCAATATGTGTTCTAGTTGTAGTTTAAGCCATGCATAGGATACGTTATTCTTTTGCTTTGCTTCATGTTTACTTTCGCCGGAGGCGCTTTAAATTTTCCAAAACGGCAAAGCTGAGGAACCTTGTGATGCTGTGAGTTTCCGGGGCGAGGTTTTTATGAGCCAGACAAATTAAGTGTAGGTGCTGAGCACCTCCACTCACTGGAGAGATATATGACTTTACTTTTCTACCCGGGGAGGGAGCGAGGGAGGAAGGTCAGTTGTTTAACCACAGACACACGGAAGGCAAAAGTGTGCAGACCACAGGCGAGACCAAACCTTATTTCTCTATTGCTGAATGTAATAACAAATTGTAGTAGGAGATTTTCATTAAGCGATCATCATTCCAATTATCGTCGTGTGGACAAGAAGAAAATATTTGTCATGCAACAACCGTTGAGGTTTCAAAGACTATAGGAGAGGCTTCTGCTTGATAGTGGAGCCCAGCCAGGCATTCGGCAGTGGTACTGGATAGTAGCAGTGCGCGGTTACAGTTACGGGTAGTCTCGTAATTGTCTATAGCTCCCAGTACTGCGGTAAGGGAGTGGCATCATAGTGTTCAAAAATGCCAAGAAAACAAGAAAATATGAGTAATTCAGATAATTAAATAACTTTATATATATATATATATAAAGTAAAACGCTCGTATTAAAACATATAAGCACGCTCTAAATCGTTGTCCCAAACGAAATTGGCAAGCGCTGGACATCAGAGCTGTACTGTACAAAGATCTAAACTTGCCAAAGGCCGTTAGTTGCTAAAAGCTCAGGTACAGCAAGAAAAAAAGATTATGAAGTATTTGTGTTAGCAATTGCAATGAACTGTGAAAACTGAGGCTAGTGTGAGCAATACAAAAGCAAAATTGTATTGCGAACAAACTATCTGCTGCAGAACGTCTGGCATTACCGATGACGTGAATATGGTGCAGGAGGCACAGACACTGGGTTAAGCCAAGGATGACTTTGAAATAGATTAATGGCGTATATTACAAGTACAAGAAATAGGAGCTGATGAAATAGTGATGAAAGTTTTCAATTATCAAGTATAGTTGTGAAAATTTTCCTTGGTGCCGCCACTTATTTAATGCTGCAGGAATTAACTACAGCTTTGCGGTGCTGCTGCGTTAAGCAGATGCAGCAATCCAGCAGCGTTGCGGTGAGCAAATGCAGAAGTCTAGTACTGCTGCCACAGGAAGCCGCCAGTACCGCAGTAATGAGCAGCAACAGGAGCACAATTGCTCCATCATGTTGTGCACTCACAGCTCATAACCAATGCATGACCGCCACCACCACAAGTCTGAAGCTTCGGCAGGCCTGCGTGGGTCGCAAACAGCCGGTCCGCCCCTAACGGTGAACTTAATTGCTTCGGAATGAAGCTTCGTAACGAATTAGACAGCCACAAAATTCTTCAAATTGCACGGGAGCGGCAAAGAAAAGCAGGGTACCATGGTGGGGCTGAAAAGTTCATAATTACCTCTGCCAAGGAGGTTATGTTTTCATCGGTTTTGACTCTCTGTCTGTTATTCTGTCTCTTTGTCTGTCTGTCATCAAGATAACTCAAAAAGTTATGGACCGATTTTGACGAAATTTACAGGGATTGTCAGGTATGTTAGGAGGAACAGATGATTAACTTTTGGTGAAGATCTGTCCATCCGTTTGTTTGTTTGTCCATCTGCTTATTTTTCTTAGTGCCCTAACTTAAAAAGTAATGGACGGATTTTCATGAAATTTACATGTGTTGTTGGATTTATTACAGAGAGTAAATCATCAAATTTTTGTGATGATCTGTTCGTTCGTTTGTTTGTCGCAGACCAGAGGTTCTAACTGTATATCTTTAAAAATATACTTTTTTGTAATTTATCACGGAAGTAAACAGTTAAAATCTAAATAAAAACGGATGTTTCAGAAACTTACTCATTATCAGCTTATGATAAGAACATATTTGTATTTCAGTAACAACTTGGTAACGGGAAAGGTGATATAACACTAAGATTTAGAAAGTACTGTAACGAATAACGGGCTTCCTATTTATATCATACTTCACCCATATAACATATTTATATGTACAGTTATGTAACTTGTATCAAAAACTCTTCTGCGGGTGATGCAAAGTTTACTCTTATACATACATTGCTCTGTCATGTTGCCAAGCGAAACTCATCCAAAATGGGCGTAAATAGTCTTTATTTTATCCGCAAGTGAAACTGATGGTGGCACAACATTATAGTGACGGATATATCGGTTATATTTAAGATTAAATACAATAGTGCTGTAAAGCGTGAGGTAATTCATCAAAGAATCGGATCCCAAGCACGAAAAGGCAGCGACGTGCCAACCGAAGAACAAATCAATATCCGTAACTTGCACAAAAATTTGAGCATTTTAGTGCCAGAAGGAAAAATTTAGGACATAAAAGCGCGCAAGAAGGAGCTCGTTATCATTCCAGCGGCGCAAAGATAAAACTTCTTCGTTACCGTCTCTGAATGGCAAAGAAAACTACACTCACTGAGATTCTCGGTGCA
>LQNS02000211.1:37449521-37473178 GCA_001587735.2 Parhyale hawaiensis
TTTGCATCTACAACAATATATCGGATAACCATGTTTTACGAGGCTTTGGAGGACTTTTAATGGGAGAGGCAGACAACCAAAGTGGAACAAACTACCGCAAATTCCACATCCGGCTCCATCATTGTTACCCCGCACTCGCCACAACTTCTCGCAGCTTTTTCTTCAGAATCCACTATGAAATCATTCGCACTTTTGCTGCAAGGAGGCGTGTTAGTTTTGGTGGTTGTGCCCCTTGCTGTGGGGCCGGCTGGGCTGGCTTTTGAGACAGCTCGACTTCAGCCCGTCATGGCAGATTCGGCAGCCCACATTCACGGATGAGCTTCTTAATTACGATTTTATAGGTGTGGTGAGGTGTCAGAGATGCGAGGTCGGAGTTGCGGTGCCGGATGCGAGGTATCGGACTGACGATGTCGGAGTTACAGTCTCGGAGTTAACGGTGTCGGAATTATTATGTCGGGGTCACGACACCGAAGTTGCGGTGTCAACGTTGCAGTATGTATACCACCCTTTCTCGCGTCACCAATAAACTTGGTAGTATTTCGCGCTATTCTTCATATCGCAACAGAACAGAAGGGGAATCAACTTCAAGTCAACTTCAATCGACTAAAATCACACACTAAATTTTCAGTATAGAAGTTAGTAAAGGAAACTCGGATAGATTGAACGTCGAGTAATGTCATCAATGAGCGCTACACTGGAAGCACGATACTTCACCAGAATTTCACAGTTACAAAACAAATAAGTGCGGTTTTAGGTTCCAGCACAACTGGGGACCAACCTGGTGATTGTCAAAGTATCTGCAGCAAACAGTAAAAGCTTGGTAAAGGGGTGATTTGTGAAATTATTTATGTGTATTATAAGACAACAAACCCCACGAACTCGGCAGATAGGCCAAATCACGAGGTACAACACCATCCAGCATACACGCGCATCGACGGACCACTCCATCAAGCAGACTCAGATAACAATCGACAGCAGAAGCCCAGACTAAGGAACAACAGTCCAAAAGAAGGATATAGCAGTTAAAGCAGCGACGTATCAACTCTACCGAACCAAACACCTTCCAGGTACGTCGTATTATACTGCCAATTTTCTGCGACGCTCTTGAGGCAACTGAACGGCTGTGGGCCTCAAACGTCAACCTAGGTTCAAACCTGATACTGAAGATTACTAGCTCATTCACCTCAAGAAGTGGCACACTATCCAGTATCAGTGCTGGAAAAGCCGGCCTCAGTGTACGCGACCGAGACACTAGAATAGTCTTAGTTTTACCAGCATTCAAACACATCCCCCACCTAGAACACTCGGAATCAACCACCGTCAAATCACACTGATTGGATTCTGAAACTTCCAACCTTCTGCTAGGATTCTCGCAAACAGCCAACAAAGTAACATCATCAACGTAACCAACAAGTAAATTATGAACAATATCAAACAAATTTGATGTGGATACGGTGAACAATAAAAGGCCCAAAACACTGTCCTGTGAGACACCAGATACCACATCCAAAAACTCACTACATTTCCCATCGACCACACATTGGCGTCAACCAGACAAGAACTGACTAACAACCACGAAAATCGAACCGCCACCTCCCATCTATTTAAGCTTATGAAATTAACTTCAATTAAGCAAGCCTCGATGATTCACGCCATCGAAAGCAGCTCTGAAGTAAAGCTAGACCAACCTAGCCTTATGACCCCTATCAAGTTTCAACTACAACACAAGAGAAATGTGAAGCAGAGCATCACAAGTGCCCAACCCTTTCCGAAAACCATGATGTTGCGGAGGTAGGACACCCTGCATCTCAAGAAAGCGATCAAACTTCGACGCGACCAACCTTTCGTAAAGTTAAACATTATTGGGTTTGATTAAGATGGGTCTATAATCAGAAGTAAGAGAAGAGGCACCGCCCATAGGAACAGGTGGTACATGAGCAATATGGCAGCATTCTGGGAATGTGCTAAGCCGCAACATTCGACGGAACACAAAAGCGAGCGGGGACGCCAGTGTATCAGCTACCTGCCGAAGAATGAGTGGCAACATTCCAGAAGGGTCAGTGCCACCATAGGGGTCCATGTCCAAAAGAAGGCTGCGCACTTTGAAAGATCTGAAAGCATGTTGGATTACAGGTTTTCTTCGCTCTGATCTATAGGGAAAGCCCTGTGATATGGTAACACACTTAGCCATGTGATAGGGCGGCGTGTGATATGTAATGAGGAGGTTGTGTTCGTGTATCTCTAGTGATTGTTAGTTTTTCTTCGAGTCCACGGCAATTTTGGACGCCGACAGTATCGAGTCCACGGCAATTTTGGACGCCGACAGTATCGGCTGTTGGAGGCTGAGTGCCTTGTAGGCGTGGTGCGGGCGCTTTTGGAGGGGAGGCGATCGGAGAAGCGCGAGGACGGACGTCAAGACCTGCCGTCCGTAGAAGGAGTCACTTGTGATGGCTGGTGGTGAGCTTACCACAGGTTACCTCACCACTCACCTAAAAATTACACGTACCCAATGACCCCACACTTTAAGCTTCATTGTCGGAAAACCCGAACTAATTTCGGGTAAGTTGGAAAAGAACCCTGCATAACTTCAGGTAGGTTAGGTAAGGGTAGGTCTGGTTTTCCTAACCACCGATTTTTTCAATTTCGGGTACGTCAAAAGTAGGCTCTTAGGTGAGTTGCGGCTAGCCGAAGTAAAGAACTTATCTTGTTGTGAGCTCAGAGCGAATAAGCCGGTCGGAGGTCAGTGTACCTTCAAGCTATAGATTGTGCCCAGGGAAGCACGATTTTGCTGTGTGCTTATAATTTTCGAGATATCTGACCTGGTTGGAGATTGCCAAACACCTGTTAAGCTCACTGCAGGGTCAGCGAAGCCGTGCGGCATTTGTGCATAGTTTTCGAGATACTTCACCAGGCTGAAGGTTGTCGAAACCCGTTACACACACTAAAGGAATGTGCCCTTGGTCTCGGCTCTGCTTCCGATGAAAATAGCACCACAAAAGGTCTGTTTTGGCAGCAGGGTCCAGAACAAGATTCCCACCAGCACACATTCTAGGGGGCATGGCAAGGTTTTCGCATCAATCACCACGCTGTGCATCCTATTGTACAATAGTTTTCACTTAAGAAAACCTCAGAATGAAACTGGACATTTTCCGGAAAAAACTGAATAGAATTTTCATCACAAATAATTTGCATCGCTCTACCCAAGGATACAACGTTATGCACCAACATACATGCAACCGTGGAGAATGTAATTTTCGCTTCGCAACTCGTATAGTAGCTATACGGACTGAACCCTCACCGACTGATTCAGACAGTATCGTATAGCTCTCTCCACCTTAAAGAAGCTCACCAAAAAGACAAGAGCAGCAGCAGCAGCAAAATCACTGATGGACTCTCTTACGGTGCGGTGCGGGGAAGCTCAACGCAGGAGTTGCTGATCTTGGAGCCTCTGTGCATCAAAGAGCTCAAACCCACGCTTGACGGACAAGAAAGAAAGACGAGACAGGATTTTAAATCTATATTAGGTCTTTAAAAAAGCTTTCTTCCTTTCATGTTCACCAGCACTGCATTGAAAATCGAACGTGATCACATAAAATATTTTAGCACAGAGCGGTCGACTCATATAGTTTAGAACTGAACTTGTAATCAACGTTTGCTGCAAGAATGCATAAAACTTTTAGAAATTCTAAAAAAAACCTGGACTTGTCTGTATATTACTTGGTACAATCCCTAATTAACAGCCCTAAGCGCTTGAAGACTGTGGTCATCTTGCTAAGCTTCATAGAAAACTGATAGGTAGGAAATATTCCAGGTTGCAGATGATGGTACTCGAACAGTACATCTGAATTCTGCTCTTACTTTGACTACGTTGAAGTCCACTCGATGTACATGCATACGGCTTCTTTAAACAATCCCTTCCATCGTGATGTGTGCTCTCTTCTGAGATTTACTTCATCCAAACTTCAGCTGATACTCTTATTTTGTTAATTATCGAGGCAACTGGTAAGATATTCTTGAGCGGTCAGCAGGCACGTAAAGACCAAGATAATTTCTCGTTAGCAAAGAATTTTCTCCACTTATTTTGGGTTTTTCTTTCAACAGAACAAGTTTTCTTTTGAGGAAAAAACTTTCCGAGTCCGAGTTATATGCCAACCTTGAGTATCTTGGATACAGAGCTCCGTATTTATTAGAAGTAATATCGACTGCGAGCAAAAAACGTCGCTTTTTTTTTTGTGTATCACCGAAAGAAGCTGGATGTTGTTCAACCTTGCACGCTTATCTGTATGGTTTCCTAATTCAATTTAGCAGTTGCGCAGCATCCTACACAATGAAGTTAATAAGAGCCTTACATGTATAGTAGGGAGCTCAACCGTCTACCCTAAATAGGTAATAACATGAGAAATCATAAAGTACATGTCCCGTCAACACGCGGTACTACCCAGACAGGGAGCTCCCTTTTATAGATGTAAGGCTTTGCCTTACTATCATTCCGAAGATGCTACAGGCAACACAAGACGGGTCTTCACAAATTCTTCGCTCGCATTATTGACAGCGCGGGCACTCTAGTATGTATATATATATATATATATATATATATATACATGCAGCCGAGCTCACGTTCGTCTTCCGTATTACGGATACAGTCGAATTAAATCTCCAATACTCGAATTTAATTTTATTTAATAATATAGATTTTGCGCAATGAAAAAAGTAAATAAACAAGCAAAAAATAAATTCAAAGAGTTTTAGTATAATACTAGACAGCCCTTGACCCATTGGGCCACTAACACGATCTTCTTGGTTTCCGCAAAAAACAGGTGTTATTCAGCTGGTCATAAACCACACGCTGTTTGGCCGCCCATTCCTGTCCGTAAGGGTCACCATCGCCCGTTTCTTTGCTGCTCAAAGGAAAATTCAACACTCTACCTGTTAGCAAAGGGAAATATAAGCTCCGCGGACAAAAAATTAGTCACCCGTTACTAATATTGTGTAGGACCTCCAGGAGCACGTATAGTAGCAACAATTCGGGAAGGCAATGAGTCTACAAAATTTCTAATGTAGACTTCATCCACTTTGAAAAACTCGATTCCTTAAAGGGCGCACTTCCGAGTAATTAAAACAGCCCCAGAACATGACAGACTCACCTCATGCTTGTGTCGCCCCTTGCACACAGAGTTCGTTGAAGGCTTCATGTGGCCTTCGGTGAACACGACGGCGGGCATCGTTTAAATAGAAACAGAACCGTGATTGATCTAACTACATAACACTTCTCCAGTCCTCGATAGTCCAATGTGCGTGTGCTTTGGCCCATTTCAGACGAGTGGTTCAGTGGGATGCTGTTAACATTGATCTCACATGAGCAACACGACTCCAAATATGGTCATTGCATGGAATTTTCTACAAAGAGTCCACTCAGAAATAGCAGAACGGCCGTCATTGACGTTTTGCAACAATTGCATCCTTGACGCAAAGTAGTTTTGACACGTTGGGAGAGACATCCCCCACAGCTAAGGATTTCTCCTTCAGGAGTCGCACACTTTTAACGGCCAAAATCTCCGAGGTTTCCTTAATCCGTCTTCTCTCTTCCGCTCCAACTAAGCTCTCTGTCATCTTTAACTCCACATATCAGCGGATATTGATCGTGATTGCTTGCATTTATGATTCATCTCCCTCCTCTTTTTTCCCCAGTCTTTTATATCCTACTTACAGAATGGCAATAGCTCATAGAGGGCCGGGGCGTAAGGTTCGGTGTCTCTTTGAGAATGGGCCTATTGGTTCATCTACTGCCGCCTATCTCATCCAATCTAATACAGTAAGAGTAGAACAAAATTTTAGCAGCGCATCAGGGACACAATGTCTATATCGCGCCGAACTATTCCTATAATTTAACACAGGCTCGTGCGACACTAGGGTGCGAAGTATGTTTCATTTCAAATTATCAACGATTTTTGTCTCGGCTTTTCTGCCGGCAGGTCTCAGATTATAACCGAACTCGGATGAGTTCTAAGTGCTCAGTCCGCTACTGACACGAAAAAGGCGCAAGTTGTGCATCTCCAACCCTCGGGCACGGTTGAACGCTTGCGCTCAGCTACGCCGCACAGGGAAAAGACATAAAAAACAAGAATGTAGAAGTCTAGCGGGAATAGGTTGGCCACCTCGATCAGCGGCCACCTCCCGAAACATAAGGGGAAGTATTGAGAGCCTACGTAACTCTACAGAATTAACCTCGACAGCAGGAACTGCAGAAGCAGCAACGTCTCCAGCGGAAAAGGCACTTGGGACTCCTTGATGCAAAGCGATTTCGGTCAACAAGTCGTGAAATGCAGAGGCGGTCCCTATCAGTTAACAATTTTCTGCGACCGTAATTACGCCTAGCAGTGCCCTTTATACCCGACTGTTTCCATTGTTTGAAGACTCGCAAACAGTACAGCATGAAACACTAGTAAACTCCGCTACTTCCTTTACTCGTTGTCCCTTAGATCGACCAAAAGCAATGACTCCTTTCTGCCATTCCGTGACATCTTGCTATCTTCCCATCGTTCTAGAACAATTCAGGTACACGTCTACACCTGGGCAGCTGTGAATGAAGACTAGTGCCTCCAGAGTGCTTCCACATAACCTAAGCTTCTGTGGGGATCAAAATTCTGCTATTATACGTGCTCGATGAGGTCCTACACATTATTAGTAATGGGTAACTAATTTTTTGTCCGGGAAGCTTATACTGTATTCCCCTTGCTTACTTGCAGAGTGTTGAATCTTCCTTTGAGAAACAAAGAAAAGGGTGATGGTGACCTTTACGGGCTAGAATGAACACCGAATCAGCGTGGGGTCTATGACCAGCTCAATAACACCTGTTTTTGCGAAAGCCAAGAAGATCGTGATGGTGGCCCAATGGGTCACGGGCCGTTTAGTATTATACTAAAACTATAAATTTATTTTTGCTCGTTTATATAATTTTATTCTTATTTGCATAAATTCGAGTGTTTAAGATTTAATTCGACTCCGTGATACGGCAGATGAACGTGAGCTCGGCTGCATAAACGAGTACGTTAAATGTAAAGTCTTAAACTAAAAATAATTTCATAAAACAAATATTAGTGACGACAAAATCGTAAAATGTTTACGTTTTGGGATGTCTTCTTTCATCATCAGCAATCAAATAATGATTAGAAAAGCCTAAAAAAATAATTTATTTCTACTTTACTAACTAGGGGCGGAGATGTTGTTAGGGAGAGATGTAAAATGCGAATGACTGGGGTAAGCTAGGAAATTCTTAATGCCAGTGTTTGGACAGTCGTACGATCTGGAAGTAGCAGCCGTGGTACATGCAGTCATTGTGCGGAAGGATCAAAGTCTGTACAGTCTGAGGCAAAATTTCAGTTATGAAGTGTAACTCAGTTATGAAGTGTAACGAGAGGTACAGCTGGAGTCATTCATTGTATTGAGGCTGGGTTCAGTTCAATGGATGTAGAGAGATTCTAAAGTTGTGAGTTCTATCGGATTTGAGAAGCTAAACCAAACAAGACAAAACCAGCCAGGGCCAAATTGGCCAATCTATAGAATGTTTTGTTGAAATCAAAGGAGTACTGCCCACAACTCTCGCTAAAGAGTTCTAGAGCAAATAATCAGCCGTAACTTACGGTGTACCAACGTTAATGATAGCTTACTGTTTACTACAAATATAAAAAAGTGAAACCCCTAATTATGAAGAACAACCCTACACCGAAAATCGATGATCTACTAAAGACCAATGTAGTCTACAACTTCTCATGTCCCAAAGAGGATTGCAAGTTTCTAAAGTTCTACACAATGTGGGCTACATTGGTTTAACTACAACAACCTTAAGCAGAAAACGGACTTTTCACATGTCCAATGGAGCAATTAGAACACATCTAAGAAACAAGCACAGCGGGACTCTAACCAGGAATGTCCTCGTTACTAACCCGTCATTCTCAAGAAATTCTCTGATCCCGCTCGACTTGTCACAGGCGAGACCAATGAACACTCGCAATTAACCAGCAGTGTGACAGCTTCACAAGAATATTGAAATTATTTAGTATATAGCTAAAAAGAACTTCTCAGTAGCTATCACATATGCAACACGATCCAACTTATGTCTGAAATTTTCAAACTAAATTTAGAACCTTGAAAATGAAAGAAGCACATTCGAAATGTAGAAGAAACTGTACTTGTAAAAACATAATGACTTTAGGAGCTTTACTCTATCACCTGAACCTATAAAGTGATTAGTCCGCAATATTGAAAAGAACAACAAGAAAATTATTAACTGTGAAGCTTCCCTGGTCTTTAAATTGTCGACTTCGCCATTGTGGATCGGCTTGAAGATCATAACATGATTGAATTTACTTTAAAACTTGGCAACGATCCAACTACTCAAGCTCTCCCTCCCAAGCTACCAGACTATCAGCGAGCGAATTTCCAAGAAATGACATGGGAAAGTGAAAGAATTGACTTGAAAACTCTAATGAGAAGCCGCAGTGTGGAACAATGGTCTGTTCTCACGAAGACAAGCATCCTGAATGCTGCAGAACGACACATCCCAAATAAACGAGTTCGAATGAGTAATGATCCTCTCTGGTTGAATCGGACTGTCAAAAATTGCTTTACCAGGGACAAGTGTGTTACAAAGCCTGGAAGCGTAGTCGTCCATCTGACGAGAACAGGTACAATCATATAATGGCAATTCAGGAAATGAGACAAGTCAGGACCAAGACTCGGGAAAAGGAAGTTTCCGTAGAGGTTATGGCAAAACGCAACCCAAAGGCATTCTATAAATATGAAAGCGAAAGACGACTCAATAAAGAAACCATAGGTCAACTCAAGAGACCAGACAGTGAAATTACCGATGACCTAAGAGACAAAGCCAGTATCTTGAACGATTATCTCATCTTTGTATTTACCATTGGAAACAGTACGATCATTTCAAAACCAGTACCAACGCAAGTTGCTCTCATAGACACGTTTGTTTTCATGGAGCTGGAGGTCCTTCAAGAACTGACCTACCTGGATGTGTACAAATCCACAGGCCCAAATAATCTTTCTCCTTGTATCTTACGGGAAATGGCACTAATCATAAAAAGGCCGTAGCTGGAGAGATTCCATCTGCCTCTAAGTACGGGAGAAGTTCCCAGAAGCGCAGCACTGATCAATTGAGGATGCATCAGCTCATTTCCGGCTCCCAGCGCGGCTTCCGTGAAGGTAGAAGTTGCTTAACCAACTTACTGGACTTCTTTTCGGAAGTTAGGGAAATGAGAGATAATGAAAAAGGTGCGGACCTTGTCCACCTAGACTTCGTTTAGATATTTAACCAAGTCCCCCATCAACGGTTAATAAAAAATTTAGATGCCCATGGCATCCATGGAGACTATTCACGCTGGGTCCGAGCATTGCTCACTGGTTGGCAGCAGCGAGTAAAGCTGTAAGGAGAGACGAGCGACTGGACGCCGGTCTCACCTGGGATTCCACAAGGTAACGTGCTTCGCCCACTTGCGTTATAATTTATAACAATAGGCTAGATGTTAACATCCGTTGTTAAATTAGTAAATTTGCAGACGACACTAAACTATGACATACTACCGGGAATAGATTTGAGCTCCAACAGGACTTTGACCGCCTCATGGCATGGTGCGCAACTTAGCAAATGTGCTTCAATGTTGACAAATGTTCAGCTATGCACGTTGGGCCGGAGCCTGAGACCCCCGCAGCTCAATTGCAAATGAATGGAATAAAATTGGCAGTAGTCACCCAACAACGTGAAATGGGAAAAAAATCACAAACGATCTACAACACAGTCAGCAAGTTGACAAGAGCGCGAAAATGGCAAGCAGAGTACTGGAATACATTACGAATAATTTTGAGTACAAATCAAAGTATATAATCCTTCCATTGTACAAAGCACTGGTACGCCCACATTTTGAATATGCTGTTCCATCCCGGTCGCCACAAAAGTGTAAAGATAACGATAAATGGAAAGAAATCAACGCAGAGCAACAAAATTTATATATACCTCAGCTGCAAAACAAGCTATAGCTATATTTGTCACCTACAGGAAGTGAGATCATCTTTCTCGAGTAAAAACGATTCAGGGAGCAACAAATAGATTTTCAATTACTTGAATGACTTTAACGACGTGCCGACAACGGGACTTTTTGACAGAGACGTTACTGTTCGCCTGCGAAACAACGGCCAGAAACTTGAGCACAAAGATCGAAGAACTACTCTCAGCCAGCAGTTCTTTTACGTACTTCACAGTGAACATACGAAACAGACTCTCCACAAAAGTTATCAGTGCAGAGCCGGTCAATACGACAAAAATCGCCGTGACAAACATTGGGAGCAACATCATCCACGGTTACGAACTGCTCCTCCAGGAGTTCCAAACTCGTAACCGCCAAAGATTTGAAGAAGCTGTAATTCACTCTCTTTAATGCTCTAGCTTACATAACGTCTCCGAGCTCAGCGAATCTGCAGCTCTTGTGCTAACACGATCAACTTTTGGCTGAGTTTACTATCTTCATCTTCTTCTTTTCTTCCCTAGTATGATTCTGACATAATGGCAACAGCTCATGGGCCGGAGCGTAAGTCCTGGATGCTCTGTAGGAATGGGCCTGTTGGTCGTCTACTGCCCACTTTCTAATCCAATATTACTGTTATCACCCGGAAGCGGAGCGAAGAGTGGCGATACTGTTTTCGTTTACGGCTGTATATCCGCTTGTTTGTCTTTGTCTGTCTACCCAAAAAGAGGCAGGAGTTGAGCCATCATCTCAATCTTTTTCAGGCCGTCAGGTAGGTTGGTTGAGATGTGAAAAATGCCAAAACTCTAGAGTATAAGCTGGCCAACAAAAATGACGGAGTTGAATTTGGAACTCTTGACTCAGCCCTTTTAGCTCCTCCTCTTCCCCCCCCCCTTACCGCGGATGATGGGCTTACACCACGAATCGTTTTAGTGAAAAAAAAAAAATTTATTGCCAGCCTACGCTAATATGTAAACAATACACGACGGTGTTTATTATATTGTTTGATATAAACAAACAAACACACAACGGTCCTTATTATATTGTTTGATGGGGAATAAACTAAGAGGAGCTCAGAGATTTCTGAATAATAAAGCTTCAATTTATTTCAATTTATCATTATTATGAAAAAGCACGGTGACCACTGTAACCTGAATATGGTTCGACAATATTTTCATTTCAGAAACACATTCGTCTCTCTGTATTTTAGTACTTAAAAAATCTGACTTTACCTACTGAAAGTCCACGACTCTAGCAGAAGAAAATAGAATATTTAGGATAGGTTTTTAGTGACTTTACGGATTATAGGCAGTCTATATAGTGCACATATGTTGTTTATTTTCTAATAGGAGCATGACTGCGTTTCAACCAAATCAGTTAGAAACAAAAAACTCGACATCACTTCAGGTAACGTGGCGCGATCTTCTCTCTGCAGGTTTGCATCGCATGCAAACAAGCAGAATTGGTGCATTTGGCTTGCCCTGCAGCAACAACGGCTCGCAAGTTAGCAAAGGCTGGCTCGGTCATAACTTGGATACTGAGGCTCCATTTCACGCTTCGTCTATACCAGTGAATGCGCCAGTCACAGCTACAGAGCCACGCACGCTAACAGCGCGCCACTCTGCTCATGCAAGCACAACTGCAGAGTTACCTGGTGATGGACCCCAATTTGCTCGACTCAGATCCACTTTGCTGATCCATCAAAGCGTCTCCCGTCAACAACACTAGCATCTTTAAATTGCATCGCTGTGGCTCCAGTCGCGCTGCGGAAGCAAAGGTGAGGGCTGATGGAAGAGGGCACTCCAAGGCTGCTACGTTAGCTACTGCACGACGCAAGACGGAGGCCAGATCGTAAGCACAGCTAATGATGAGCAGCCTAATTGGAGCAGAAAACTTGCTCTACGCCGTCATCAAAAGTTGGCGCTCTTTGTTTCTTGGTTTTGAAAGGCTCAACAATATTTTGATAGCAACACAGTATGTTCGTGCATAAGGTTTGCTCTCCAAAGATTCCTTGCATCCATCGATACTCTGCCTATAGCCTTGGCACTACGAGTATCTCTTTAAAACAATAGTAAGGTAGCCATATGAATGAGCTCCAATAGGCCAGCAGCTGCATAATATAACACAGTACTCAAAATATGATAAAACTGTAAGCCTGGAGCACAGAAACTGTTTTTGCAATGTGACATATGAACGTGACCACTCTTCCAATCGCACGAGTGCGGTATTGCGCCTTAGAAACAGCAAAAAATTATACTCTTTCTCGGAATTTTATTTCATCTCAAATTTAATGAGATAGCCGAGACTTGCCTATAGTGACACTTGCCGAGGAAATTGATTTGAGTCTTAACATTCAACAACTTTTTCTGGCGTACACACGGCTGCATCTACAACGCCGCTACAAAACAGTAGGATGATTGAAAGAGTGAATAGGATGATTGGATGAGTGAGGATTGGATGAGTGAAGAGGATGATTGGATGAGTGAGGATTGGATGAGTGAAGAGGATGATTGGATGAGTGCAGAGGATGATTGGATGAGTAAGGATTGAATGAGTGAATAGGATGATTGGATGAGTGAATAAAATAATTGGATGAGTGAATAGGTTCAAAAGGCTAGCGACTAGACAACCTCAAGGCTGCACCAGTGAACTCTTACTAGTTTTGTTGTTCGTTTTATTGCTGCCGCTCGAGCTGAGCGTGCTTCATTATTACTAATTTGCAGTAGCTGTACGTTCTGCTCGCAGTATATATTGATAAAAAATTCAGTCGGTAATAGTCTTACGTAATGTTTACGTAAACGCAAGAACATTTTCCGCGTAAGAAGATTTACTGTGTTTCCTCTTGTAAGTTTTCTTTCAGAGAAAAGAAAATATACGTGGAGTTCGTGGTTTAAAAGGTCATCAATTATGAACTGTCATTGCTTTTCTCATTGTCTTTTTCACTTAGTGCTTTGGTTCTCATTTTATCACCAGCAAAAGAAAGAATAAGTGAAAGTAGTTGCATTTAACGAAGATAGTATTCGTGCGCAACAATATTAGGTTGTGAGAGTCAAATTTTTATAAGTTTTGGAAGCGCCTATGAAAATTCCTACCCACGTACTGTGGTAGCTGGAACAAATGCTATTAAGTTGGCCGCCTACATACCAAAATTGTTGGCGCATAAAGCCGTGTCAGCAATCCGATTATGCTGCCGTGACCGCAGGTACGATTTCAAGCAGTTGAACAGTGCGCTAATAATCGTAAAAAATAAGTCGAAACTTTACCACTGCTGGCCCGTGCTGGACTGTAAAAATTGCAACTGTGGCTGAGATTTTGACAATTCTGTGAACAAATTCATACTGCGGTAGGTAAAGCCGTGGTCGTGGCAACATAATAGGATTAGATAAGGTAACTCGCTGCCGGCACACGACAAAAGTTGCATGTGGGCTGAAGGATTAGAAAATAATTTCATTGCAAGTAAGAAGAGCGCCAACTGTACATGTACTACAGTACATCAGAGGCGATCCAAGGAATTAACGTCTAGAGATGCGTCACAGGTTTCCAGTTAGACACATGTATACAAAAAGAAACGAGACGTAGCTCAGTATCTTTTTTCCTAGTCCTGAATTTCCTATGTCTGCATTCAGCTCTGTATATCACGGTCATTCTTCGCTTGTAACAACAAACAAGTAAATACATTCATTTAAAAGAAATGAATGAACACTCGGAGCAAATCCGTGACCAGTGCTGGATTCTTCACATAAGTAGTAGTAGTGTAATATATCATCAAGAGCAAGGTTTGCACGACTACGCGTGTCAACAGAAGACCACGGGAGCAGGACTTACGTGAGAAGTTGGAAGATTCAGCGAGGTTGGATCCAAAGGTGTCCGGAGGTCCCACAGGCGAGGTCTCCGCAGACCCAACGAAGCGCCTGGGTATGAGGGGCGACAGCAGCCCCCCGTCGAAGGCTTTCCGGGACGATACAGGACAGGAGTCTGGGATGGATCGACGGGGACACATAGGGGACAGGCTGCCCCTTTCGGAAAAGGACTTTCGGGGGCCAGTGGGGGAGGGAGGTGGGAAGGGGCGACGAGGAGAGAGGGGTGACAGCGAAGGCGGCACAGTAAATGCGATGTCCTTAGACCTGCGGACAAGAAATACAACAGTTAAAAAAAAATTAAGAAGTAAACATTAGATCAATCCTGCGTATTGGTGATGTCGCAATAGACGTTATCGATTGGCACGGTAAAGTCGAGTTAGGCACAATCCGCTAGGCAGAACTTGCCCGAAATTTGAAAGAGGAACGTTGGTTTCGCCATCTTTACCATCTTGAGACGGTCAAAAACTCCATCCTTCAGCTCAACATAAAGTTTTTGACCGCCTCAAGCTTAAACGGGTGGCTGCTACCACAAGTTCACGAATCAAACGTACCTTTTGATGTCCCGGACAAGTCAAACCTAATGGGCTTAGGTCTAATAAACTTTACCGTGGGAATCGTTGACATCAAATAACACTGTTTGGTACGTGCATGTGATATACGGTATTCTATGCACAACATGGCGGACTGGGGAAACAGTAATTATTAACGGTCAGGACACTTGGGTTATTAGTTATTTCAGACACGTTGGACTGGGCGCCGAAATTAAGCCTTCGTAACCGAATTTATCCGAAAGTGCAAATATATATAAGTGCGACGGCTTCGACCCATTCAATTGAGGGAGGTTGCAGCCGGCGCAACATAATCGCCTTGCTTTTAACACTTGCAACACAATTCAAAATGGTGGAACCAAAGCAACCGTCTGAAGTTTTGGACAAGTTAAGCTAAGTGGGCTTGGCTTTAGATCAACTTTGACCGCCTAATCGAACGTTTCCTTAGTTAGGCTAATTAACGCGAAAGTCAACTGGAGCGGCAGGGTCCATGAGCCCTTCACACGACAGTGACGGACAAACCCTTCCAGTAAAAAAACTAGAGCACTCTGAAAGCGCATACCTCCGCCAAGCAGGGGAACGGTAGGTAACGAAAAATTCAAATTGGCGCTGAAACCACGATATTCTTTGTATCAAGTCCAAAGTCGAATAATTTGAGCCTACGGATAGCATCAACAACATCTGCAGTTTTCTTAACGATCCGCCATAGCTTTTTGAGTTATGCTGCTAACAAACATTATGACAAACATGAGTCAAACATGCAAATGAACCAACCGATCTGTTCTACAATTTAATCATTTATGTCTTTGAACATTATTAACAACTTCTGTAAATTTCATAAAGATCTATTTAACACTTTTTAAGCTATTGCACACGAACAAACAGATTATCACAAAAATTTGGTCATTTGCTCTTCGTTAATAAACTTAACAACTCCCGTAAATTTCATCAAAATCCATCCATAACGTTTTAAGTTATGGCGATAATAAAAATGATACGGACAAACAAACAAACAAACGGATGGACAGATCTTCACCAAAAGTTAATAATTTATTCTTCCCAACATACTTAACGATCCCTGTAAATTTCATCTAAATCCGTTCTTACCTTGTTGAGTTATCTTGATGACAGACAAACAGATTCCGGACAGACAAATCCGACGAAAATATAACCTCCTTGGGAATTAATAAAGACGTAACTTTCTCAGTCCTGTTTTTATCATAAGTATGACGAGACGATTTTTGTTTAGCTAGAGAGGGCAGAGGATAAATCAGTTGCGATCGATTAAATACGGAGCGGCAAATAACACGTACTTTAGCTGCTGACGTTGGCCTCAAGCTGAGCAGCTTCATAGACGATAGATAGGTTTGATAGGTTATCTCCGTCCGTACGCGGGGGTTGCATGTATAACTCCACTTCGAACCTGTCTCAAGAATATAGCTACATAATGAAGTATAAATACAACGGGCGCTTGTAGAAATCTCGTCGCAAAATTACCTAAATAACATATAGTAGATATGTCGAAGACGGACAGCCCTGGTCTTATGGCATCTTAAACATACCATAAGATCAAACATCAAGTGTCTAATAAGTAGCTCATCGTAAGAACGCGAAACAAATCATCTTCAGCAGCAGCAGACAACAAAGAAGACCAACGAGCCTCGACTACTCAGCAAATATCGCAGTGTTGGGGAAGCCTTTGAGGACGCAGCAATCAAGCGACAGCGTCTCGTGTGACGGGGGGTATGTTGGCCGCTGCACTGCCGCCTTTATGGCATATTGGGGCATTTCCCATAATCTTTCGTGTATGCCATATTCATAGGCAGCGAAAAAAAGGAATGAATATACGCTATGTGAAGCAAATGCAGATGTAATAATACAGCGGAGGATGAACAGTTCGTATCTACCTAACTAAAACAAAATTCAACTCATCACAGGTAAAAGATTCCTTTTATCCTACCTATAGAAGTGGCCGGTCTTTTCTGTTGCAAGTAAAGAATTTATTCTCGCCCAACGTATTTCCTCAATTTATTCTGGATCTTTGGGTGCGGGCGCTCGAGCATGGACCGGCCGAACCCACCTTGCCTCGACTACACCCACCTCAGCAGCAGCGGGCCGTCGGTACACAGTGTTCACCAGAAGAAGGCCGAGCAGTAAGTGTCCATACTATAGGGTCACTTATATGCAAACAACAAAAAGAAAATAACTTCCACACATACTTCTTTCTCAGTTTCATTGGCTTATTTGGAACAGTTAGAAATAGAGTTTTTTCACTATAATGAGTGAAACCAACGTCCCGTATGACCAATATTTACCTTTTCACAAGTTATGAGTTTGATCACAATGATTAAGTTTAAACTCCAAAGTCTCTTGCTATTTCCATTCAGAGAGGGTCTGTAGTTGAAGCGGAAGATTCTTATCATCAAGTACTTGCGTGTCATCTTTATAATTTCAAAAAAAAAAAAAACAGTTCTACTGTGAGATTAGCTGAGGTTGGTGACTCAGGCAAAAGAGAACTACCCGTAGTAGTTCAGCTGTGCTCGTTCGATGGAAGTGCCGTCATGGCGTCGTCCTGGCTGGCAAGAATGCCGCCATTCTCTATCAAGGCTGGATCACACGATAGTCAAACGAATCAGTTTCCGACTGCGTTGCTGTGTCCGTTTAAATAGCACAAAACCGCAAAGCTTTTTGAGTCCTTATTCCCTCCAAATCTGAGAAAATATTCTAAATTTCGCTAATGGCACTTGCCGAGTAAACTGACTTCACAGTTACCATTATTATTATCATTAAATCATACCAGACTGGCGAAGTGGGAACGGAGAAACTCAATGAGGTTAATAACCTCCACGCAACCAGCCCAGCGGGTGAAGAAAAACAAAAGAAAGAAAAAAAATATCCGAGATCAAAGAATAGCTCTGTGTACAGATCGTTTAAAGCTGCCAATACCCGCACCAGCAAAGACAGAGCCACCATTTTAATAGCATTTTTGATAGAAACGCAGTTTAGTGGCGAGAGCTCAGAAAAATATTCGGATGATCAGTCTGAAGAAACTTGTTAATTTGACAAAAGTGTGAATCTGACTTAATTATGCAGTCTCTACTTTAAGCAAGGTTTGTGAAGGATTCCATGTCTAGCAGACGGAAAATTCATCAGAATCTGTGGTATTTTGTGTTTAGCCATCATTCCCGACCGCCTTCCTGTCGACAATGATGGCAACAGTCCACAAGGACGAGGTGGCTTCGTCAACAACATCCCCTTGCAACAACATGATGGCACACTTTCCATGTATGCCGATGATGTCCAAGTTGCAATGCCGTTCTCACAACCGAAGAAGAAACGGGCGCAATGAAGTTTTTTGAAAAGCTTCTGCAGCTTTTTGAAAAATATTTTGCAAAAATTAAAAATTTTGTAGGACAAAAATAGTCTTTAACTTGACGCAGAGAAGAGTTGAGGAACTCCGCAACTCTACATGGAGCTACGTATATTCTCTATGACCTGCAATAGCTCTTTTGTTGAACTTTTCGATGCTGTCAAGGCGCTTAGAAATAGGATGGATATACATTTAGGCCCGCTTCACACTTGCGTTTTTAAACGCCGCGGTAAAGAAAACGCGCCGCAATTACAATTATTTCAAATTAAAAACGCTACGGTATAAATTATCGCAAGTTTGCAAGGCTCCATTTGAAACAATTGTAAGCTAAACTTAATTGCGACGCGTTTTCCTTGCGGCGGCGTCTAAAAATAAAAGTGTCGAGTGGGCCTAAACTTTTGACTTCCTCATCCAGAAATTGGGCAAAACTGTGAATGGTACCGGTGTGTTTCCCAAAGTTTAGAGGTAATCTAGCCCTTCATAAACACACGCGTTTCAATTTTTGTCGGCGCGTCCGATTTTTTCTGTCTATTACGGGGCCCGTCGATATTGATGAGTAGCCCATCATTTTTCTGCTTTGTGTACTGCGATAGCTGTATAATAGAGTACATCAGACTCGAAAAATTTCTTCAGTCAAAGCATCAAAACATATTCTCAAGATGTCATTGCATTACTGTTGTGGCGGATGCTCTCTCACGCCATGACATACAACCCAATTACAGAACATTCGCTTCAAAAAATACTTTAGAGCAGAGATGTCCAACACCACTCGTTCTGTTCTCCCGCAGCGTATCTTAGCTATGCATGTGGCCCTATGAAGGCTGTCATCCACCACCAGCAAAGCGAGCATAATATGGTGAGAAAAAAATTAAAAACGTAGATATGATACGGGTAAAATGATCATGTCTGCGCTTCGAAACTGATTGAATAATTTTTCCAGAAGCGAAAAAGAAGACAACTAAGGTTGAACTTCCAGCGAAAATCAGAGCTTTTTGTTGAGTTGAATTTTCTCTTATCTAAAACTGTAAAGCGTAACTTGGAGACACATGGACGGATGGATGGGCGGACGTACGGAACCTCAAGCAAAATTATATTACAGCCTTGAGGGCCCTGCCGTCAAAAATGACGGCAGTAATGTTGAGAAGTCTTTTCATTTTTCCGGTTTCAACTATAGGTTTTGCTGTTAAATAGGTCTCAACCCTGCAGACCTGATATTCTATTAATGAAACGCAAGGTGTTCTGCCATGAGCATTGAGAGAGCAATATACCCCACCTGCAAGATAGGGCCCGAATATCAGCCTAGAATCGGCCAAACGTTATCCCTGCGGGCCTGATCTTCCATTAATAAAATGCAAGCTGTACAGCTATGAGTTTTGCGTGAGCAAATTATCTCTCTTGAAAAATAAGGCATGAATATCAGATTTGAATTTTCCAAACGTTGAGCAGCATTAAAAAAATATACATAGTTCAGTTAAAATAATTCACCGAAAATAATCAGGTTGTATGGTAACCTGGATACCGAGCGAGAGGTGAACCTCCAGCCTCGAAATTTGGCTGCAATGTAAATTAATCTATACTATAATAAGAGAGCTGTCTGTCAGTCCGTCCGTCTGTCCGAAGCCTTATTTTCCCCTATCTAATCTATACTATAATAAGAGAGCTGTCTGTCAGTCCGTCCGTTTGTCCGAAGCCTTATTTTCCCCTATCTAATCTATACTATAATAAGAGAGCTGTCTGTCAGTCCGTCCGTCTGTCCGAAGCTTTATTTTTCCCCTATCTAATCTATACTATAATAAGAGAGCTGTCTGTCAGTCCGTCCGTTTGTCCGAAGCCTTATTTTCCCCTATCTAATACTGAAGAAAAAAATTCCGAGGTACCCAACTTTTTTGTTGCGGAGAGGGTATCTTGGATACGGGGAGGCACTTGGGCGCTTGCCTGCATGCCCATGTTTGGACATGTTCGTTTTCAACGGTGCTACGGGTGATGTCACTTAATTACGTCTCTTCTAGACTATCAACCCTTTTGTTAAGCTTAGATGTTTTCAAATATATATTTTTATGACTTATTCAACAAAAAGGTTGCGCTTGGTTCATATCAAACCTTTTGTTGAGCTGAGATGCTTTCAAATATATATATATATTTCTATGACTTATTCATCAAAAGGGTCGCGTTCGGTGCACTAGTTCAATATGAAAAGGCATCTGCTCAGCATGAAGTTTCAGCTACTGTACATCGAAGAGATTCAGCTAAGGAGAGAAAAAAGCGATTATGCACAAAAGAAACCAAAATTAAAACCAAGACTGAGCTTCTCGAAGTGCTAAGAAGGAATTCAGCCTAAAGAATATGCGACATATCTTGGCTATGCCCGACAGGATTAAAAACTCGATCGAAGATACCACTTTTTATCTACCACGCTCAGAAGAAGAATCATTATCGTCATATCAAAAAGTGCCAAGCTAGTTTCGAAAGTGAAGCGAGATTCAGAAAATGCAATATTTCCACTTTAGACCATAACATTTCAGAGGCTATATTTGTCACCCTTACTCCAAGCGCTGAAATTTTATGGTATCTCACTTTGTTTTTCAGTACATGAATTTTCTCCTCTTAAACTCTTAACTGCGTGACGGAGAGACGGACCAACATTGGAGGAAGGGAAGAAGCAACCGATCAACAACTGTGTTTTATTATATAGTGGACTAGTGGACCCGTGTGTGAAAAAAAAATATCACGCAATATTCGATATGTTTGCTCTCTTCTCAGATTTGCCAGTTCCACATTTTCCGCATACGCTTATTAGCAGCTCTTATTCCCTTCTGTAAGCTTTCTTCTTCAAGTCTTGCTTGTCACTGTGTCGGATAGGCGCCTCATCTCTCTCCATTGGTAGCACGTCTTCGTTCTTGAGACTGTAGTAGTCTCGTTCCTCTTTTACGTTCCCTATCCTCTTTCTTAATTAAACGTGTCTCTTCCAGGCAACTACAGTTAGCTTGTATGCAATGTGAGTGCACTGTATCCGTGATATATCTTCTTACTTGAATATCTGCTTCATTGAAGTGCTGAAATTCTGGCCTCTGAAGCCAAGGAGCTTCAACAGAGAAAGAGGGAGCCCTACGACCCGTGCACAGATTGGACAGCGAGTCAACCAGATTTTTTATGGCTGCGAGACGCGTTCATGAATCTGATTGGTGAAAGTGACGGAGGAGCAGAGAGTTTCACGGGTGAGCAGCAGACAAACCGAGTTACTGATATGCGATTGGTGCATACGTGACTGGCTGCAGCCATAAGAGACTCTTAACTGATCGCGACTGGCTGACAGCCATAAGAGACTCTTGAGCTTCAGGGGCGAGGCTCCAGGCTCCCTCCTCTCAACAGAAGCTCAGAAGCTCCTTGTCTGCTGAAACGAAATCTGCTCCTTCAGAGGAAGACAGTAAACTAGAAGAAATAATTGTCTAGTACCCCTGAAATAATTTCTACTGTTCGACGCGTCGTGAGTGCGCCGTTGGTCATCTGACGAATTTATACGTCGTGACCTCAAAAAAAAGTTATAGAATCGAACTCCAGAAGCGGCATGAATACTGTTCCGATTTCAAAAAGTTTCAAGCAAGAAGTGCATTCAGATAAAGGGAAAAGGATCTCACTTTCTCTATCTTCTGCAACCTGGTCAGGGATCTCTATGAAAACGTAATGTAAGTACAAACTCTGCAACTTGGTCGATTTTTCGCCTATTTCCTTTACAGTGGGCACGATACACATACACGAAGCGTTTAATACCTACCTACCTACCTTGAGGCACCTTGAGAGTCTTCGGAAGAAGTCCAGGTGACGTTGTTCACGTCATCCCACATGTGTGGAGTCACTCTGCTGGGTGTCTTCTGTGGTGCCGCAGTTTGCGACCAAAGAGAGAGCCAGCAGCGAATTATCTCCACAGTGCACGTAACCGCTGACCGCTGGTCTATCTGGTATTCTTNACTAATTCTTTGCAGAGCGACAGCCAGAGAATATTTACGTCCGTAAAGGAGTTTTGTCCTCACTCGGATTTTGTAAAATTCTTGACAGGACGGCAGCCAAGAAATGATAACGTCGGCACCAAGATTTTATAGAAATACTTGTCAGTGCAACAATCGATAGATCTTTATGTCGGCGCCAGAAATTTCTAGAAAAAATAGAACATCAGCCAAGAATTCTCAAAGTCAGCACCAGGACTTTAAAGATATTCTTGTCGGAACGGCAGTCAAGAAATCTTTTTGTCCGTACCCGGACTGTACCGACTGCAGGTGCGGTAATCGTAAGTGCTGCAATACAAGGCAAAATGTCATCAGCTCAAGGGAGCGAGATGCGAGGTGCTCAGTAACACTAGTCCCGTAATACAAGATGGCAAGAGAAAAAAAGATCATCCCTTTTGGCGGCAAATAAAACGACGTATGGAACGATCCTCACGTTCTCCAGGATTCCTGAGACAAAGTACAGACGGTGCTCGTCATACGCGATTAGACACGTGGGCAGACTATTGTAGATAACTGTTTCAACAGTCGTACGTATATTTTGAACTACCACTATTTTTGTCATCTCCTTATTCTGCTGTATTGGTCAAATTTTGTTGACCAATAAATAAATAAAACGAAATAAAAAGCGAATGAAGCTTCACTTACAGTAAAAAAGTACCGGTGTGCAACGACAGCAGATGCCAGAAACAAATGTTGCAGATTTAGCAGAGGCGTGTAACATTTGTTACCGCGGATTGTGGCTCTCTGGAACTAAATATTCGTCCCTTATGAGAAAATCACATAATTTCATGGCGCGTATGGGGAGTGGCAACAATAAAACTTTCTGTAGTTAGGAGCCAGCGCGTTATATGTTGCCGGTAGAATAACTGAACTACCGATATAAAGCTGGAACTTTATTATTATGTAGGTGTGTCGGCGACATGAAGCAATGTCATAGTCTGTATCCAGGCCTCGAGTGTGAAGTATTAGCTGCATCATTTCAGTCCTTCATCTTTTACCCAGCTTTTGCAGCACATTTTTAGAATAATTTTAACCAGCTTTTCCAGCACATTTTTAGAATAATTTTACCCAGCTTTTGCAGCACATTTTTAGAATAATTTTACCCAGCTTTTGCAGCACATTTTTAGAATAATTTTACCCAGCTTTTGCAGCACATTTTTAGAATAATTTTACCCAGCTTTTGCAGCACATTTTTAGAATAATTTTACCCAGCTTTTACAGTACATTTTTAGAATAATTTTACCCACCTTTTACAGCATATTTTGGAATAATTTTACCCAGTTTCTACAGCATATTTTTAGAATAATTTTTAAAACAGTAACAGAATTGCGAAATTTAGATCAGTCAGTAACCGAAGAGCAATTATCTTCCTCTGAGCTCTCACACGATGCATATCTCTGACTGTTAGCAAATTTAATACTGCTCGTGTTTCCTTTCAGCATCTGTATATACTAAACAGGACTGGACTTGACCACTGGCGGCCTCAGCAACATGTGCAGTAATTGGACACAATCCCACAAGACCGCAACGTCTGTACCGGAGAAGACTTAACTCATTCCTAAACGCTCCAGTTAAAAATAAATTTGCGTCATTAACATAATTTAAAACATGATCAAATGGCGGTTACGGGCGCTGATTTGTTGAATTCCGACAACATTTTAATACTCGACGTGAATGCTGAGTTGCTGAGACAGCAAATACACGAGGAGCACTAGTCCCAAGGCTTGAGGACAGCACTAGTCCCAAGGCTTGGGGACAGCACTAGTCCCAAGGCTTGAGGACAGCACTAGTCCCAAGGCTTGGGGACAGCACTAGTCCCAAGGCTTGAGGACAGCACTAGTCCC
>LQNS02000211.1:37481592-37496857 GCA_001587735.2 Parhyale hawaiensis
CGGTATATTCTCTGCAGGAGCTGCCTTTGAGACCGCCCCTAATAGAGCCCAAACTCTGGAACCAAACTCCATGCAACGTAGCCGCTCTTTGTGTAGCTATTAAATCCAATTAGAAGCGAAGCGCAGCAGCAAATCCTTAAATCAAAGTGACGTGGTCTGATAGCGCGGGCGTCACGTTCTGCATTTGTTCGCATGGTGCAGAAAAATTTCGTGCGCATGATGGTGTTTTTTTCCAAATAAAGAACACTGAACGCATTTATCACTGCCAATATTCAAGTTAAAGGCAATGACTCAGAAAAAGAAACGTAGCGTTTGAGATCACGCTGGAATAAGCAAGGAAAGTTTACATAATAAAACACACTCTAATCTAACATCAGTTAGATTAGAAAATAAAATAACATTCAGTTCTAATTAGTTGATGCAGGACTTAACATTTAATAATGTTTTTGCAACTGCTATCTCCATCATTCTCATACCGTCCAATACACTGCTCAATTGTTTCCCCTAACACACTCAAATCGCTTTGTTTTCGTATAAAGAAGAGAAATTACGTTTACTCTGCGCATTTCACAGTAGGAGAAAAAGTTATTGAATTGAACGAGTTAGTAATTCAACTGAATACGTTACTTGTGGAATACAGGAAAACGGACATGATTCTGTTCACGCCAGAGCGCCGTAATGACTGCACAGCGCTGCTGTAATAGAAGTAAAAAGCATGGAATGAGGGCAGTACATAGGAGCGCAGAAATTCACTAGGCTATATATAAGAACTCTCACCAACAACTTTTATTTGACTGGGTCTGTGCCCTCATCATCCATTCAATACAAAAAATTTAGTCTGGTTAGGACCAAGTAAAACTACGGTTTCTTGTGGGAATAACATTGCTTAAAACATTTGCATAGAATTGTATAAGAACTTTTTTTTTAAACCTTGTTAATTGTACTATGATTGAGAGGTGAAAACTGACTTTAATTAAAGTGTATATAATCAAAATAAGCTTCATACAAACGCAGTGAAACACATTACTAACTAGTAAACAAGTGAAGTATAAGTAGTGTCTAACAATGTTTCAATGATATCACTGATTGATCAATACTTATTTCATCCATACATGTTATATCCACAACGGCTTTATTACTATTAATATTTTCAAAACAATAAACTGGCTTCTCGCACTCACTTTGCAAACTAAGCTTCCGCTTTTGTATTCAATGTTTAGGTTCAGAGTTACTGTACGGGTCTGCGGCTCAAATCAGTCCTGTACAGATGCGACCGTCCAAAAATTTAACGACTTTTGGGGACCAGCTTCACAAGTGTATGATACAACGAGACTCAAGTATAGAGGTCTAATATTTACTGAGAAATGTTACGAGAATCGAAGATATTTGAACAACGTAAATACAGATGAAACATAAAATGGAGGCACGCTTATTCACTCCTATTTAGATTGATGAAAGTGGATACCGCTCCTAGCATCGGGGGATCGGGGGTGTCGTCTCCTTTATTGCAATATTAGAGGACTGTATGCGAACCTCGCGGAGCTTGGCTCTGTGCCCCGTGGTGTAGATGTCGTGTGCTGTTTCGAGAGGCTGGTTGGGCGGGTACAAGCAGGACGCGCAGCTTGCCTTGGCGGGTTTTCACTTCCCTTCTCGCAGGTTAGTGGGATCGGGGCCGGGATTTCGGGGCATGGCCGTATATGTCAAGAGTGGTTTCTGCGCTTACCGGCAGTCAGTGTACGAATGCACCGGTCGTGAGATCATGGTTGTGAGGGTGTGTGGCCGGCTGAATAATCTTTACTGATCCCCTCTTATATCAGAGCCCTAAAACTGATGACTCTATGTATGACTGTTTGCTGACGGCGATAGCCTCGATCCAGAGTACGGATCCTAAGTCAGCGTTTTTTTTTTTTTGCTGGGATGTTAATTCAATTTGCAGTGAGGATTCTATCTCTGAGCTTAACGACTTGCTTGTATCTGTTTTGGAGAGGTTTGTCCCGAGTGAGGTCTCGGGACAAACCGTGGTTTGACAACCAGTGTCGATCAGCATTCGAAACTAAACAAGCGGCTTATCGGGCTTGGCGGCGTTCGCGTGACCTCACGTTCTGGCAGACCTATGTGGATCGTAGGCCGTGGCGAAGCATGTGAATGAGAGGGCACAGCATCGTCAGAGGTAGCATTCCAGAACGTCTCTGCTGAGTATTGACCATCCACGTCGTTGGTGGAGTGAGCTAAAAGGATTAGTTTTCGGTGCTGAACCTTTGTTGCCGCCCCTTGTTGGTCCCGGTGGCGGAATCATTGCTGATCCCTTAGCTAAGGCGGACTCCTTGTCGGCTCACTTTAACGGGAACAAGAGCAGAGATGTGTAGTTATTGCCTCATATAAGTCACCCTGAATCTCGTTTAACCCTTTTGGAGTTCAGATCTGGTACTGTCAGGTGCTGCTTGAGGGCCTAGATCCTTATGCTTATGGATGTGTTGACCCGGCGGGCATTGTTCCTCTGTTTTATAAGCAGCTTTCTAGCGTTTACGCCCTTATGATCGGAGTGGTCTTCCGGCGCTTGATACGGTTAGAAAATTTCATCCCGTTGTTGGCCAACTGGGAATATTACTCCCATTCACAAAGGTCCGATGTCGCCCCATGTCTACCGACCGATTACGCTGAAGCCCATTTTGTCGAAGGTATTCGAGATATTGGTCGCTTCTCAGCTTGGTCGTTTTGCTGAGGCTACTCGTTTAGTGTCTGCTGGTCAGTTTGCGTACAGAACAGGTTTGGGTTGTTGTGACGCATCGTTGTCGGTGTCACACCATTTGCAGCCTGCGCTGGATTGTGAGTTTGAGGCACGCCTTGTACAGTTGAACTTAAGCGCGGCGTTTGAGAGTAACCACGAGGTCTATTTTACCAGCTGGAGTCCTTTGGTGTGGGTGGTAGGGTTCTGTCAATCATTCGTGATTTTGTTTCTGAGCGAACACAGAGTGTGTCTGTTGACGGCGTTTTGAGCGCCTCAGTTGGGGTTGTGTCTGGCGTCCCTCAGGGCAGTGTGCTTGGCCCGCTGTTATTCGTTCTCCATAGTAGTGACATGTTCTCTTCAGTTGAAAACACGATGATCAACTATGCCGACTATTCAACTTTGATGGCAGTTATACCTGCTCCTCGCCTTCGTGATGCTGTCGCTCAGTCTCTGAATAGGGATTTGTCACGCATTAGTGCATGGTGCTCGGCCTGGAGTATGAAGCTGAATGCCAGAAAGACCAAGTCTATGATTTTCAATCGGTCTCGGACACTTTTACCGCAGCATCCACATCTGAAGATAGATGACACTTTGCTTCAAGAGGCTACCTCCTTGAAGATTCTCGGTGTTGTCTTCGATGAGAAGCTTACTTTTGAGCTGCATTTTACATGACTGGTGTCACGTGCTTCCAGTTACATTGGGCTTGGGCTCCTGCGTAAGGCGAATTCTGTGTTTGGTGACAGTGAAGTTGTCCGCAAATGATTTTATGTCTTTTGCTGCTTCTGTTGGAGTATTGCTCACCTGTCAGGGCTTCAGCTGCTGACAGTCACTTGCGTCTGCTAGACCAACTTGTTAGTTCAGCCAGCAGGCTGTGCGCCGAAAATGTCTGGTGAATCTGTCCCAGAAGAGAGGGGTGGCCGGACTCTATATGTCTTTTAAGGTGTACAACAATGAGATATTGGTTGTATTCTTCTGTCCCTGCCCTCAAAATCTTTAGGAGGATTGCACTTGCTGCGGTTGACGCGCACTCTTTTACTTTGCAGAGTGTTAGATGGCGAACACGTCAGTTCAGTACGTGCTTCGTGCCCTTGTCTGCTGGGGTTTGAAATTCATTGCCGGCATCGGCATATAATAATAATAATTAATAAGTAAGAACACAATGGGTTCACAAAATATGCTTACAAGCTTACAAGTACAACCAAAGTAGCCAAAATTCAACCTAGTAATTAGGCCCAGTCACAAATATTGGTGGCCATGAACAATGAGAATAAATAGATACACTCAGCCTACACCTACAGACACGAATGGCATTGAGCAGCTCAATTTCAGACAGGAGATATGGCATATGGTCATGTTGGCCTGCAGGCGTTTAAATCAGTAGTTAGTGGCTTTTTGTTGGATTTTCTTCAGCAGTGTTTCGGGCTTCCCGGTGTTGCAAAATGCTTCATCTGGGATGTACTACTTGTTCGTGGTGGCCCTGGCGTGAAGTTTTAATAATAATAATAATGATGCTCGAGGCCTTGACCACAATGACACCAACCGTGCACCACCAACCGTCCTCCACAAACTACACTGGGAGCTGTAGGGTTGGGTGCGGTGTCTGTACAGTACATGCCCCACAAACAAGACTGCGTATCCAATTACGGTGGCGTTTGCTCGGGGCATAAGAAAGCCACTCGAAAGTCACCCATAGTCGCTGTGCGTTCCAAGCGAAAGAGAGAACAAAAACGCTGGAATCCTCGCGATAGCCCGCAGCCCATAGCATTGCCTAACCTCCACAACAACGGTCTGTGGGGCAACGAATTTCGAAAAGACGCCCGGTGTGGCCCCACGAGTAGAGCCGCACACTGTCGCAAATCTTTACAGGATAGTTGCCCCCTATCCTCAGTGGATAATTACTTCCCGCGGATAGCTACCCAAACGAAAACTACCCCTAGGACAATTACCCCAATCAACAATAACCCCTTGTAAACGTACCGCTTCATTTACAAACAAAGGCCTATATCATCAACAGTTTCCTTCACACAACTCTACATATGCAGCAAAAATTAAAATTGAGCTAGCTTAGGGCCTAGTTAGGTTAAATTACGTTAAAAGATTACATTAGGAGACTTTAGGTTAGGCTAAGGTACTCTAGGTTAAAGAAAGTTAGGTTAGAGCTGCATAGGCTAGGTTTGGTTTGGTTAGGTAAGCCATGGTTTGTTTAGGTACAGTTTGGTTTGATTAGATTATGCTAGGTTAGTATAGGTAAGATAAATCAGGTTAGGTTAAGCTTACAGTGGTTCTATTAGGTTAGGTGAAGTGGAGTAGAGTATAGTAAGGTTATGATAGGCTTGATTACATAATTTTCCGTGAGGTAAGATTAGGTGATGCTAGGCTTCTTACGTTTCGTAATTTTTCATTCCATATAAATTCTTTAATGTCGTAATGAGCTATAAATGATCATTTTTGTGTTGTAAGGAGAATATGTTACAGAATCGAATTCTTAAGTATGCTGTGAAAAGGCACTGACGTGAAGGGGATGTCCTTGGGGATTATCCTAAGGGGGTCACTGCCCTAGAATCGTCGCCCACAGAGCACGGCTACATCAGCTTCACTACAGCGGGATCGAAAAGAAAGTCGCCTCCACAACGTATGCCCTGTCTAAACTTTAGGGATGGACCCCTCCATTTTTGACTATCAGTAGTCACTTTATCGGCAATAGAAATTTGCGTGGAACGTGGACTATCAAACAAAGGGGAAGAGAACGATGTACGCTGCATGGCAGCTCACATCGCCATGATCCATACATGCGGCAGTCGGGAGAGAGTTCTTGCTTGCTTCAAAACTGTGTAAGGCCCTCAGTCGACCGGCCTGATGCAATGGTCAGGTGAGAGCCACACCTCGCCCGCCTTGTGCGACGGTTGGTATGGTATAAAAGCGCGTGCACACCTGCTCGAGAGCTTAGAGGCGATAGCCAGAGGCGCTGTTATAACTGGAACAAATTTCTTCTCGTTTGAACGTCATAGCCAAACTTTCAGAAGCCAAATATGGTGATAATAGCTGTCTCATTGCTGATGTTTGGATTTATTTATTATTATTATTTTTTTTTTTGCTGAAAACGGTATGAAAAATGGGATCATGGGCAGCTGGACGCTACAAGCACACCAGCTGTTACAAAGAATGGGACGATGGGCAGCTGGGCGCCCACACGCACACCAGCTGTAACAAAGAATGGGACGATGGGCAGCTGGGCGCTACTAGCACACCAGCTGTTACAAGGAATGGGACGATGGGCAGCTGGGCGCCAGTAGTAGTATATAGTGATGCGAAATCCCCGTTTTTGAGGGTAGGTTCCCCTCGCGCCGCCGGGTCATCGCGCCGCCTCTTCCGGTTTCCCAGGCCCCGCCCACTTCCGGTTAGCGCCCCCCCTGACCCCCGCTAAACCGGAAGTGTATTGGCCGTTACAAACCGGAAGCTCGCGCGCGAGGGTAGGTTACCCTCAAAAACGGGGATTTCGCATCAATATATACTACTGGCGCCCACACGCACACCAGCTGTAACCAGGAAGCTAGAGAGCCCCAGCTGCGGCGGCTCTGGACATAAGGCGATTACCGAAGGTGCCGCCCGGCTTCCTGAATCAATTTCAAAGGCAATAATTCTTTGACAGCAGTGGCGCATGCACTGCGGTATTGTCGGCTACTGAGCGTTCAGCGACAGACGCAAGAAATGTAAGTATTCATTGCAACAATGAGGGAAAAGATTAAAAGTTTTCCTAAGCCACTTTTCGATGGCAGTAATTCTTTGAAGGCAGCCGCGTATGCCCTGCGATTTTGTGGGATATTGGACGTTCAGCGACAGATAGAATAAATTTATCATTAGTGGCAGTAATGAAGGAAAATCCTCCTCGTAATATAGCCCGACAGGTAAACCGAAACTTAACTTTATCGTGCTCTATTTTTTCAAGCCCAAGAAGATATTTTTGCTTGAACTTTGTAAACTTTTTAGTTGTGGATGCAACGATTGTTTCAAATAACATTACCATCACTGTCCATGATTGCAGCCGCTTATTCATCCAGTTGGCCTCATCAAAAATCTTTAATAAGAACTTTCAACAGAAAATTTTGCTAACAATTGCGACGCTAAAACATTAAGAGCAGATTTTATCAAAGGCACAACCGAGTAGCTGCCACAATAAATTCTGAAGCTATACAAAGTAAGCTAACGCTCAATATAAAATATGCAATTTCTTATAGTTCTCTAGGTTCTTTATGCATAAAATTAAAGTATTTCTTGGTGACAGCAGCGCTGCGTTTAAACTCTAAGAGGCCAGCAAATGAATTCGGATCAGAGAAACCGCATTTTATCAGTTTCCTTTAGAGAAAACAAAACTTTATACTTCTTTACGACGATTGCCTGCGAGGAAGGGCACAGAAAAAAATGGAGAATGAAAACAATGCCTCTCGACTAAGAGCAGGGCGGGAATTTTCCGAAGATAGAAGGGAGAACACCGGCGATGGATCTGTATTTCGCTCACAGGTCCGCAAACCGGTCGAGCGTTACAGAATTACCTCCATCGTACCAACACGAGAGGTTACAGGATAATTTCCATCATGTTAATACGAATTTCCTTTGTCACACAGCCATAAGTGGTTGAAGTTTTATTTTCATTGTTGCAAAACAAAGTTTCCCTAAAAGAATTTGCAGTCGACAGAGAAGCTAAGACCAAGAATCAGCTTTCGGGTGGTTAAACATTTTATCAGGGCAGCAAGATTATCTTCATCGCGACAACACACAGTATAACTGACTTACGTACATCGCTTCAGCAAAAGGTATTAGGATTTACCTCTATCGCATCAACACGAGGTGTTACATGTTTACCTCTATTATACACACAACGGCAGCATGACATGCGTGCCTGACTTGCGTTCTAGAGGTGTCGAGTTCTAGTGACATGCCTGTCAAGAGATCTTTGTGGCATCCAGCGTGTTGAGTCGGCAATTGCTTGGTATGCGGAGCTGTGTAGAGGCACCTGCCTGGCCAGGAATTGGATGGTGGGGGCTCGGGTCGTCGAACCTTCCGTTTCAGCGCCATAATTCTTCGCGACCCGTGATCGGCTGCGACTCTACTTACTACTCTGGGACCAGTTGGCCTATATCTGCAGCACGAACCAGTGCATGCGGACTTTCCAGTGGAGGGTACGGTCAAACTTGACTTATCTTCCCCTTTATGTCAACACATGCAGTTACAGAGTCGATCAACTCCACCGCATCAACGCAAGATGAAAAGATTTACTGATTTACCTCAATCTCAGCAAAGTTGTCTTTACCGCATCAAAACAAGGTAGTAAGATTTGCCTCTATCACATCAACACGAAAGCCCAGCAGCGGAAACAAACAGAAATTACAACAAACATTCGCAGACCTGCGCCGTACACAAGTCTGTTGTATTTCTTTTGGACGAGCGCCGCCGGTGGCGGCGAGCTGTTGAGCAGAGACTGGGCAAACTGAACCGTAAATAGGGGTTTCTTTTCAGCGGCTGTAGACTGCCGAATTTATTTCTTTGTGTCGGGTTAAAGTTGAGGCAGAAGAGCCGCAGCAACACAATGCGAGGCCGGGAATGCCGGCCCTACAGTCGCCGGCATCTGCTGCAAAGTTCCTCACTCAACACACCGGACTTTGGATCTCTTCGAATTGGAAACTGATTTGGAGAAATTCTCGGCTGCCGCTGGAGCTTTACGGCGCCGTACGTGATTCAAGCAATAGCTGTTTTCTGTGTGCCACCGCGCTGTTCTACTTCCTGATACATGCCAACTTAAGGTAAACACACAAACCGTCAACAAAATTTGCTGTACGGTATTATTAAATGTAAATGCACTTAGGTACAGTTGATAATCATTGCCACGGTAGTTTAGATTAAATAGTCAGACTACAAAAATGACTCCCAGAAAAATATATCTTTCTTACCATCGAAAAACACACCGGGACTCAAGAGGGGCATCCCGGCAATTTTAGTCTGAATTATCAAAGTTTGTTTTTTTGCTGAAAAAGAATCCTCAGGTCGTGGGAAAGTGCGTCGCAAATTGTCATGGGGTTACAGGCACTGTAACCCCCCAAAAGAGGCCCAAGGTGGGGGGGTAGGAGGGAGTCAAATTGAAAATAACTTTTTGATAACTTCTTTATTTGTCGACCGATTGTTCTGAAACTTGCACAGCACATGTATTTAAAAAAAACACATTTTGTTCCCACAACTTTTTTTAAATTTAGGCTTTAGATTTGAGATAATGGAGAATATATCAATATATATATATTTTGCTTTTATGCCCATCGTGTAAAATGTGATTTTGCCACATAAAAATGAATAGAAGTGAATGAGTTTTCATGCTTGAAAAACAGAATGTTTTGGAATCCTTGAAACATTGCCAAGAAAAGTATAGAACCGGATTTTCAATTTTCGCCTTCCTATTTTTTACCGTTGCTCAAAATCGAAAATTTTGTTTTTTTTCGTAAATTTCAGTTTGCAATCGAAACTCGTATATTATAAGAAAACGGAACAGAATATGGAAAATCTGGCTCTATAGTTTTGTTAGAAATGATTCAACGATTCCAAAACTGTCATTGTGTTTTCCTAGCATGAAAACGCATTGAGTTTTATTCTTTTGAAATTTCAAAAAATTTATATATATATTTACATATATTCCTCATTATCTCAAAAACTAAAGCCTAAATCAAAAAACTTGTACAAGCAAAATGTGTTTTTTTTTCAAAAATACATATGCAGTGCAAATTTTAGAACAATCGGTCAGAAAATAAAAAAGTTTTCAGAAAACCGGGATGCCCTCCTTCAGAGGAAAAAATCCACTTTCACAATTATATGCAAGTCATTGCCAATTAAGCTAAACAGTGTGTGTTCAACACAGCTTTGCTCCATTGCCAATCAGTTCCAACGGGAAAATGTTTGCTTTAAATCATTGGCCCTCTGCAATTCGGCTCCAATAGGTACAGTAAGGAGGAACAACACCGCACTGGGAATGCAATTGCCCGAGCTTAATTTGCGGCAGAGGAAACTAATTTGCAGCGATTGTCTGAGTCGATTAGCTGCTGCTGTTGCTGTTGAGCAGCTCGAGGGCACACGGCAGCGGAGTGTATGTGCAGCGTGTGTTGTAGCTGGAGCACCGAGAACGCCAACAAGAGCTACTCTAATACAAGGGAGTCTAGTATATCTAGTGCACCCGGACGTTCTGCAATCTCGGAAGAAAGAATTATTACAATGAAGCACTCGTTTCCGTCATTCCTATCATCTTCTAAGAGAACTTTCGAAACGCATACTCAACATTCTGCCTACATGCTTGAAACTATAAAGTTGAATAGCACCTTCCGAGGCAACGATGCCGTTTGTATTCATTTCAAGGCTCAAATGCCCACCTTACTTATCCTCAAGCCGCGTGACAGAAAATAGATACTACTGGACCCAACCGTCAACAATGACGGCGAAGAATTTTTTATAATACTTCTTTGTCGATCATACTCATACTATCAATTTGCTTCTGAAGAAAGCACTGGAACTAGAAACTTGTATAAATGATCAAAGAACTGAGGGCTCCGGTTGCAACTCGGTCATGCAGCACAATCGTTCTTTCCTCCAGTGAGATATAAAGAACGCACCTTTTATAGCAAGTACTCAAGTATCTCTCAAACAGGAACTGTACCTATGTGCCATCGACATACAATACCACTACATCGATCAAAATTTCTTCGCTCCAGCCAATCTGTTTCATCAAAGGAAGACACTTAGGGCAAAGTAAAACATAGAGCAGAAATAATAAAATCACTGCCACGGAACCCTCGCGTTCTACGCTTCTCTTTGTTCTTCTACGCTACTCTGGAAACTCCCTTACCCTTTGTTTTGCTGATTATCTATTAACTTTACGCATCGTAAACTCACAGTAAATGAAATTTTAACGCAGAAAAAAAACATAAAACAGGACTCATGAGCCGCTTAGAGTTAATTGAGGGATCTTCACTGCTTGAATTAATTTTACCTTATCCGTTTTCAACAGAACGTGACAATTTCACAACAATCTTCAATCTGCCCAGAATTTCGCCTCTCTATATTCATCAGAGCAAAAAGAAAAGCACGCTGGTATTTGTTCACTGATGTCTATAAAATAATACACATTTATCTAAAACAGAAACAGTGTCAACAACCATTCGCTACCATCAGCTAGAAGTATTCGAGTCAACACTTACATAAAGGTCCAAGTGAATTATATGTTCACTCGTTCATGTGTCGAGTAGTCGCTCGCGTCAAAATTTAGCGACAGTAGAAAATAATTACTCCATCAAAACCGTCATTTACGTACTCTTCTTCAGGGTAATGTTCTCAAGAATATCTTCCCATAAAATATTTACGGTGAAGTAATGTAGAATTCGAAATCCATGCTCCGGCCTAAAATACTTGTGTCGTCTTCAATACTTGAATTTAAAAAATTGGCAAAGTAACGGCCTCCCCCCATAATTGCTGCTGAGCAGATAAGTTTTCCTCATCTACTGCTTCAGATCGGGACGAAGAGGCCAAGCAACCAACAAACAAACAAACAGTGTATTACTCTATGTTGGGATTTATTTGTTTATCTATAATATTTATTCGTCTCGCTGGTATGTATCTTCAAAAGCGATTATTTCCCGTTCCTCCACACTCTGACGTGTGTATCGCTTACACATCAATAGCACTTACGCTAAGTTTAATCAGTAGATTAGTAGTGCACACCATATTTCAAGTTTTAATAAATTTATTCTGATCGCAAAATTTCTACTAATTTAAAGCAAAAAAAAAAAAAAAAACTGTAAAACCAGCCACTCTGTACGGAAAGTTGTGTTACTAGTTGCATGTTTTTCATAACATGTGCGCACTGATTGTCCATGAGTGTAAATCTACAGCGCTAAATTACTGGCAATTTCTCCCAATGTTAGCCTTAAGACTGAATACCACAGGGTGCTGCAACCCTTAATATGTTGTGCACAGCATTTAGAAGAGATACTGTGTTTTATTATTACTATTGTTTATTATACAAAAATTTAAATTTAGACAGGGAAGGGTATTCAGTATCATGGTGACTTATAAAAATTCTTCTATTACGTACCAAGTATCAGTAAGAAAAGCGGCAGGGTGTTTTTAATTCGTGAGCAAAACAAACGCATTGCAGAAATTTTTAAGCGGCAGAGCAATTGCCAATGGCAACTATCCAATTGAGTCTCCTTGTGGCATCTCCCAAAAGTCCACTGCAGAAGCTTTCGGCGAAATCGTCGAACTTTCCATAGTCCAGGGCAGCCAGGCAGCCACTCAAGCCGCCACCCGCTCCAGACCTTCCATGCAAGTATCCCAAAATTTCGAAGCTCTTCGGTCCTTCCCAGGCAGAAAAATAAAATACAATGGCGGCGCTAAGAGGCCTCAGCGCACCGAGCTAAAAGATTGCTATCTTCGCTTCTTTGGCTAAAATACGAGCTAATACACAGAGCCACAGACAGGCAGTTCTGCAGTATTTTTGCACGAAAATAGTGTCGTAATGATGACGTCACAGTCCTCATTTTGTTCTTTTCATCATAAGTTGGTATACAGGACACGAGTTTCCTCAGCATAGCTCCAGCCGCTCGAAATTTCATCGATGTTTCTGGACTACAAAACTCTGAAGGCAGACGGCTTTTAAATCAAACTAGTGCACCCAAACGCAACCCTTTTGATGAATAAGTCATAAAAATACATATTTGATAACATCTCAGCTCAACAAAAGGTTTGATATGCACCAAGCGCAACCCTTTTGTTGAATAAGTCATAAAAATATATATTTGAAAACATCTCAGCTTAACAAAAGTGTTCTATCAGATCTACTCTGCATTAATTCACTGTAGTGGGCATCGTGGCAACTTTTAGAACCTGTCCAAACACGGGCATGCAGGCAAGCGCCCAAGTGCCTCCCCGTATCCAAGATACCCTCTCCGCAACAAAAAAATTGGATACCTAGGAATATTTTTCTTCAGTATTAGATAGGGGAAAATAAGGCTACGAACGGACGGACGGACGGATGGATGGACGGACGGACGGACTGGCGGACGGACTGACGGACGGACTGACGGACGGACTGACAGACAGCTCTCTTATTATAGTATAGATTAGCGACTTGTTAGTTAGTATTTTCTCGTTTGGCCCAGTCCCAATATTATTCTCGTTAATAAAGTTGTTTGGGGCACAACGGTGATGACTTAACTCTAACGTAACAGGAAGACAATTTAGCTGATAATTTTGCGTCACAAATATGCAACTATACATTATTTGCCAGTTAAACCCACTTTGATCGTAATTTTGCGAAGATCAGCATAAGCAACAAATCTGAATCTGAGCCGCGCGTTAGTACATCTGCACGGGACTGTACAATATTCGTTCTCCTAACATTACCATGTGTTTGAGACTGCAGGACTACACCGGTTTGATGACGTCATATACATACACAACTTGTGAACACATCAACATCTAAATGCTCAATGTCGATCCAGTATTACGACCTGGGCGCCGTCTGTAGAAGAGATTTACAACCAAAAGTGGTAATTCTTTACAGCAGAAGGTCACACTATATCATCTCAGTGTTTCGTCCTTCTCAAGTCCAAGTGTCAACAACACTACTTGAGGTTTCACGTAATGCTATTCCTACGGGAAACCAAATATTCGTGTAACAAGTATCAACAAACTTTTGGAACAATGTAGCGCTAGCAGAAAACACCGCAGCTTATGCTACAACACAATCAGCAGGATATTAAATTGCGTCTCATCAACAAGTTCGCATAAAATCCGAAGGATTCAGTAACTCAAGGCAAACAAGAAACTGCGCAGTAGATTTGGCTCAAGATGGAGTTTCGATATTAATCCGTGAGCGCTAAAAGTCCGCAGGAATAAAAAAAGTGAGGGAAAAACTTGACTGGCAGCAAGAGTGCGATCAGAGAAACTTAGCAGTGAACTAATTAAGAGTCAGACGAGCACTGCCATTGAAGGTACGGGCGGCCTGGGTGTTGCAAGCTAACTTCACTCAAATTACGCTGTCACTGAGAATTAGTTGCTGAAATGAGCGTGTCAAATGCTATGTAAATGTGAAATACAGTTAAAAGAGTGCGTCGAATGCAATAGAAATACGTAATAATGTACAGTAAAACTAGTGCGTAGAATGCTATAGAAATACGTAATAATGTACAGTAAAATTAGTGCGTCGAATTCGATAGAAATACGTAATACTGTACAGTAAAACTAGTGCGTCGAATGCGATAGAAATACGTAATGCTGTACAGTAAAATTAGTGCGTCGAATGCGATAGAAATACGTATTAATGTACAGTAAAACTAGTGCGTCGAATGCGATAGAAATACGTAATACTGTACAGTAAAATTAGCGCGTCGAATGCGACAGAAATACGTAATACTGTACAGTAAAATTAGCGCGTCGAATGCGACAGAAATACGTAATGCTGTAAAGTAAATTTGGCGCGTCGAATGCGATAGAAATATGCAATATACTAGAATTAGTGCGACAGCTCCAGGAAAAATATACAATGCAGCAAAATTTGTAGACTTACCGCACCCAATATGTAACAGAAATGTGATGTACAAAAGTAGTATTAGTACGTTCTCTAATTGGCTGCAACGTCACACATGGTTACGTTGTGGTTACGTGGGAGCACATTCTCCACTGCCACTTTGGATATGAGGTTCTACTATGCTATATTGATGTTTAAAAATAATGACAAGAAACTTTTTCATAAGGCACGCAAATATCAACAGCAGTGTAGCCTCAACCGGTGCTCGCAAGTATAAGAGGAAAACGCATGCATTTTCAGTTAGCGCTCTGTAATCGGGATAATTTAATTCTCGAGGCTTAACTTGTCCAAACCCTCATTCTTGGGCTTTCTATTTTTCACAGTGGATTGACTTTCAAGTAGTCCAACGCAAACCAACTGCGCATGAGTCAGACGAAAACAACAGCCCTTCGGAGCAACGAATTTTTAGACTCAAGCGTAATCGGTTTGTGGTGTCAAATTCATTGTCGACGACCGAAGTTCTGAACAAAAAAGTTAAGCGAAGCAGATTATCACGACCGCAGAGGGGAACTCGAAGACGCCGTATATACGTACTGATGTTGCAGCACCACAGTGAAATCAGCAATTTCAGGACATCCCTGAATGCGAAGAATTCCGTGTAACTACAAAAAGTAAGTTCGTAAAGGAGAGAAGTGGATTGGATAGAATAATCACCTCCTGGAGGGGAACGCCGCTGTATCGTGACTGGGGGGGGGGGGGCGTCCAGATGAGCCGTGCGCAGACGAGCGATGTCTTTGGTAATTTCGATGCGATAATATTGTGGGTAGATCCAGATTGCCGCGACACGTTACTGCACACAACAGCTAAAGGAGCTTGCGGTGGCAATGCTTTAGGGTAAAATTATCACAAGTTGCATAAAAAACAGAAATGGTAAATACTAATTTCATAAGTTTTAAAGTTTGTTTAGAAGCCGGTTTTTT
>LQNS02000211.1:37510796-37520955 GCA_001587735.2 Parhyale hawaiensis
ACGAAGCTTCAGCAGAGTCACCAGGAGCTTCTCGCAGTCGTCCCTGTACTCGAGCCTGTACCACACCCGCCCCAGGTGGTCGTGAGGGTAGCAGGGCAGGTCCCCGGGCAGCACGTCCCCCGCCGTCTTGTACAGCTCGGGGTCCAGGGTTCCTAAGTTGGAGATGTTCGTGTTCGAGTCTGTGGGGCAAAAGAATCAGCAGCATCAGTTACTGGAGCAACTTGTGACAGCACTGTAATACCGGCCGGGGCTACACCTTGCAATCGCACGCTCATCTCACGAGCAGACGTTCAGCTCCCCGTCGTTCAACTTTAACACTGATCAGGAGTATCTTGGATACCGACTTTCACGGTGTAATCGGGACGACTTACGAGCTGGAAGTCCGCGCAAAGTTTAGCGTGAAATTACATAGTGTGGCGTTGGCATCTGATGCCGGGGACACATATGCATTTCTACTCCCAACTGGTTGCTCGGATGAGCAGCTCGCGGGCCGTTTCGATACATACTTAAAATCGGTAGCATAGATACCGTGGCATAAATGACGTCCGAGTCTCGCATCCTTGCATCAAGTTGTCTGCGTATATGACTAGTGTGGCCCCGGTATAAGAGTGTCAACTCATGGAGGTACTATCATAAAAGCGAGCCTCTGCTCTGTGTTTTATTCAAATTAAAAGCAACGTTCTACCCAGTTACAGCGTTGAAGACGATACTGAGCTAAAGAGTACTTCGGCAGATGGTAACAAAGTTTGTTTCCTAACCTTCAACCATTTATCTGTCGTTGTGTTCATCTGCACGCTGCGCTCTAACTAATGAAAGCGCATAACAAGGTATCATCGACACGGTCCCGGGAAGGAACAAAAGGAGTCAGTTTACAGCTGCAAATATCTTCGTTGCAGCGCATTAAACCTGGTTTTGGAAAACACACACCACATTACTTCCCCAAGTCTTTCTGGGCAATTTCTGGACTTATTTTGAGGTGCTTTAGAGACTAATCTATCTCTGGGCGCTCTCCTCCATAGCAATTTCAGCCATTTGAACTCAGCCAGTCTCAGCCAGTTTCAGCCATTTCTTCGCGTTCTCGTATATAATGGCGGAAAGAGCTGACGCTCTCTCCTCGTTCAGTATCTTACCATCGTATGCAAACCGCACCGATCCGAGGGCGAACTGTACATTTTATTAGAATATATGTAAATATCATTCGACAACATAAAATGAGAACTGAAGCAAGGAGGCGCCATGCATCCTCCATAGAGTTACACGGCCGCCAGCATGAGAAGCGAAGAGGTGGCGATGCAAATGCTCTGTGCTCATTTTTGACGGTGGGGCTCATTAACTTAATCCTGCTCCAGTTGAATTGTTTGGAAATCCTATGAATTACCAAAATGCAACCTGTTCACTTTCATTAGTTTAAGCTTACCCAGAAAAAAATATCGTGTTCGAGAGAGAAAGGGACACACAATTTGTCAATGGAAACGTAAACGCATTGCAAAGTGTGTTTTCAATTCTCACCCTAGATCAGTGCACATGGGTACCGCAGGATCACAAATAAAGAACAGAGCAGGCGTACTGTTATATGGACGGAGGACAAAAATAGAAGTAAAATATAGAAGTGTAGACAAAAAAAAAATCTTGAGAAGTACCTAAGCCAAAGGTTACGGCTGCCTTCCCCCCTCCTGTCGGTGCCGTGATTCCCTAATCATACTGAAGAAAGAACAAACCAGGACGTCTTAGGCCCTGTTCACACGTCCCTCAACGTAACGCGTTCAGTCAAACTAATGGACGCGGCGCGTTGATTTGATGGAAACTGCAGCAGCAAATGTGGGAGAGTGAAGGATGAAGCACGTCGGTTTTTTCGACGCGCCGTGTCTTTCAAGTTAGTAAACAGAACCTGTAAATGCCCAATTAATCTTCTATAGTGCTTTCAAATCATAAACAAGTCGGCAAAAACGAATTTTTACCGCCAACTTAATGACCAAAATGACTGCATTCCCGTTAACCACAAAAAACTTGTTAAGCTGAAAATGTTGAACTAAGAACACCGACGCCAACTTCCAGTCGACAATGAAGCGTTTTGCTGCGTGCTGTTTTGACTTTTATCGGTTTATTAGGCTAAAAATAGATCGGAAATAAGCTCTTCCTATCCAATTCAGGTTATAAGATCATGGGATACGAATGTGACTTCACACCGACGCGAAATATAAGTGAAAATTTAAAGAAACGAGATCATACTGAACGCGCGGGGTCATTCATTTGTATGAGGGCCGATGCTACGTGTGGGCAGCGACAACAGAAGTTGACGGACAGCTCGTGTTCATTTTCGTGGTTGAACGCGTTGAAAAGAGGGACGTGTGAACTGGCCCTTAGAGTGAATGAAGAATACAATAAAGAAAAACCAACTGTTAGCCCATATGTGCAGGTGATGCTGATAGCTGGAGATCCGCGCAACAAGCCATCATCACCAAACTGGTACAAATATAGTAACAATAATAGTAGTAGTTATTTGCAATATATGTACTGGGAAATAGTAAATGCAAAAATTAATAACAAAAAGTAAATAATTTACCGATAGAAATGATGATAAAGGCAAAATTTATTCGTTAGACGAAACAAGAAGTTAAATATTTGTGGTAAATACCGTAGACTTCAGGCGAGTAGGAAGCTAATTTAGGAAACAAATTTGTTGAATTTCCCTACTATTATGACTGAATTCGCCTGACTTTTCATTATACTGAATTCACACTCTCGAGATGATTTGTAATAATTACGTTACGTTATCGCTCAGTAAATATCAAAACAGATGAATGTGTTCGAGGCAACATCAGCTTCCTGGTAGTGGACGATCTGTTGGCCAAAGAAATATTCAGCAATTCGACTGACATGTGATTAAACATAAATACTCCTCTTTTAAATATTGCCGGCAACGCTACCAGGAAATGTATAAATATACCGACGTCTGTCTAGTTATCGTATTGACGGTATACAAAAAGTTGAATGCTATTGTCACGCCGTGCCAGGTGTCCACTCACCAGCCGACATCAGTCGCTCTTCCCGCCGCTCTTCAGGCCGATGCACCCAAGCCGGAAGGCCCGCAAGAGCTATACGGGACCGTCCGCCCTCAGAGAACCCTGACAGCTATGCTATTGTTGGTAATATTAAAGCGCTACATCAGGGTTTGAAAGGATGAAAAATAAAAAACGGTGAATGAGACATTATTAAGTAAACTCAAGTCCCCAAAAACGCTACAGTGAGCATCCCTCAAAAAACAGGCAACGTCTGACTCAACGCTTGCAATCCACAAGGCCGAATATAGATTCCGGCACTGAATTCCATGTCAGTAGAGTTGTGCGTACAAAACACAGACCGAGCTGACGAGTTCGCCATATAATAACCTCCTCCAATGTCACGTGATGGGTTTCGACTACAGGACGTCTGTTTCTCCTAAGACCTTGGGGAAGAAATTCGGTCCTGCAGGCGAAAAGGACAGGCAGCAGCCGAAGCACACACAGGGACCAATACTACAAAAGAGGCAGTAAGACAGCATAGACGCATTTAAGCAATACTGCAATTTCATAAAATACAGCATTGACTCCAGGAGCCCAGCACTGCTCGAAGCACATTGAACAAGGCGCCTAATATGCGCCTCAAAATTAGGCTGCTAATCAGAGAGGACTAGCAGACATACATATTATGTGTAAGCATAACCGATGCAACAATTAAGATCAATGTAAACAAAGGACGTGCATAAGATATTATTACAAATAGATTTTTTTATACCGATCCAATAAGTCAAGTTTCGATGGACAGCACTCTCCAACGTCCCAATTAAAAATCAGTTGCTGCAAGCATAATACTACCTGAAAAGTGGCTAAATATTGTCTCCGCGATAAAGGGATTAGACCAGTGTCTACAAAACGCCCCCACCCGGCACCGCTGCAGCCACAACCAAGCGCCTGGTATATAGAGTATCCCCCTCCCATGACAGAGCCATGAAGGATTTACGCAGCCTGGGGCAAGTGCTGAAGGAAGCAGACAAAGGTTTTCATTAAGACAAAGAGCTGCAAAATTCACGCTCAACAAAGTTAGGAGCTTTTGACGAGCGCGGCGGGCTGAAACCATCGCAGATTTGTTCGTACAACCAGGAACTCTTGCCTACAAAATCCTGCCAAGTTTAAACAGCGGCTCTGTTCCGAGAAAGTGACTTCTTTCGGCTTCATTAGGAAGGCTCGGAGTTTTATGGTACGCAATAGCGGCTCTTTGTGCTCGGATCAAAACTCCTGCGATGGACGCTTTCAAAGCTCTCCAAATAAATGTCAAGTTGGTGCAGACGGCCGCGGGTACGTAAATGGGGACCGGCAAACCTGTCGCGGAGGAAGTCTCGCTAATTGCCCCGATACAATGGGCAGGGAGGTCGCTCCGAGGGTGAAATCTGTATCTTTGTTGGTTGAAGAACGGTTGGCAGTTTTCCAAAGATAACAGCGAACGCCGGCGATGTAAGAAAGGCATCCAAGACGGCGCAGATTACTTCGAGACAATGGAAGGGTCGGTTGCCTGCTAAGAAATAAATGCGTCATTTCTGTCAGATAAAGAAAGCGCGGAAAAATAAGTATAAACACAACAGAGAATTCCGGTAGTGTGTAAAGAAAGGTACAGCTGTGATAATTAACTCGACAGAATGACCAGGTTAACAACATGTCTAGTAAAATCTTATATTTTGTCCTACGACGGCGGGAAATTTTGGTGGTGAGAGATCCGGTAATTCTTCTAGAGCTTTAGACAAGAAATGCAAGAAGGGTTACAAAGTTCGGAGCGAAATCCTCAAATTCTAACGTCAAAGTTGTGATTGAGAACTCGATCACTCTCACTCACGGCACTAATTATCCTTTTCTGTTCACGTAAATAGAAACATTCTAGTACTTGAATGGCTTCAAGGACGTACCTACAACGAAACTACTCGACAGCGACGTTGATGGACTCCTTAGAAATAACGGGCAACACGAAAACATCTGCCTCGAAGAACTGCGACAAGCCAGCAGTTTCTCCCGTTTTTTCACAGAGAACTTTAAGAATAGACCCCTCTCGGCAGATGTCAATGCAGAGATGGTCAACACGTTCAAAAATCGGCTAGACACACTCTGGCAGCAGCACTTCCCACATCTACGAACTCCTCCAGAACTCACCACATCTTAACTCGCAAATCTTTACGGACCACTGAGCCATTATCTTGCACACCAAATCTAACTTAACCCCTGAGGATACCACTTTGTTCCATTACCATTCATGTCCATTTCAACTCAAAGTCTCGGTATCTTCTTGGGACTGGAGCGTGAGTCTCGGCTGCTATATGGGAATGGAATTATTGGTCCGTCTGCTGCCAGCTAACTGCTCTAATACAATCTAATTTCTCCCAATACCACTCGCAAATTAAATAAAGGGGCACGCGGGCACTGTGCCGTGCAGCAGAATAGAGCAGACGAGAGTGAGCAGTGCATCAATTTTTACGCTTCTGCGTCCATTAGTAATGAAAATCATACACTATATTACGATCCACTGCTCGTCCCTTGTCTGGTAACAGTATACCCAGCTATCAGCTGTACATGTTAATAGTTTATACTTTATAGCCAGGACCTCTACGGATCATCTTGAGTAAGGTGTTATTAGATTTTTCAATTTTGATCTGGAGAGTGAGAAGAGCGCATTTCCTTGTCCTGACCATAAGACAGTCAGAATGCTTTTGAACAAATATCATACCTGCACTACAGTAGTTAACCTCGGCACTTTCATCATGTCATTATGGGCTACACGTAGGCGTCCAATAGACTTTTGTTTAAAGTCATAAGGGATAGCAATAGCTCCGAAACAGCTGGCGTTTGACCTCTACACAGCAGTGACAAATCTTTCTGATTAACATGTAGCCCACTGCGTGGAGCTTTCACATTTCTTTTGTAATGGGCGACATGGGCAGTAGAACTGAGTGTTAAACAAAGTTATTTCCTTTATCCAAGACTTTCGCGCACAGGGTGTGAAGTCAATTTCTCAACGAACAATTAAAAAATATAATTCAGTGACCTATATACGCCTACCTTACTCGAGTCCTTACGGAAGGCCATAACCGGCAGTATAGTACAACCTCACACGACCACAGTCAGACATGTACTGGGCTTCTGGGTAGCTACTACACCCAGGCCGCAGACACTCACGTAGAGCCCCACACTTTCGCCTACACAGCCTCGCCTGCGCTTATTAATATCGAGCTGTAAAAAGCAACAGCTGTAAAGCTAGCAGATCACTCATCAAATTTATGCCCTCAGTAAGGCCCCGAATTTCGTGCATACCTTAATGTTTGGAGGAAGTCCCAGCAATAGTTTCAGCAGGAAATCATAACTGCAAGACCCATCGAGCAAACTTCGCTCCTTACAACAAAAGAAGTCCGAAAATCCAAAGTCATTTCATTTGTTTTTATTTTCTGCCCGAAGACATACGAAATAGAAATTTTTACATCGCATTTTAATTTCCTGGCATTAACTATATAAAACATGAAAAAATCCCCAATTTAAATCGCAAAATCAATAGTATCATTGCTATGCTAATCTCATTCAACCCCTATCTCGTATCGAGTGTAAACGCTGCAACTGCACGTATTTAATCAGAGAAAGAAAAGTTTCTTGTAAAATCGAAAACGCAGCACAAAGTCAGACTCCCTGTCAAGGCAAAGAACAGTTCCACATTTTGAGGGCCACACGACTTCCTCTGTGAGGCCTACTTGTCTATGCAGAGAAATTAGAAACTTTGAGGGCCTAAAATTTTTTCACACCATGAATTTTCTCCTCTTATTGAACTTTTTCAGGCTTTTCGGACCGCTTTGTGATACGACATTGGTGCAGAAGCAACGAGCGTCACCTCGCCCTAATGCTGGCATGAATTGAGGGCAGACACACTAATGATGGCATGAGTTCGGAGTAGATACCTAATGATGAGGGGAGCTCAAGGTAAATGCCCTGATGCTAGGATAAAGGAAAAGTGAAAGCCAACTTGACCGCACCCCTTTACTGGGAAACTTACATGCACTGGGTCGTGCTTCAGGTATAGTTCAACCGACCTAAAAGAAGTGTCAGGTTACAGCCGACTACAAATCATCAAGAGCTATGGCATCATTAACGGATGGTTCTTATACAGCGACCTTTTCCTCCGACCCACCCCATTTCTAGCTGGGGTCAGTACCTCCGCAACAGCTTTGCATACATCAAATGCTGACTGCGCACCGCAAGCGACGCAAGAGCTCGCATGCCAGACTGGTATTCGATCTTTGAACCTTTAGTGTCATGAGATCAACACTCTAGCCCACTGCTATTGCGTGTAGGCTCAAGATAGATATCCTAATGCTGGGGGTACAAACCCTAACACTGGGACAAGTCGAGGGTAGATACCAAATGCTTGGGTGAGCTAAGCGTTGGCACCCTATAATGCTGGGAAAAGCTGAGGGTAGAAACTCTGAGCTGGAATGACCTGGGCATAGAAACTCTAAAGGTGGGTGAGCTGAGGGTAGAACATCTACTTTCAGTGTAAGACACATCTATTGTTATAGAAGTTTGCAAAAAGCACATGAGGGTATCTACCCGCAGCTTACTCCAGCATCAGGGTATCTACCCCAGCTCAGCTTATCCCATTATTAGGGTATCTACCCCTTACCCTCAGCTAACCACAGCATTGGGGTTTCTACAATCACTTTAGCCCAGCATTAGGCTTTCTACTCTCAACTTAGCGCAGCGTTAGGGTTTTTATTCTCAACTTACCCGAGTATTGCGAGTTTTCCTTTCAGCTCATCATCAAGGTAATCAAGGTAAGGCTCACTCTTCCTTTTGTAGCAACAGCACCGAACACAAGAATCCAACAGGTAGCTCGCTGATCATGAAGGGTAGCACCACCCATAAGACGCCGCTAAAGCAGACTTATGTCGTGAACGAGCGCACCTGTTCCATTGGACACAGGGAACTCCCCAGCAATTCGTACATTGGCATGACGACCGCTACACTCTCTCGTCGATTAACTAGACATTTACGCAACGGATCACCGAAGGATCACACCATACAACAATAGAGTACAGCATTGACCAGAGCCATGATAGTAGTAGGTACAAAAATACTTCACCGCAATTAAGACTTTAAAAACGACTCTACTGGCGGGAAACACTGTTTATCAAAGCCAAAAAGCCAACCATCAACGCCCAAACAACACGAGCAAGCAGCATACTAAAACTTCACGGAGACCCTGAAATCTAATAATGGCGCCAGATGATTGGTTTAGCAGCAACCAATTAGCTTACGCCAAGTTCATGACGTTGGAAAATGCAATATATTGCATGTAGATATTGTAAAGAACACGGGCTAATTTTTAACAAAGGGTGCAAGGGTATTGCAAGCCACGACCGTGTCATACGGGTTGCGTCTTCCTAGACACAACGCAGTGTTTCAAGAAAGGAAGAGGAAGTGACACGTATTATGTTGACAGAGACGTTGAACCCATGCGAGGAGGTATTCCCCAGACTGGATCATGCGCATTGGTCGAGCAAGTAGAAAGAAATCATAATAAAAAAGTAATCAGTAAGAGCATGAAAATGGAGAGATACAAAGTGGGCTAAAAGAAAAGAAATGATGTAGGCCTAATACCCATATAATATATAGCACGACAGCTGCTGTTACCCGTGCTTGCGACACGCCTCTATCCTAGACTCCTCCTACTTTCGCGTCTGTGGCCGCTCTATAGCGCTTATCGTTTGCATTAGAGTAAACTACGCTCACGATGATGCAAAAGACAAGGGTTATAGGGCTGCCACAGATGCAAACGTGGGTGGAGTCTAAGGGAGAGACGTGTCGCAAGCACGGGCATCAGCAGCTGTCGCACTATATGTAATATGGGCATAACTCAGTCTGAAGTGAAATGTGGACCGAACCTTGAAGGCACGGTTCGCAATAACGCTAGACAAACGACCTATAATGCACCCTCACATCACGCGAGTATTAAAGGCATCAGTAAGTGAAGCAAGTTCCATGTGCAAGAGTTTTATCTATTCATATATCCCTCCGGAAAGTACTGGATATGTAGTAAATATCCAGGTCAAGTGCTGGATATGCTCAGAAATCCCCTGGGCAAGTACTGGATGTCTTCACAAATCCCCTGGGCCACTACTGGACGTATTCACAAAGACACGAAAGGATTATGCAAAGCCGGAAGCAGTGGAGGCAATAAGCTCTGCTACCGCAGCGACTCCCCGCAAGTCAGACACATGCGGGGTTTCATTAATTGTCCGATACTGTGCCACGTGGGGGGGGGGGGTGAAGGCTGATAGTGGTGCCTTCTGAATTGAGAGCAACAATCTGCTGTAGGGCAAAATCGAGCTTTAACTGTAAACGAACAGGTCTTACAAGAGCGATAAAAGTTTTAATAGAGTTTAACTTCTTTGGATCACTATGAAATAATATAATCATATTGTGCATAATCATATTTACATATATTTTTATGTAATTATGAATACATACATATTTTCCTATTACTATTACATAAAAATTGCTATAATTATCTACGCTGCCATAACTGCCAAAATGATCATAATTGCCATTTTTGTAAAAATTGTCATAATTGTAAAAATCGTTATATGTGATAAAATTGACGAAAATAGTGTAAATTAACTAATTTTTCTATTTTTCTAGATTTCGTCGTCACTCTTGACGACGAGGTATACTAAGTCAGTACTATATTGCTAAAGGAGATCTTGACCTTGGATCATGGAAGTTCTTCGGACGAGGTGCAGGTGACGTTCAGCACGCCACCCACCTTGCGCAAAGGTGATGCTGCTGTCCATGAATTGCGGAAGTGCTAATAGCGAGTCATCAGATGGCTCGTAACCGCTCAGAGCGGTTTTCTCTGGTACTATTAGTAAATATGATGCCAGCAAGTTTCTGAAGCTTACAACTGCACTGGCGAGTTTTGTAAGTAAAATTGGGATCAAGTTTCACAGGAAACTTGACCTTGCCAGAAGGAAGGTTTGCAAATACGATAAGAGAATAATAGGCCTCACTTACGAGGCACCGGGAACATCTATTTCTTTTCTCAATGTATATCTACCTGATTCATCATATGGTACTGATTACCAACTGCATTACCT
>LQNS02000211.1:37598274-37610085 GCA_001587735.2 Parhyale hawaiensis
CTGTAATGTATTTAAAGAGGAACGAGACCTAGGCATTGGTTCTCTTTGGCAATAGGCTTCTTAGTGTGACTATAATCCCATATCTAACTTAATCTGATCTGTCTTCAATAGCCTCCTGTCCCTCATACTCGCAGGGGTGGGATACAAGAGAGCTGTGCTTGCATGCTGTAGTTCCTAAGTTTACCTCCCGGCCAAGCAGGTGCATTCTTTCGATACTTGGTTTGCGGCGACAGGAATTCTGGCGTTGACACTTCACTACAGCGAGGGTTGATAACGATAACCAGATATGGGGACAGTCGGCGATTCGCAGTTGTCGCAAGAGCTTTCCGTCAATAGCTCTGAAAATCTGAGTTCGACTACAGCCGTGCAATCCCGTTAGGTCTGGAAGGCGTCTTACTTGTAGCACAAACTACTGCATTTGGGGTTTAAGCTGGTGTGTGTGGTCAAGTTGAGTTTATTTTGCCTTGCATACAAGTGCAGCCAATAAAAATTACAGCTGCAGCGAGGTGCTACTAACGGAATCACAATTGTCACGCACACAGTTAGCACAAAGCTGACAACAGGTGGGTTGAAAATCAACGGCAAACAGCATTTAACACCGAATTTTCTTCGTTTTACATACTGTCAGTGAACGTCTGCCAAACTCACATTTAACACATCGATATCAGTTCATTTGCTGTAGCTGTAAAAGTTTACGAGGACTTCATTTGTTAAGTTTATGTTTTGAACACGATAGGAAAAAATACCCCATACACAAGTCCCTAAAGCAGCTCCTCGGCTCTTGATCACCCGAGCAACGGGAGGCTGGCAATGCAATGCATTCAATGGCGGGCGGATTGTCGGAGCATCAAGTTTATGCACGCAAGTACGGTGGATTTAGCCCCTCTGCTAGACAGGGGGTTTTACAATGCTTTGTTGTCTGAGTCAGAATTGTCGGCATTCAGACGCTACTGCGGCGAGATTGGTGCTATGACGATAGTCAGGAGGTCGCAGCAGTCGGATTAGCCTGGCGTCTCTGATGCCATAGCTATGATCATCTGTGGCCGAATGCAGCCGGGTACCTCGCTGGAGCCGCGGGCATATATCTGCTGCACGAACCAGTGCATGTGGACCTCCCACTTGGGGCTTACGATTAGGGTGTTTTTACCTCGGCCTTTACTTAACGCACAAGAAAATACGTACAGCCGTAACAGCTCACATCACAAATATTTTACCTCTAGAGATTATACCGAAGCTGGCTGCACCCTGACGAGGTGATTCAAAATCAATAACAAAATATGAATGAAAAAATACTAAGCCTCCAGACAATGGCATACGATATGAAATTTCCCTCCCTTCTTTTGCAACATAATTCCCCTCCCAAGGTGCGGTGGAAGAACTAAAAAAAAATTAATATCTCTTTCTAAGGCCACACACAACACTTCTTTCATCGATGGCGAAGGGATTTTATTCCCTCATATCGGTCCCGTAATTAAGTTTCGTCAACCTCCTTACTCTCTCATCTATGGTGATACGCAGTTCAGCCAGATTTCTGTTTAGGTTAGGTTTAACAATAAATGGAATTCGGCGAGTGCCATATCTGGTAAGTAGGGTGGTTTGCAAGTCCTCCCCCACCCACCCTACTCACCAGATATGGCACCGGTGAGTAGGGTATATGGGGGAGGAGTTGGAAGACACAATCACGGATTGCTGCAATACTCACCGCTGAGTTTGAGCTGGAGTTTTTGTCCTCGTGGGATCAACTTTTTCATGCAGTTAACTGAAAACCTGACGTGCTTAGTCACCGCCACACTTAATCAATAAACTGAAAGGGCAGCAATTGCTCGCTTCCAGACGCACGATAACACGAAAAATCTCAAGAGGAGTTAAATTATATATAATTATAAGATAAAAAAAAAGAAACACGAACCATTTCGGATATGTAGGTGAAGGAGTAGAGACGTTTAGGTCCATCAAAACCTCTGCAACTGTAAGATTCAAAATACGAATACGAAGGTACAGTTTCCATACATAATCCATTTTTTTTATTAAATCTTATATGAACGACTGCCAGCCTAGAACGCCTTTTAAGGTATTAGACAAGACGTGTTGGGATTTTTATCTTGTTCGGTTAGATCTCAGCATCTGCAAAACATAAAACCACTACAGCATACACAGGAAAAAACAAAGCAAGCTAATTAAAGCTAAGTTAATATTGACCTTTTAAGAGATATATAGAGGCGTCTGTTTGAATATATTTTAGAAAATCAGTTTAAACTCACCGGTATTGATATTGCTCTCTGTGTATATTATGTGTACTGGAAACTACACATGAGTCACTGACAGCTTAAAATTCTATGGTGGAAGCCAAAATCACCACCTTAACTTTTTCTTTTTTTTTTTGCCGTAGCAGCACCAATTAAAAGACCAGGTTACGGTGGGTCGCCGCCAATGAACGTAACCAAAGTTTCTTCGTAGCTCCAATCATAATTGCCACACTCATCAATTAACAACTTAATTTTCTCTATAAAATTACGATCTGGCACAAACTTCAGTACTGGCAGCTGAGTGCACTAAATGATTGTAATTTGCTCCTCAATCATGTGCCAATGTGCTATAGACACGTGCCGTGTAACATTCATGCCGAAAACCTACACTGCTAATTTCTATGCTGGAGAGCAGAACATAGCCAATTAGCACAGTTAATAGATTCAATAGAAGGTCTCATCCGCATCAGTTGTGCAATATTGAAAGCAGTTAGCATTTTATGTCGTTCGGTTGAAGCAGCAGTTCTGTAAATCGGTCCACTCGAAAGTTAGATCTTACATGACTATGTAGAATTTCACCTCTTATAACCTGAGACACTGTGCGACCTGTTTAAAATTTAAAAACTTTTCGCAAAGGCGTCTCGTATATATGTAGTGTAGTGAGACTGGTATCGACGTTTTTAGACTTTAAACTTATGCTATGTTCTCAAAAATTAAATCATAAATTAGATACGGTTTGAATCATAATGATAATAAATTATACTTTAAAGGAATTAAGTAGCCCAATTCGTCTCAAATATATTTGAACATCGTTTAATTCACGGACAGTATCGCGCTTCTGGACCCGCCAAGCCAAACAGAGAACAAGTCAATGCGATAACTCGCCGAAAGAGCCAAATGAAGTAACATTGCTGCGAGCAGTTGCATTGAAATTCGCTTGAATAACACGAAGCAGTCAAAAACTTGCACGGAAACCGATCAGGTGAGACGGAAATCCAAACACGTCTAGTCAATGGTGAAGATTTTTTCGCCCAAGCAAACTCTTGTGCAGATTCGAAGTTTATTCGTAATTTATTCAATTCCTTGCCTGCTAAAAGTCGTCCCTGCAACATATTATTTTCTCAATTCACAGACAAAATATTCAGCTGATCGTATTAAATTATCTGTGATATAAGAAAATGCCCAAAATATTGAACCAGTTGGCAGCAGCTGAAGGTGTTGTGTTCTGGCCAAGTTCTGGGCAAGTAAGTAATTGAAGGACTGATTAAAAAATAATCCAACATTTAGATAAAGCGGACCGCAGTAGAGTAGCCTACTTACGAGGGCACATCTGCCAAAACTGACACATTTAGAAGAGAAGGACAACCGTAGATGAACATTTGAATATTGTAAGTAGCTAAATATGGGATAAACAGTATATACCAACTGGTAAAATGAGCACAGTATCTAGAGTGACCGAAAGAAGCGTAAGAGTTCAGGTCCTAGAGGAGAAATGTATGAATTTCATACAGCTCACTTATACACACGCACGCAATTGTGGTTACAACATCGCATATGTCAGAGGGAAAGATACCAATGGTGCAGTTGTGCCGAACAGCAGATAAACGCTAGTTTCTAACGTGTTTTTGATATATGCCCCCCACGAAAACAAAAAGCTTTTGTGGCAAATATAATTATCGGTGATTAAATTACCCTTCGGAACAAATATAGAGTCCTTGCAGAGATCCACCACCCGTAGCACAGCACAACCTCCACGACAAGAGAATGACCAAGCACTGAACCCCGAAGAGATAGTGTGAGCGGGCAGTGGGATACACGAGTAGAGCTCCCCACTAGCGCTTATACACCACAGCTATCGCTTCTCTAGTGCGAGCACTAAAAAGCTTCCAATTGCACCCATACTATCAGTGGACGTTGCGTGCTGCACTGTAGTGCGCAGGGTCCCGAAAACGATCGCCAAGCCAGGCACGGTCTTTTTCAGGGGCGATTGGCGAGCTGAATCGTTAAATTTGCTCGGTGCCCTTAGCTATCGTGGAGGTACTTACCTTGAGGTAGGGGGAGGGGGTGGCGGATCGTTGAACTTTCCGTTTCGGCGCAATACTTCCTAGCGACCCATCGTCGGCTGCAGCTGTACTTACTCCTCTGGAGCCAGTTGGCTTATGCCTCTAGCACAACCCATTGCACGTAGATTTCCCAGGGGAGGGTGTCATCAAAGTTGACTACCTTTCGCTACATAAGAACTTTTGAGCGCGTCTATAATCCACACTTCTGCGTACAACATATTTTTATTCATCATATATTCACATTAGATATAGATTAAAATCTGACAGCTGGCAGTAGACAGACAAACAAGACCATTCCCAGAGCGCAGCCAGGACTTGCGCTCCGGCCCTGTTTGAGCTACTGCCATTACGTCAAAATCATATAGACATCTGAGAAAGAAAAGATGACGATGACAATAAACTATGTGCTTGAGTTTCTGGCCGTTAAGTTTCTGGACATCATTAACGTCGGTCCAAATATCCCGTTGCAGGCACGTCGTTGAAACCATTCAAGTATTTGAATGTTTCTATTAGTCTCCCCTTCCCGAATCGTTTATGCATTGCAAAAGATTTTTACAGGCGCCAACCTAGCAAGTTGTGCAACATTCTCGGTTGCACTCGGCGCTTGGGTGAAAGGACTGTCAGCTTGCGAGATCACACGCTGAAGAAAAACAGGAAAAAGAAAAGAAAGCCATTGAAAAAAATAAAAACAACAGCAAATATTTTTTTTTGCCTATGCATCACATCATTCTTCAGTAAAATCGAAAATCGGGCCACTGGTGAATGATACAGATTCTATTGTTGATGATGACCAGGAAATGAGCGAAATACTAAGCCATCAATATCGAAATGTCTTTAGTGACAGAATTTCAAATCCTGAAATTCCCAGAATTGATTCAACTACAAACTACCTAACGGACTTTGAGTGCACAAAACTAAGCATTGAACTAGCCATTGATGAACTTAGCGGCAACAGTGCAGCAGGACCGGTTGATGTGCCTGCAAAAATTCTTAAGATGTGCAAGCTAAGCATCTCTTACCCCCTATACCTTATGAGGCGAAAATCGATGGATGATGGAGTGGTTCCACTCACCTACAAGCACGCAATTATTTACCTATTCCTACAGCTGGAAATAGCTTGGATCCAGCCAACTATAGACCTGTCTCCCTAACGAGCCACGTAGTGAAGACGTTTGAAAGGGTCTTCAGGAAACACCTTGTACATCATTTGGAGAGCAATAACCTGCTTACGTCACATCAACACGGCTCTCGCCATAAACGTTCAACCACCTCGCAGTTGCTTGAGCATTATGACTCTATTCTAGACCTACTATGCCAAGGTAAAAACGTGGACGGAATATATTTAGATTTTGCCAAAGCCTTCGATAAAGTCATGAAATATTATTACTCAAACTCTTCAACATGGGCATCCGTGGAAAATGTCTAAGATGGATCGAAGCTTTCCTGAAAAACCGAACCCAAAGTGTAATTATGAATAAAAAAGTGTCCAAACGACAACCGGTGCTCAGTGGAGTCCCACAAGGCACCGTGCTTGGTCCAATACTCATCCTCATCATGATAAATGATATGGGGCACCAATGCAAGTTTGAAATTCCGTCATCGTTCGCTGATGACACACGGATATTAGCAGCGGTACAATCAGCGCAGACGTACGCAATGTGCAACCGAGATCTAACCAACATCTTTCACTGGACACCGGTTAACAACATGACCTTCAACGAATCAAAATTTGAAATACTACGGTTCGGAAAAAACCTTTCCCTTACTGAATCTACGTTCTACACGACGAGAGATGGGAGCAAAATCGAGAGAAAGCAAATTTTACGAGATCTTGGGGTGAGAATACAAGATAATGCCACTTTTGAAGATCACATGGCTCGAGTTGTTACTGTAGGCAAGAAGGGGAGCGGATGGGTGCTTCGAACTTTCTCTTCACGAGAGGCAGACACAATGCTCACCTTATGGAAACAACTAATACTACCGAGGATTGAATACTGTTCATCTCTTTGGATGCCAAGCAAACGGAAAGACTTAGAGCGCCTTGAGGCTATCGAGCGATCGTTTACTTCCAAATTCCGGGGCATGCAAGATTTAAACTATCACGGAAGACTTGCTCAATTTCAAATGTACTCCATTCAAAGGAGATTCGAGCGCTTTACGACCATATATGTCTGGAAAATTCTAGAAGGCATTTCTGTCAACGTCAATGGACGAATCCAGGCCAGACACTCAGATCGTGTTGGTCGTACTTGTGACATGCGAATTCCGATCAAAACTGGTGGTGACGCAATGGCCACAAAGTATTCTAATAGTTTCGCGATTCGGGGGGCGAGATTATTCAACAAAATGCCACGTCACATTCGAAATGTCACCGGTACAGAGACTGTGAAATTTAAAAACTTACTGGACGCATACTTACTGAAAGTGCCAGATAAACCTGTTGTAAGCGGCTACGTGAACAGTGGGGATAACTCGCTATTAGCCATCTCGCTGGTCACGGACTGCAGCATCACCTCTGCGCAAGATGGGTTGCGTGCATAACGCCACCTGGACCTCGTCCGAAGTATCATCAAGTAATCAAGTAAGTATAGTCATCAGCCCTCGAGCAATTTTTGAGAAAGTAATGCAAGTAACAACTTACAGATATGCAATGCGCGAAGATACCGGTATTTGCTATTGGGACACCCAAACTACGTTCCACACCTGCCACACGGGAGCATGAAATATATTCACTTGACCTCACAAAATCTTCAGTAACGGCGCACTTGAATAAATATTGTTCACAAATATTCAAAGCGTCCAGACATCTGGATGGACACGCCACGTTGCTCCGCGCGGACCGACGCTAGGGAACTTCACAAAGGTTGAGGACTCCTGTAGCAGAGCTCCTACGGACCCAGTAATGGGGAGCCGCTCAGGCCGCCACTTGTATTGCTGAGCCTCCTTGAGGAGGTCGGGGTCCGCCTAATAGATCCTCATGGTCGGTCCCTAAGTTCCGTTTAAAAGATCGCTCATGGTGGCTCCTGTAAGGCATCCCACATAACTCCATCAGCCTTGTAGACTGAGAGTTTTAATGTCACCGGAACCATTTAGTTCTTTGCAAAGGTAAGCTAATGAAAACAGAAAACGAAAAAAAAAACTGCAGATAAACGAAGCATCTCAATCCTCTTAACCATCACAGCAAAATACGATACAAAAAATCCATCCAAGAAGCGTAGCGTTCTTCATGCTATTACGGTTCCAAATAACAGTTAGACGCCACGATCAAATGTTAAGACCAAAGACAACATATTTTCTTGTTCTCAGACAGATCTTTAGATTCTCTGGTATAATGTACTTGACAGCACTGAAAGATGCCTGAGACTCAAATTTTACTGGACAAATATGATAGCCAAAATAAAACTCAACACTAGAACGCCTCGTGACGTAAGACCATCACCCGCGAAAAGTGCATGCTCAGTCAAGAGTTACAAATTCAACGCCGTCATTTTTTACCGCCAGCTAACTCTAGTTTTTAGCATGTTTCACATCTCAGTAGACCCACCTGACTGCCTGAAAGAGATTGTGATGATTTCTCAACTTCTGCCTCTTTTTTGGGCAGACAGACCAACAAACATACACAAAGAGACACGCAACCGACCCGTGTACGCAGCACAGCTCTTAACTCATATTCACAAGCCAGGTGCATGCGCTCATGAACACCAGCTGGTGTTCATCCCGAAGTTTGATGGTTCACCCTCTCACTCTTGCAAATGTCTGTATATATCGTCGAGTACGCTTTACATTATGACCAAAAGTAACATTGCTGATTGGACTGTTATGACAGGATCAAGACTAAGCTTTTTTTACGCCAAACTTTTATATCGATTACTCCATGACGACTTCATCGTAGCAGCTGTAGTCCAAGTTTTTGACACCACATCCTATTTTCATCTCAATAGAAAGCCATTTCGTCAGAGTCAGCCCCGTATTCTAAAGAGATAATCGTAACCAAAGAACAGGAAGTAATCTAGCCCCATATAAGAGCAGAGAAGGAAACGCAATTGCCTGAAACATGTCATTGCTAGTGAAATATGCTCTGGCAAAGTAGATCTTTCACAATATAAAGAACAAATGTCCGCTTAAAGAAAGCCGACAATGCAGCAGCATCTCGGACACGAAGAGGAGAGCCACTAAAGAACCTGGAAGGTTCGGCGGGGGGCGCCGGGCCAGGGCGCAGACAAGAGCCTCTCACTACAGGCAATTAGCGTTCACTTAGCGACCCTCGTACATCGATTGCAAACGCTAGACGCGCGGCTGCGGCTCAAAAGCATCACTAACGAACGTAATGGCTATACGAGCGGCGCCTTATTGCGGCTTACTGCGGCTCTGCACAGCTGGGCGTCATCGGGCCGGTGTATGGAACTCGGCAAATGTGCTCGCCTAGCAAGGTCACTTTACGTATCGCCTCTGGAAACGTCAAGATCAATTAGAGGGAGGTTGAGGAATGAGAGTACAATCGAGGTAAAAATAATCACGTGAACTCGGAACAACAAGACGAAAGCTACGTAAAAGTAAGCGTAATAAGCGCTCTTAGAATAGTTGAATAGGGTTGATATGCTGTGAAACAGTTGTATAAGGTCAGAGTGAAAAGGAGAGAAGTAGCTATGTGAAGTTTTTGCGTAACAAGCGCTTTAATAATGAGATTATCTTAAAGCGAATATAATCATATCAGCCTGGAGTAAAGTGCGGAGAGATATGTGGATGGAAGTTTGACATACGGAGCCTGATGGTAATTTTCTCAATAGATAGACAGCATCGTTCAGATGCACAAGGAAGGACACTACTGATGCATGGTGTGCGTCTTTCCGAAAACTGGAAGAAGCTAAGCGATGCAGCCTCCAGTCTAATATTGAATGAACACGCACGACAACTGTAAAGATGAGACGCAGTGCAATTAAACCTGTTCCATCCAGCCAGTATTAAACGTACAACCGTGGCTGGAACAACGTGTCATAGTGCGTACATTAAATACTGCTAATAGACAAGGGTTGCGTTCCGGACATGGCTTGTCTACTACGAGATGTTGTCTCTTAAGAGAACAGTTTTCTAGAACAGCGAAGGGGATACTGCAATAATTTGGTATTTCCATTATAAAGAGTGCACCCATAATTATGAAAAGTTGGAAAAAGAGTGTTTAGTATGGATACAGATCAATTGAGACCTCTGGACAACTCACACCCTCCGAACTCAAACTCTCCCAATTCAGACAACCCAACGCAGACCCCCTAACTCAGACCCCACTGACTCAGATCCCGGACAACTCAGACCCCCGAACAACTCAGGCCCCCGGACAACTCAGGCCCCCGGACAACTCAGACCCCTGCCCAACTCAGACCCCCGGACAACTCAGACATCTGATAAAATTAGATACAATATCAATATTTGTGCACAAAATATTATCATCAACTCTTTATAATACATCGCAAGACGAGTGCTCTAAATTACATATATAAATAAATTAATTTGAAAAATTTCATGCATTAGGCTCAAGTTGTGGTGCAAAGATATACAAGCAACAACCACGTTTTTGGGTGTGAACTAGACTGACAATCACACCCCACAGTCTCTTCCATCCAAACCATGAGCATGCCACAGTGATACACAAAGATTATTTACATACGCTACACTTATTATATAAGGACGAAGTTACATGACTATAGATACTTACTATATTTCACTCATACTTTTCCGAAGATTCTCCACAGATTAAATGCATTGATCAAAAACATTTTTAAAATCGTATAGGAGAAGTTTCATTGAAAAACACACAAATTTGTTCATTTCAAATCGGTTGAATTTGTAGTATGTCTCTGTATGTGATCATTTCATCTAGTTATGGCATGGTAAAAAAGTAGGATGCGATAACAAATTGTTTCATCGTACATCAGCCACCGTATTTGTGCGTTCACGTTGAAGGCTGAAGTTACGCGTTCACCTCGAACAATTTTCAAAGAAAGTATTGCCGCTGTACATAAGGCAACAAAATTTCTTTCAGTCACTTTTAAGCAAAATTTAACTTAATTCACTCCGATTTTATACGTTATCGCAGTCTATCACATATTTATACCATTTTTAAAAATAACATTGCAGGTGGTCGTGGGCGTATGACAGTTGTTTCATACTCGTTATGTACTTATGTTCTTGTTTCATTTTTGTCTGTCGTTGCTAGTTAGAATACTTTAATCTATTATTCACTTGAATAATTTCTTTTAATCTGTTGCAAGTTCACAAGACTCAACCTCAACGTTAGGCAAGCTTAGGTTAGGTTAGGTGAGGTTAGGTTGGGTTAGGTTGGGTTAAGTTGGGTTAGGTTAGGTTAGGTAAGGTAAGGTTAGGTTAGGTTAGAAAGTTAGGTAAAGAGGTTAGGTTAGGTAAGAGTAGGTTAGGTTAGGCTAGGTTAGCTTAGCTTAGGTAGTGTTTATTTTAGTGGTGGCGCGGGCAGGAAAGCTTACGTGAACGCAAAGTGGTCGTGAATGACGACAGTGCGTCCGGCGCTCGAGTTGGGAAGGGATCTGAGCTGTCTGGGGCGCACTATCATCGTTCAGGACGATTTTGCGTTCAAGTAAACTTTCCTGCGCGCGTCACCACTAAAATAAACACTACCTAAGCTAACCTAACCTAGCCTAACCTAACCTACCCTTACCTAACCTAACCTCTTTACCTAACTTTCTAACCTAACCTAACCTTACCTAACCTAACCCTTCTAACCTCACCTAACCTAACCTTACCTAACATTACCTAGCCATACCTAACCTAACCGTACCTAACCTAACCTCTTTACCTAACTTTCTAACCTAACCTAACCCAACCCAACCAAACTTTTCTAACTTTACCTAACCTTACCTAACCCAACCTAATTATTATTATTATTATTAAAACTTCACGCTTGAGCTCCCACGGACAGGTAATATAACCCAAATGAAGCATCTTGCAACAACGGGAAGCCCAAAACGCTGCTAAAGGAAATCCAGCAAAAAGCCATTAACAGCTGACTCAAACGCCTGCAGGCCAATACGACCAGAAACCGATGCCGGCAGCAAATTCCAAATCTTAGCCGACCAGGGCACGAAGCACCGACAGAACTGATTAGTTCGACATCTGACAGCCTCCAAAGTGAAAGAGTGCGCTCCGCACGCAGCACGAGTCTCTTTCCCAAAAACCTTGGGGGCAGGGAGAGAAGAATGCAACCAATGCCTCTCATTATTGTACACTTAATAAAACATACATAGCTCAGCGACTCCTCTCCTGTGGGACAGGTTCACCGGATCATTATCAGCACACAGCCTGCTGGCTGAACTAACAAGTCGGTCCAACAGACGCAAGTGAGCGTCAGCAGCTGAAGCCCAGACCGGTGAGCAATACTCCAACACAGGCAGCAAAAACGCATAAAAACATCTACGGGCAACCTGACTATTACCAAACACGGAATTCACCTTACGCAGGAGTCGAATCTTAGTGGA
>LQNS02000211.1:37611115-37628247 GCA_001587735.2 Parhyale hawaiensis
ATCAGCCAGCTGCTTATAAAACAAAGGAAACATGCCCACCGGATCCACACCTCCATACGAATCAAGGCCCTCAAGCAGCACCTTGATTGCACCAGATCTGAACGCCAAAGAGGTCAAGCGAGGTTCAGGGTGGCATGCATGAGGCAATGCGATAACATCTCTCCTCTGCTTCCCGTCGAAGTGAGCCGACAAAAGCTCCGCCCTTGCCAAAGGATCAGTAATGATGCCCCCATCTGGACCAACAAGGGGCGGCAACGAAGTTTCAGCACCGAACACTCAACCCTTTAGCTCATTCCACCAACGATGTGGATAGTCAATACTCACTCAGCAGAGACTCCCTGGCACGCTGCCTCAGACGACGCTATGCCTCCTCATACACACGCTTAGCCTCGGTCCTACGATCAACATTGGTCAACCACAACGTGCGGTCACGCGAACCTTACCTAACCCAACCTAACCTAACTTAACCAGCGAGCGAGCAGCGCGGCGCACCAACTTGAACGCCGCTCACACGCACACGATCTGCGTACACAAACACGCACACAAATTGCCGCGAACGACGATAGCGCGTCCGGGGGTCTAAGTTGGGCACTGGGCAGGGATCTGAGTTGTCCAGGGGTCTGTGTTGGCCGGGGGTCTGAATTGGACAAGGATCTGAGCTGGGCAGGAGTCTGAGTAGGGCAGGGGTCTGAGTTGGGCAGGAGTCTGAGATTCGAGGGGTCTGAATTGGCTGGGGTCTGAGTTGGGGCGTCTGAGTTGGGCAGGGTCTGAGTGGTCCAGGTGTTTGAATTGAACTGAAACCATTTAGTATGTGTATGTGTGGAATGAGATCATTTTTTCTATAAAAGTTTTGGTTCGTTTTTTCTGTTCATAATTTTTAAAACAAAAAATAATAATGATTTAATTTTTCTCTTTGCTCTTTCTAATCGCAATAAACTGTATGTACAGACATTGTGGGATACTTTGCTATGTCATATTTTAATGACAGGCCTTCATACCCTCAGTGAACATATCCTAAATGGATACTTTTCTGTCAGAACTTATGTTGTTTTTCAGTGTTGCTCAAGTTTTCTCGCATAATCTTTTTTAAGAGGCATCATCAAGTGTCGACGCGGGCAGATAAATAAGGCAAGAAGCGAATTCATTTGCAAATCGGGCGCAACGTGGCCAGACCAAACTTATCGAAAATAACTATGTGAATTGATGCTCCATATTCATTATCTAATAAAAAGAGTATCTTGATTTAGTCAATGTAAAAGTTTTCTTTCTTTAGTCGTACTGGATAAGGTACATTCAGACTTCCATATGATACCAAATGTTTTTTATTACTAATACTTGAGCAAATATAGCAGTATATATGTATATACATCAATAAGTTTTGCTTATAGCCATGTAGAAAGATTTCAATAGTACCCATTTTATACTTTCATCAGAAATTTCATCTAACATCAAATTTTAAATTGTGGCTCCAAGGAGTTTTTTGGTGAACAGTTTCAAAAATTTATTTTTGTCTTTTAAGAGGTAGGTATATTTAGGAATTTTTGCTGTATATTGAAAGGTTACACAAAAGCAGCAAATATTTGCCAACTACCTACTACATACCTAGCACCACATAGTTGCAGTGGCAGAGGGAATAGAGCGATGCGCCCGTTATATCCTGGGGGTCTGATGTTCGCCCCTAGCAAGGGAGGTGAGACCCTAAAGAAGTGCCCTGGTTGGCAGCGTCAACATTTCTGACATTTACAGTCCTGAAAGAAAGCAGTGACGTAACTAGCACCGGGGAGAGCCAGGGGAGGGGGGATGATTTCAGTTGTCCTATGAGCCTCCCGTCGGTATCACAATCTGTGGTAGACTGCAGCGTGCTCACGCCTCTTGGCGTAAGCATATATGTGCATTTCAAACAAAAGCGTGTGGATTTCACCGTTGGAGTGAGCAGTCAAATTCTCTTTATATTTACCAACAGGTGACCCAGGTAACGGATGCAGAGCACTGCTCGAGTCCCGCAGTATTGCCAACATGCAGACGCGATCCGGTGTTCAGCACCAGCCCCTTGCTGCCTGCAAGTCCGCAAAGCTTTATCGTGTCAGCCCAAGTCTGAAGATCTCTCAAGATTATCCAACGAGCGGAATATGTCGCTCGATCCTTCCCATCCCCGCCGCTGCATGGACAGCCGGACCTGGAGGCGAGTCTGTCGACCAACAATTTCTCTCTTTTTCTCAACGTGCCCAATTCAAATTTATACATGTAAATAATAAGACCTGGGCCTGTTCGTTGTTCTTTAGTTTGTCATTTATGCTTAGGGAAGACGAGGAGCACACCACACACCACTCTTAAGAAATTCTCAGGAGCGAGGGCCGGCTTGCGGGGTACATATTTTTCGATTAAATTTTGCGCACTGAACACGGCTGCGCCTAGTGTGCATATTTGTTGTATTCAGGAGTAAGATAACGTGTACGGATTTCGCATTACCAAACGTAGGATCGAGTGGATTGAAATAACTAACATGTGCGTTATTTGTTTTGTGAAATAATGAAGAAATTGCAACCAGTCTGTTCTCTAAGTACTTGCCTATGTAGTATCAACTTTGAACAGTCGAAAACTCTGCATCAGTAGCAACAGAACATGTTATGCATCTATCTATGGACTTGGGAGATTTCAATAGGAGGAAAATAAAAGACGCAAAAGAAATACATCCACAGCAGTTTTTCTCAACTGATATTTTCAACACTAGCTCTTTCCCAAGTGATACACAGAGATACGCTGGAATCTCTTTTAATTTAAGGTTTCTATTGAAGCACCAGAAAGAACGAACAAACAACAGGGAGAAAGATGAGGAAGAGGAGGGAAGGGGAAGGGAGCAGACAAGTCGCAGCCGACAGTTGGCCGTGTTTGTCAGAAGTGTTTGCTTCTCTGATGAAGTTTTTCCGGACTATATGAAATATGAAGCGCCTCACCAACAAGCCGAGGCGGCAGCAGCAGCGCAATACCTCGGTGACAGTACGACGCAACAGCAACGCAAGCTGCAGTGTCCTGTGTAGGGAACAACACTAGATATTGCCGTCACACTTGGGCATTACATGTACATCGAGTATCAGGAGCACCGGCATGCTTAATGTAACATATTTTCTTACTTTCTTAGATCGTTCACTTTAATTCAAGTAAAGGGTGAAGATTATCGTCGCAGGAACATCAGATGTTAGCAGTTTGAAAATTCAGAGTAAAGTACTGCATGTATATTCTGGAAAGATCAAGTAAAGGTAAAGTCAACTTTGACTGCACCTTCCACTGGGAAACCAACACACGGGTTCGTGCGGCAGATATAGGCCAACTGACTCCAGAGGAGTAAGTACAGCTGCGGCCGACCACAGATCTCCAAGAACTATAGCGCATATACGCGCCCCCTACGCTCAGATAAGTACCCCCGCGGTAGCTATACATATCAATAAGTTTGCTATCTCAGTGCACCGAGCGCCGCAAAGATCACTCGCTAGACTCGGGGCTCGTTCTCGGGACCTTCAGCATAACTGTGCAGCACGCAATTAAGGTCCGCTGCTACCTTGGGAATCTCACGGTTTGCGATGTACCGTCCACATTATTCGGTCGATGATGAGACGCAGCAAAATTAATCTTCACAATGCTGCCATGTGCAGCGAATTCCCAGACAGGCTCTCAAGTCGAGTTCACACCACTGTAAAGTGAGCGAGTCTTCTCAGCTGCATGCACGAATGCGTTGCAGTGTCCGCTTCAACATCACAGATGCGCTAGGCTGTCTGAGGTTTATTTGATTCAAAATCTGCATGAAGAGATATACGAGAGTTAAAGAAAGTATAAAGTCAACTTAGACCACACCCTAACCTGGAAAACCCACATGCACTGGTTTGTGCTGCGGGTATAGGACCACTGGCCCCAGATGAGTAAGTGTAGTCGCAGTCGCCCTCGGGTCACCAAGAACTATGGCGCCAATTTGACGGAAGGAACAAATGACCCGAGACCCCCCACCCCCTCATCTCTGAGGTGGACAGTTCTGCCACAGCGCCGTGTATGCACACACAACTGCCGAGTCAGCACACCAAGATCTGCAAAGAGCTCGTGTGCCTCACAGGGCATCGAAAGAGCGATACGAGGTGTTAGAGTTGAGAACGGAAGCATGCAGCTACCGTACTAATGAAACTTATTCAGCAAACTTGCCGACTTCATGGCTAATATTTTAGTAACTTTTCTAGTAGTCATACAGTTATATTTGTGTTTACGAGGGCGTAACAAAACATTTGGATAATTAGCTGATAGAACTCGTTGATTTGAACATCATTCCCCGTCTGGTACCATCAAAGTAATGCTGCCTGAGGATCCTGAGGGCGCGTCCTGAGGGTGCATTGAACAGTGATAGTCCTTTTACTCGATCTACTCTGGTGTGGAGTGCAGGAGTCCATTCACTAGTTACAACTCATTGTAGCGGTACTCTATAGGTAGCAGTTCGAGTATGTACTCGCGCGTATGCACCACGAGAGCAACATCTGCTTAGTACTCAGTACCTCTCAGACGCTTGTTGCGGAAGTAGTGCTCTGCAACAGGCAGCAGATTCCCGTAAAGACGCTTGTTGTCGAAGTACGGAGGGGGCCGAGCACTCTACTCTTTGTGAAATCATGTGCGGTGCAGCGTGACTGACGGGACGGACTAATGTCCATGTCGAGTAGTTTTGTTCGAGTGTGTGTGGATCGTGTCGAGTCAAGGTTACTGACTCGGCTGCATTTCTCATAGCACAGGACTGACGCTAATTAAGGCTAAAAAGACCAAACTAAAATTTGGTTTCATTTGGGAGTATCGTTGAAGACTGGCACTGGGAGCGGTTATATCCTTCCCGTGGAAGCAGAAAGTTTCACTGAGGGCTTTATAGAAGCAGAAGTAAGTAGGGCGATCTCGCCCACGCCCCAAAGCGTAAATAATAAAAATCTTACTGCATATCTTACTGGACAGCAGCTAAGCAATGGCAGCTGCAGAGTCAATTATCAACAGCGTTAATAAAAATGTTAGTATGCACCCGTGACCGTTGGTGAAAACACCAAAGGAAGGGTAAATTGAAAAAGCCAACTTACTTTCAGGCTGCACACAGACGCACGTTTCAAGCAGGTGTCTAAAAGCGACGTTGGTTGTAGGAAGATAATCAGGAAGATTGGACAAGACCAGAGCGCTGGCAGACATTGCACCGCAGCAACACGTCCCCAATGCAAAAAGCTGAAATGAAAAACAAACAAAAAGCCCTCTGAAGTGGGGCTGGAGAGCCGGACAGGGCGGGGACGTGGCCGCACCCGCCGCCTGTAGCCGCCGGACCTGAGGAAACTTTACGGCCACAATTCCCTAAATTGCCTCAAACCGATCAATAGCCGGAGAAGGTGGGACGGCACTGCACAGCTAATGAACGTCAGTGCAAAGATGCGAAGTTTCGCTCACCTTTGACCTGTGACCCGCCTATGAACTCTGCAGCATTTGAAAGGGACACGTCGCGCAGAGCGCTGCAGAATGAAAGGGATTTGATATATAATTTGTAAGTGGTTTAGTATTTGCTGGTCGGTCATATACACGGCAATTTTATTTGCCCTTTGCTGCTACCTCTAAACAACACAGGATATCGCAATTATGGGAGAACATGAACACTGTGAAAATAACTCACAGTTGGCTTACTAGTAAATTGCAAGTCACAACTTGACGGGAGGCTGCCCTATCTCGTGGGGAACTCTTGTGGATCGCATAATGCAGAAATAACACTAAACAGTACAGATAACTTACAGCAGAAAATACGGCCAAAAATTTCATGTAACGAGATGGTACAGAAAAAAGTGCTAACTATTGCAAGTGCAACGGGCAAAGGAAATATGCGGCGATAATAAACTGAACAGCAGCACGCACAAATGAACAGCGGGAGCTGGCAAATTCATTGCGGTAAATTTATCGAACGGTATGCTTATCGCATGGTAAATTCATGCAATGGAAAATTTATCGAAATTTAAATTTCATCCTACGGTAAATTCATAAATAGAAAATTCATCGAATGGTCAATTCATCGAAGCGTAAATTCTTCTAATGGTAAATAATCACTTTCATTTGGGAGAACCAGACGCACGCAAAATGAACGATAGTAACCGGAATGACCGCGACTGGAAAACACGTGAAACGAAACAAGCGCAAGCGGAATATGAACGCGTGGGGATTACGTTAGCTGAAGTTTGGTTAGGTTTGGATCGGCTAAGCTGGGTTCCGCTACCCTTCAAGTGTTTTGTCGCTTATTCCAGTTGGCGCGTATTCCGTTACCCGCTTAGTTGATTTGTGCTTATGTCAGTAGCAGTCGTTCAGGTTACTCTTGTTCAGTTATGCGCGCCAGTAATCGTTCCTCCCATTTACCATTAGATTTAACTGTCATTTCGATGAAGTTATCATTTGATGAATTTACCATATGATTAATCTATTCTTCGATAAACTTACCATATGATGAATTTAGCGTCGATTCGATGACTTTACTCGCGATGAACTTACAGAGAACTACACAGCAGAGCGCGCAGTAACGCTGCGGCGAAGAAAATTAAAGGGAAAGCGCCCGCAGGCGCCACAAGAACAAAGTCACTAGTAAATTAATGCGATGTTAAGAGCATCCGAGAGCATCATCAGCAGTGGGGAATGAAAACAAACGCTCACTGAAGCGGTGAATGCACACATAAAATACTGAAAATAACGTTCGCTGGAACAAACGCCGTTCATCAAATCCCAGCATTAACAGTGTTGTTGGTCTATGTCAACAAGCACCCCGAATTGTGAAGTAAGAGAACAAATATAATTCAAATGATGTGAGCATCTCAAGCACTTTTGAAGAGCATGACGTAATCTGGGAATCAAACAGCATACAACTGTCATAGATAATGAAGCCAAATATAGTTAATTAATTATTAACTACATAGAGTCTATGCGGAAACCTAGAGCCGGAAGTAGAGTGCAAAATCAAGCGCCAGCACTTGGACAGGGACTAAGCCCCGAACGGACATTGCCCTCGAGGCGTGGACGCACACACACACCATGTTGTCGCCTATACATCGTCACTTTCGCTTCGCCCCAAGAAGCTGTAGAAACCAGTGTCTCACATACTGTCAGTCTCAATCTTGACTTGAGGTTACAGACCTTATTACGAATGACAGTGGCTTCTAGCATACAGCCATATAGTACCGTAGTTGCACTCGCTGTTTGCTGTTTTTTTACCTCCGCCAAAGAGGTTATGTTTTTGTCGGGTTTGTCTGTTTATTTGTCTGTCTGTTTATTTGTCTGTCTGTCTCTTTGTCTGTCACCAAGATAACTCAAAAAGTTATGGACGGATTCTTAGGAAATTTACAGGGATTCTTACGTATGCTAGGAGGAACAGATGATTTACTTTTGGTGAAGATCCGTTCATTCGTTTGTTTGTAGGTCAGCCTCATTTTTCTCAATGCCATAACTCAAAAAGTTGAGGACGGATTTTTATGAAATTCACATGAGTTGCTAGGTAAATAACGAAGAGTAAACGATCAAATTTTGGTAATGATCTGTTGATTCGTTCGTTTGTGTGTCACTGTTCTTAATTTTATGCTTGTTAGCACAATAACTCAACCAATAATGAATGGATCTTTATGAAATTTATAGGGGTTGTTAATAATGCTAGAAGACATAAATGATAAAATTTTGGTGCAGATCGGTTTGTTCGTTTGTATGTTTGACTCATGTCTGTCATAACGTTTGTTATCAGTAGAACTCAAAAAGTTATGAACGGATCTTCAAGAAAATTGCACAAGCTGTTATTACTATCAAAAGGCACAAATGATCAGATTTTGGAGTTGATACAAAGAAAATTATGATTTCAAAACCAATTTGAATTTTTTGCTACCGTTGCCTTGCTTGGCGGAGGTATGCACTATCAGAGTGCTCTAGTTATTACCGTTTTTAATAAGATACATAATCAGTGCCAAGGAGCAAGTAGGCCCAAGGGAGCATTAAGCGACTCCAAGAAGACCGAAACGCTCCTAACCAGAACCACATATCTGACTTGAAAGCTTGCAGATCCACACGGTCGAATACGGACATCGAGAATTCCGTGCCAACACAGATCCGAGAATAAAATACCAGCTGAACCGACGAGTTCGGCACCTACCTGTCACTGACCTCTTTAGTAATCCACAAAAGTTACAGCTTCTGAAATCATTAGCAGACAATAGCTGGAGTCGTGCGGGGACTCGAACGGAGAACTGTAGCCCTTTACTAACATAGGAGGCCACGATACCGGCGTTAAAATTAGCTGTTCCGTGCATTTGACGTGCACCATTTTAGCACGTCTTTTGGCAGACACAGAGCTGTGCGCTTGCACAAAGGAACATTTAAACGTTGTATGCGAAAACACAGGACAAAAGACTATCGTGTGCAGCGGATTTTACCTGACCACGTGCTCTTATTTCATACTAATACTAATGTGACGGAGAGAGAGGCAATAAATGTGGTAAGTGTAGGACGACTAGGCCCATGCTGTATTATGTCCGCGCTTTAGAATTTTATATCCTCATTATATTGTAGGTACAACTTCTTGACTCTTTAGTGGGCATTTAGACTGCCAGGTCAGGTGTTTGTGACATATTGTGTTCGTAAGAAAAAGTATTATTATTACAGTATTATTACTCGTATCATATAAACCGAGTAATAAAACCTTATTCACTTCGTGCATGGACGTGTAGTCCTTTGGTAAATATAACGGGTGTCAATTGGTTTTTTTTAATACGTAGTAATGAGCACACTTAAACAAAAGTGATGCCATGAAGGTCATGCGTTGAATAAATATTTTATCTGCTCTACTTGATTATACGAAAAAGAAATAAGACAGTTGGAGAAAGGCTGTAATGCTTTCCGCCGCTCTATTTACTGATATGTTTTTACCTCAGAATAACAACTGCGGGTGTTCTTTGATCTCCGCCCACCAAGCTGGACTCTTCAGCATCACAGTAAAAACAATTGGTAAAAAATCAACAAATTGTCGAATGCGCAGAGCAACGCACGATCATTGCGGGCATTGGCACAGCACACCAAGAGAAGAGCCTCCCTGACATATATACGGATGAATTAATAAGCCAGCAATTCGGGGGTCTGCGCACCCGCTCTCTCCTAAACGCCACTCACGAAAGGCACAACAAAATCTTATTTCATATTCCAAATTTCATTTCCTTTACTCTATTAGAGTTTATTACCCGAATTCTATTCTATTTTCCAAATTAATTTACTTTCACAATTTCACTCTAATTAAGTTTTAAAGTAAATGAGAAACGCACAATGCAAGATATACCTACGAAACGTTAGTAGGTATATCTTACGTCAGTATAAGCCACGATTCACTCCACGCACAGGCTGCTATTTTAATAACAGCATAAGCAATGAATTTATCTAAAGTATTTTTGAACAAATTAAAACCTTAAGCAGTTAATTTAACAAGGAGCGAGTAAAACTGACCCTACCTTTGAGCAGTTAATTTCTACGAGCAGGAACACAAAATTAAACAAATTAAAGGTACTAATTCCATTGGGAGGCACTATTAGTAATGGGAGCCATTAGCTTATGAATTACCGCTGTTAAAAGTGCAGTCAGTAAACACACACATCAAAAAAATTGCTCATCCAATCGATGTGTGCAAACATTATATTATTTTCCCTCAACCAAACTGACAGAGAAATAAATTAATGAAAAGCTATGCATGCGAGATGCAGCAGCATAACTGCAGAATGCATCGCTCGCTAGCAGGCAACTATCATAATAAAGATATTGCGTCAAATATTACTCGCCGGTTCATGCTTTATTGCAATACAAACCTTGTATAAATTAATCATAAAACCGTGCCAGTCAGATTTGCAGCATGGCGCGTCTATGCTCTATGCAAGGAAATTGTGCAGGAGATGTGCGACTGGTGTGAGTAAACATGTGACTGACATAGACGCATGAATGTGCGTCATTGGGTTATTTAATAAAAATTTTTTTATCGGATTCACACATCCACATGTTGGAATTGTAATAAACGTACATTATGCTCGTGTCTAGGTCACATACAGTGTGGCCTGCTTTCCCCGCACTCCTACTGGATGCTGAGTCACTTTCCTGTGGTTTATGACCTCATAATCTTGGGTGTCAGTTTTAATCCCAAGTTGATGTTTGAGGCCCACATCCGTGCAGTTGCCTCACGAGCATCGCAGAAAATCTGTTTTATGATACGTACTTGGAAGGTGTTTGGTTCGATGTAGTTGATACATCGCTGCTTTATAGTTGCTGTGTCCTCCTTTTAGAATACTGCTCCTTACTATGAGGTTCTGCTGCCAATTGTCATCTGCAAGACCCAACATGAAAAAAGAAAAGTACTCATACAAAAAAAGGGTGACTTTACTTGACAGTGTGGTTTGTCGATGTGCGTTTATGCTGGATGGTGTTGTACCTTATGACCTGGCGCATCGTCGTAAGAGTTGGTGGGGTTTGCTTTCTCTATAAAATAGATAATTGTCGTAGTCAGCCAATGGCAGTTTTTCTTCCGGAGCCATTTACTAGGGGCCGGCAGACTCGGCGTACTAGTGCGTTTCATGAGCTTGTCCTGGAATCGGTACGATGTCATACAAGCCAGTATTCATGTTCATTTGTTTCATGATATGTAGAGGTTTGGAATAATCTTGATGATTCTTCTTTTGTTGGTGCGGAGATTGGCAGCTCTAAGCAATTTGTAAACAGAGCGATTCTGTGATCTTTCATTCTCTCTTTCTTTTTTCTCTTGCTGTGCTGGTTATGTGGGGGTTGATAGTCTTATGGAATTTCCTGCGTTCTCACGTCGCAGGTCTAGAGAATTTTAATAGTAATAATAAACAAGTATTGGTCTCAATTACCCCCGAATAGAATATTTATATAAAACATATACTTATGTACGTGTACAATAAGCATATAATAAATTAGCGGATTGTGTGACAGAAAGAGGACACAGTTGACAATGGACATAGTTAGGTACAACAACAAGACAACGGGCATTACATCAACTAGTTGTGCAGGCACTACGAATTATGCATAACGTAGGTTGTGTCTTGTTGGGTGCATATTTTTCGCATGGCGATGAACAGTAAACGTGACTCTGCCATTTAATTACCGCAGCTGCCAGTTTTCCGTACGCGGCACTTGCCCGTGCAATTAAGACTAAAACAGTTATAAGCTGGATATTAATTAAAGTCGCCATTAACAAGAAGCGCAGGCTTTACCACGGACATAAACCTCGTCGTAAACTGCACCAAGTCACGTAGATATGTTGGCTCGAAGTGCGACGTGAAGGTTAGTTGTGCCTACTGTATGCTACACTGTTGCATGTAGGGTATGAAATTGCCCTTGACATTCGACTCACACTGCCTATAGTATACGACATGTGATGCTTCAAGTATACACTGTTAATTAAGTGTTGCCTGAAACATGCGACACGCATTGCCTGTAGAATACAACACTTTTTGCCTGCAGTATACGACACGGAACATAATACAACACGTCCTGCCAGTACTGCGCGGCACATGTTGGTAATACGTACAACATAAGTTGCCTGTATTAAATGACCTGTTTGTTTGTGTAGTATACACTTGTCAGCAGAAGGTTCACACATCGGTTAACATACAGAGTCTACCCACAAGCGCCCCTCGTATCTCTATACATCAGAAGTCCGTATCTCTCTTTGATGTCGCATAACATACTCAGCTTATCAAATGAGGGCTTTGAGACCCACGGTTGACGCACTTCTGAAATGAGGAGCAGCAAGGGCAACTTTTCTGCACATTTGCGAGAGGAAGGAGGCCGGGAAATTAGTTAATGAGGAGGACTGTGCGCCGTGATCACAAACTGCTCCGAATTTGTGCCGGCTTGTATCAGGCGAAGACGGCGCGGAGTCTCGGTGTGAATCAAGCAAATAGGAAGAGGCAGGGTGGCGTGCATCTGAAGAAACTTGATACTGGTGAAGGTTTGCTGTGAACCTGGTAAATACAAACAGCACTGGTCTGAAAGCTGAAGGGAAATGGAGGAGTTGCATAATTACTGCATCGAGTCTCGGCTTAAATAAAGCAAACGGGGAAAAAAGTACAGTAGAGACTTGAATCTGCAGAGACGAGTTACGATGAGATACAAGAGGCAGGGTTGAACTCTATATCTACACAACCAAGTCAGGCGAAAATACAGTCCGGCGTCTCGATCTGATCCTTGTAAATAAGTGAGACATCCGCGGCCTGAATCTCAACAGACTCGGAGACTCTCGACAAGACCAAAACAAATTATATCTGCGCTGCCGCACCAGCCAAATTAAGGCGTTCCAAATCAAAACAAAATGCCAAGCAGGCAGGCGAGTTCTGCTGTAGAATTCGCGAGGGATTTGTGCAGCGGAGACGACGTGGGGCCGAGCGGGCGCCTGCCAGCGGGGCCCTCGACAGCTGCGGTAGAGTAGAGTGCACAGCGGCACCGAGCGGACAAGTCTGTCAGACACTAAGATGACGACCGTTCATATCAGTCTCTGCAAATGTTTTTACTTAGCGGTTTGTCTTTCCTTTGCCACGCTATAACTATCGGTCAGATCAATGCGTCAAAGTAGCGCTGTTAGGAATATGACGAAACGGTTCTCCTGCACCTTAAACGGCTAAGGATTTATATATATACCACAGTGAAAGCCAAATTATCGCTACCATAAACGCGCCAGAGACGTGAGTGAAAGGCTTGTACCAACTGTAAAGATCTACACACATCTTCTGCAATTACAGAAAGGAGGCTGGTTACGTGTTGCAGCAGCTGTGTGGTTTTTTCACTCGTCACTTTCGATATTTCAAACAGAAAATCGAGCAAGTCGGTGCAGCGCACGCAAAATCGCATAACAACAGCCTCCAGTAAGGCTGGAGGAGAAATATTTTGGCACCATATTGCACGGCGCAGGGTGTGCCGGTATTACGATATCACTCCCTGTTTGAACAAATTCCGCATTATGATAAGCACATTATAATCCATTCTGAGTCTGTCCATCTCTATATAGCTACAAGCCCTGAATATCACTGATACACGGCGGAATTATTTTTTCCTTGAAGCTCCGTCAATGGTACAATAAACTAAAACGCCTCGTGGCGTAAGACCTACACCCACAATTGGGAGGGGGGGTGAGAGAAGATTGTGCTGAGCCACCAGCTTGGTATTGTAAACACATAGGGTAACCCGCCTGATTACCTGAAGGAGATTGTGACGGTAGCCCAATTCATTCTGGCAGTTTTGGGGTCGAAGGACATACACTTAAATAGTGACTCCCAATTTAAGTAATGGCTAATTTTTGAATATATTTTTAAGATCACACCGTAATTCACAAGGACCCGCCGTAATTCATGCATTATAGCTTTCTCATTCAAATTTGTATCGTAACTCATTCCCAGCCAATATGTGCACATGAAAACAAGATGTCGTACACTGCTGAACAAAATTTATGCTATGACATTACATAACACTTAAGTGAATGGAAAGTAGAGGAAAATATGTAGTTGGTCCTGGAATACATTAAAACGTAACTATAAAATATAAAATTGTTACAAACACAACTGAAATAACCTAAAGGTCATAGAACGAAGTTAATTCTAGTGAGCCGTGGCTGGCAGATACAGTCTGACACTTGTAACAGTGACGGTAACACGTTTACCATGTACCCTGAGAACACTTTCTTCATGGGTCAGACGGCGAGACGAAGTTATTTTCTTTTTAAATTCAGGAGCCGTAATTGACGAAACGTTGAAATTCGCAACTATTATTAGAAACTTATTGCTTTTTCTCGTGCATTATAGAACGTTCCAACGAATACTCATGTCAGGTATCAAAGCTATGACGAAGGAACGCTACAAACTACATCATCAGAAGATAGGTGTAGGCTGCCTAGCGAATCTGCACAGTAGAAGACAAATTTAATAGTCTTTAGCTTCAGTAATTCTGCGCACGTCTTTTTGGTAAAATTCTGTAGCAGCATCACCGGCTGAATGAGACAACATACGTTGCACGCCATCTTAGACGTTGCTTACTTTAATAGCATTATATTTTGATTGAATCCGCGCATCTCATTTTCAAAAATAAAACGCTTTAAATTTGAAAAAAAAGTAAAATAAAGGGGGAAATTTTCTACAGCAGGACGGCAGGCTCCGGCGCGCAGCCCCCCGGCAGCAGGGCCGGGAGCGCGCAAAGAGAAGCGCGAGTCGTGCCTGCCTTTGATGTGCGAGCAACAAAAACGAAACATTCCACCAATCGCATTACCACCCGTGGCGGCTGAGCTACGCTATTCGAGTGAACTGAACAGACAGAGAGGGAATAATACATGAGTACATGTCGCGGTAAGCTGGTTTGTTGCTGGTGCCATGGAGCCATGCATACATAATGTGATGCGCTGTGTGACAAATACAGTGATGCACGATATTATTCACCCTCCTCAATGATTATTGAAAACGTTTGAAATACTGAACAATAACAGCAATCGAACCACGTTTATATTCATTTGTATCATCTCAATAAGCTATTGTAAAATCCTGATAGTGAAACGAGGTAATGTTATTAAATTAATATGTGAATTTTTAGTAAGTAATGCAAATATTCCAAGATATTTTAGAGTTTTCTATTTAGTTTTTCTAATCTTTACATCCCTGAAATTGCTAATTTCAACCTTAACCGCAGCTCCCACAACATGGTGAAGAAAAAAAAGTTCAGTATAAGTTAATATGGAAAATTGTAGAAGCTTAAATGAACGGTTGTGGCTACAAATCAATTTCGAAGCAATTTGTAGTTCCTGTATCAAAGTATCGTCCCGAAATACAAAGAGTTTAACACCATTCACGAAAACCTCTCATCTCGATTAGGAAGACCAGCAGTGTGATAAGTATATAAAAACCTGAGGATCACAGGCATAGCATTGTTGCAGATCTAACTTAGAATGGAGGGAATCGAAATTTCAACATCAACACTACCAAGAGCAAATAAGAAGGAAGGACTGAGAGAAAACACCTCTTCGAAGTGACGGCCAGACACCTAGAAACCAGACTACCTTTTGCCAAAGAATATTTTGACATAAAAAACTAGCTGCTGGTCATCAGTTCTTTGGCCAGATAAAAACCATAAGAACTTTTCGGTCACAGGACGGTTTGTAATAATGGAAGAAAAAGTTGGAACTTTCAACATAAAAAAACACTGCTCCATCCGTGAAACGCGGTGGTGGGAGTCACATGTTTTGGGATTGTTTCTCAGCCAGTGGAACTGGAAGCCTAATGAGGGTTGAAGGTAAAATGAAACAAAACCAGTTGATCAAAATTCTTTACGGAAATTTGAAACATCTTGCCGAAGCCCTCGACCTGGGACCCGGAATTGTCTTTCAAGATGATACTGTCTCCAAGTACAGAGCAAAATCTGTCAAGATTAGGTTGGAAGACAATGAAAAGCAGGTGTTTATTATAGATTACTGAGATGGGTACGCATAAATATGAACATGGTTCATTACTAATATTGTTTATTATTCCGTTAAAATATAATTTTTTTCAAATAATTGGCTTTAGTCTATTATTTAGAAGATCCTCGAAACTTTTGGTATAATTGTTGAGTAGAGAAGTAGTTTATTGAAGGACATTCAACTAGGTTTGTTCAAGAATAATACAGGGGTACGAACAATTTTGGGCTAACTGTACGTAACATATGGTACACATCCCAAATATATGGTCAGTTAGTAGAGCCATAGCCTACAGCGACAAATAACATGATGGACTGCGTGTCATATTCATATTATAGAGAGCCTCTTACACATGGTTTGCAGCTGCTGCAATGAAAAATGAAAACATACATTCATGATCCAGTGTGTAAATACATCAAGTACAGAACCGCAGATGTAGAGTTTATCATGAGTGTCATGAACCATGCATACAAGCTCCGTTGCACACCAAATATATAAAAAGCAGAGCCACAGACATATGATATGTTACTGGAGTCGTGAAACCACATATACCGTGATGCTATGTGAGTCAAATACACCATAATGTACAAACGATGAGATGGATACACGATACCGGCCTCCTCGGAGCAGATGCTAAGCGACGTATTGAATACATAATGCACTGTTCAGGGATCGGTCGCGAGAGAGATAATGGACGACTTCCTGCGACAAAGGGCATTGCAGTTCGCTGAAGAACTTTGATGCGTAAATTCTGAAGAGCAAGGAGCTGCTTTGAAGCGCAGAATTCGAGCAGTTCCACGCACTCAGCAAACTCAGCTATGCAAACAGTAACCTCTTAACAGAATATATCGTTGTGCCTTTACAAACACGACTGTCTACCAAAGGATATAGTTAGTAAAATTGTTAACCGTCTAGCCAGCTGGCGTAGTGAGGGTTGCGCAGCCACTCGTAATGTTCTGCATGTATGTGCAAATTTAGCGTGAGTGACGACTCAGCTTACCGCACATTTTACTTCTCTACACGAATACAGCACCGAATTCGGACGCTGGTTAGGCTCAAATGAAAGGTCTTCCTCGATGCTGTGACCCCTGGCTAGTAAGAAGTTACAGGGTGTATCTTTTATGCAAGAATGCCAAGTGTTATTATAAATAACNAAAACGCGCCCTAGTTGGCGCACGAGCCTGTGGTTAAACACAGGAATAGTTCGGCGCGATATAGGCAGTGTGCCACTGAAGCGCTAGTAAAACTTCTACTACTACTACTACTACTACTAAATAATAGTTGCTTTCGAGAGTTCTTGTCCCACTTCAGTGGGTTATCGTACACTAGGCCCTTAAGAAGCTCTATTACCGTTCTATTTGTGCGCTCAACGGCCCCGTTCCCTTGAGTTCTGTAACGGGTACTGTACACGTGTGTTACTCCAAATTCTCATAACATTGCATTAAATTCCGTAGAAATAAATTCTGGTGCGTTATCGCTCAGAATTCGAGAAGGCACCTTGAGTAAATGTCATAGAATATCCTGAGGGTTCGTTTTCTCTTGCTTTCAGTGATTCGTTTACAATTGAGATTAGATTCCGCTATGACATAACAAAGTCAATCCTGTCCGATTAGCTGTATTTTCTCGAACCAGGATT
>LQNS02000211.1:37681191-37699571 GCA_001587735.2 Parhyale hawaiensis
AAATTACGCAAGAGTAAATTTCTCGGTGCCGCTAATATATATTTTTAAGCACACATTTCACGAAACGAAATACCGATGTGCGCTCGCTAAATGGCATGGGATGAACCGCTCCAATTCCTTCACTTTCTTTATTTTTTAGTCTTCTCGTTTTGGACAGGTAGACAAAAGTCTTCTCGTTAGTAGTTTGGGATCAAAAACAGCTTTAGCAAATCTATGAAAACTAGAAAATTTTCAGACACCACTTTCCGCTGCTTGATATACTGAAGAATTCTGTGCCATAGGAACGCTAGATCTCTACTAGATATGCATACAGTATTTGCTACTCTGAAATGAGATGGACGGAGCGGGCCGGACGGAGACACCTCTCGTCTGCACCCTACCACAACTGAGCCAATACTGCCCTGAGCTCTGACCGAGCGGCCACCTGTTACACGACCCGCCACTTGTTGCTACACAGCGCACTTGTTGCGCTGCGTAGCTCGACTTATTTACACAGAAAGAGGTTACTTTACTATATCCAAAGTGTATTTGTTCCGACGAAGATATTTTGAAAATTACTCAGATTTTCTTCGCACCTAGAAATTGATATTGTTATATCAGATTTAACTACTACGCCTGAAAACGGAGCATCACAGCAAGAACATACGAACATTTACTAAAAGTCCGACTGTAATAACAATTATTTTAAAAAGAGCTAATTGTAGGAAAATTCAAGGTAATGCACAGTTTTGTAGCTAGAAACATGTTCTCTGTAAAACAATTCTGACAAAAAAAATACTGTCACCTCTATCACTATTGTTCACTGCATGTTACCAGTGAAATCAGGCCGAAAAAAAACCTCGCAAATTACTGCAGTTCTAAAGAAGTCGAATTTTTAAACATTAAAACGCTAATAATTTTGTTGATTATTGACTGATGTTGGAGCTTTGAAAGGTGTTGGGTGTCACAGCGGCAGGGGCCATTAGCGAGACTGAAGTCTGTTGACTTTACAACTTACGTTTCATTAGTACAGATCAGTATCGTGGCTAAAGTCTATGGGATTTACAACATATATTTTGTTAGTTGTGATCAGTAACTAGGCTGAAGTCTACGGAATTTACAACTTATGTTTCATTAGCAGAGATCCGTAACGAGGCTGCAAACTACAGGTTTTCCAACAGACGTTTTATTACAGCGAAAAAAGCGACGGGGCCAGAAATTTCTGGAGTCCGTAGGAAACATTTAATCACAAAACTAAGTTTGCAGCATTTATAACCCAAGTATAGGAGGAATCGCATTAACACTTGCATTACTTCTTACACTGGTACACATTAGTAAACTGAGTAGAAATGAAATTGTAATGCTTTCATTACTAAAATGCCGCCGACATTATTTTTAGCTTTCAAGAAGTTTGATTTTAATTGGATGATTCGGGAACGCAAGGCTCCCAATTACGCGATAAGTCGGAGTTCGTTTGCGAAGAAATTTTACATCTACGCGACCAGCGACATTCAGTAGAGACAATCTTGTCAGTAGTGTAGGTGAACAAAATTATCAATTGTGTAGACATAAAAACCATCAAGGTTCCCATTTAAAACACTTCAGATTTGAAACTATGCCGTTTATTATTCAAGTTCAAGTCGGAAGTAAAGATTGTAAGGGATTCGCACTAGCAGCTTTTCGGGCGGCGTCTTGGGGCTGCTCACTGCATCACTTCAGTTTTTATTACCTTGGTGGGGAGCTTCGATGGTAATATTAATTGAACTGTTGCGTCATCTAAACAGGATGCAGCTCCAGCTCACTCGTGACTCGGTTTCAATTACAATAAAAAGAATCGACAGAGTATCGGGTCATAATTAGGAACTCGTTCATAATTAAAAAAATCGTATGTCTCTTCAATAGCCGAGTGAGGTACACACGTATAGCTTCTACGTAACATTCTCGGGTCAAGTCGCAGGAGTACAGTGTGTACTCTTATACAGGGTGCTGTATAATTCGATCTACATATTTTAACCATATATAGAAAAACGCAAAATAAGACGATTTTCAAGAGTGGCAAAGACCACAAAACTCCATCGTTTTCGAGATATGAACACCTGAAATGCTTGAAGGTTTCCCGTAAGAATAAGCTCGCAATGCAGCCATCGAGTAAACTCTAACTCAGGCAGGCTGCTGGAGCGCGCTTGAGCACACCGAATACTTTTCGATTCTTCATTTTTTGTGAACCCATTGTGTTCTTAATAAAAGCTAATTATTATTAATATTTGGCGCGCCAAAGCGCGCCAGCAGCCTGCCTGAGTTGGAATTAATTGATGGCTGCATTGTAAGCTCATTCCGACGGGAAGCCTTCAAGTATTTCAGGTCGTCATCGGTCGAAAACGAAAGAATTTCGAGGCTTTTGCCACTCATGAAAATTATTTTATTTCGCGTTTTCTATATATTGTTAAAATATGTACAGGGAATTACACAACACCCAGCATATCTATGTACAGGCACAGGTACACACATATCTATATATTTGACAGGTATGTTTCTACGATCCCTTGGATACGGCACAATCTACCAGACGAGGGAAAAGGTAAAGATAAAATCGCATTGACTGCACACTCGAATTAGAAAACTAGAATGCACTGGTTTGTACAACACCTGAATTTCCTCGAGGAGGGAGTGCACGGCTGCAGTCGACTGGAGACGGTCAGAGTTTTGGCTTTGCAGACGACACTCCCATAATAACAGCGACTCCCCGATCGTTTCCATTGGTGGCTAGGCTAGTGCCGTCACACTGGATTATAAACAGTAGAAACGCCTACGCTGCATTTCCGAACATGAATGCTTCGTCTCAATAGGTAGGAATCGAACGTTTGACTTTAGGCAACGAGTGAGACAGCGCATTTAATCAGTCTGCTACTGCAAAAAAATAGCGGACATGTACTATTATACAATTACAATGCGACAAGCGGGCTTTAACCTACTTTGACTATCAGTGGGTCCACACTCCAGTGCTCTGTTACGGATGGAAAAGCTGAGACGTGTAGTTCATAAAGTCGGGGAGTCCATGCACGCGCCGAGGATCACTGCCGGTTGAAAAGAAACCATTTATTTTTCTCAGCCTCTAATGGAACCTACCCCTTGGGGGTCAGGAGTTTTGTCCAACTACCCTCGTCTGTTTCCTCATCTTGTCTTCGTCTGAGTCGTCATCGCTGCCACTTCAGCACTTATTCCTCGCTCCCTCTTTTCCGGAGTCTAACCTTAGACAACGAGTGAGACAGCGCATCTAATCACTCTGCCATTGCAAAAAATTGGGTGAGCAATTTTTTACAACTTCAGGGGCAATTCACTAATTTCTTACTTTACGTTGTGAAGCTTGTTCTTCCGACTCGAGCTTTGGGGCATATTTCTCTCCTACAGTAACGTAACGCGCAGCCTCACACAATATATTTCATGAGGAAGCAGCGCCATAACCCACCGTCCCTCAGTGTCGGCAGTGGGCGGCCGCACCCTCCACCCCAGGCGCCTGCCCTCAGGCTCGGCAAAACTTCTCCCAAGACCCAAGACCTTTGAAGGCGGCGGCCTTTGCGAGCGACCTCAGGTGATCCGCGAACTGCTGCAGGCCCTCCGCGCTCCGGCAGTTTTGTAAGGAAATGCTCTACAGTAACCCATGATGAGGTAACGCTTCTGGTTCTCCAACTGGTCTTATGCTCAGACTTTACGAAGTACGCCACGGAAGCCTGTTCACACGCTGGCTGACGTGGATACCGTCACCACCAGGAGCTCGTGTGGGGATTGTAAAGTAGTTTTTACCGAGAACATATCAACTGGCGTGTGACTACAGTGTTATCACAAGCCATAGGTGGGATATATAGCTAACTTGTTATGAATTTTGACGGAGTCAAAATTCATTAGTGCATATCCGTATTGGATACAGGAGAGTGTAAAAGTAGGTGAAGTAGTTGTGTATTTGACTCTCACTCGAGTCTTCAGAAAAAAGCGGGCAACTGACAGCGAGATAAAACGGGAAAACTAAAAATTAGAAACTTAAAAATTTTGTAACAGTGTGCTAAAAAAGGATAGAATGTCTTCACACTGTTCCGCGTACAATGCATTTTGAATGAAACAAAGCACACCTTACCATTTGCTTACATTTGCACCATTTGGTAATGGATTGAGTCCAATATACTTATATATCCGCTAAGATGAAAACAAGCATTTGAATATACCTCAGTTGCTCTGATTATGCCTAAATCGTGTTCCAAATTGCCGTAGAGTTTGTACATGCTTCTTCTTATTATATACATTAACCAAAGTGTAATGAAATGCTAATACGTTACTAAGGCATATCGGGTCCGCTGAAACTCCTCGGCTGTGTGATAATTTCGTTTCCAGGTTATGCACTTGGGTGCACATTAACTCGCACAAATTAGCTTTTCAAAGAATTTTTTTTCATGAACAGCATCCATAAAATTATTAATTGGAAGAGCGACAAAAGGCCACGCTGCTCCTGTTTCATTTCGATCAGCAGGTCGCATCTCTTTATTAATTATGAAAGTGAGGTCGTGCCAGCCCAGCGCACCACCTGACAGCGGCACATCAGCGGTCATTGCTCACTGGCGGCAAGAGATTGCCTCAGCAATGCTGAGTCAGCGCGGCAATGATTCAACACAATCGAATTTTAGCAAGTACTTGCATGATTGTAGGCACATTAATAAACTTACATTACTTTTATCGATGTTTTCAGAATTAATGTATGTAATAAAATGGAAAATGGGTATATAAGAAAATGGGGAAATATGTCCTATTATTAAGGACATTCAGGGCACTGAAAGAGACTACGTTCCTGTTGAACCAAAGAGACGCTCATCTTTAACATAGCAAAAGCACTAACAAAGTTTGTACAGAAAGAACAATCACACATGAACTACAACTTAATGCAGGCCCGCTGTTGTTCGTTCTCTATACTAGTGACATGTTTTCTTCGCTTGAAAACACGATGATCAACTATGCCGACGATTCAACTTTGATAGCTGTTATACCTGCTCGTCGCCTGCGTGATGCTGTCGCTCAGTCTCTGAATAGGGATTTGGCGCGCATTAGCGCATGGTGCTCGGCCTGGAGTATGAAGCTGAATGCCAGTAAGACCAAGTCGATGATTGTCAGTCGGTCTCGGACACTTTCACCGCAGCATCCCGAACTGGAGATTGGTGACACTTTGCTTCAGGAGTCTAGCTCATTGGAGATTCTAGGTGTTGTTTTTGATGGGAAGCTTACTTTTGAGCCACATGTGAGGAGGTTGGTGTCACGTGCTTCCACTAAGATTGGGCTACTGCGTAAGGTGAATTCCGTGTTTGGTGATAGTCAGGTTGCCCGCTGATGTTTTTATGCTTTTTTGCTGCCTGTGTTGGAGTATTGCTCCCCGGTCTGGGCTTCAGCTGCTGATACTCACTTACGTCTGTTGGACCGACTTGTTAGTTCAGCCAGCCGGCTGTGTGCTGATAATGATCTGGTGAACCTGTCCCANGTAGTGGGCGGCCGGCACCTTCCACCCCAGGCACCTGCCCTCAGTCTCAGTAGTGGGCGGCCGGCACCTTCCACCCCAGGCACCTGCCCTCAGTCTCAGTAGTGGGCGGCCGGCACCCTCCACCCCAGGCACCTGCCCTCAGGCTCGGCACAAAACTTCTCCCAAGATCTTTGAAGACGGCGGCCTTTGCGAGCGACCTCAGGTGATCCGCGAACCGCTGCAGGCCCTCCGCGCTCCCGCAGTTTTGTAAGGAAATGCTCTATAGTAACCCATGATGAGCTAACGCTTCTGGTTCTCCAACTGGTCATATGCTCAGATTTTACGAAGTGTGCCAGGGAAGCCTGTTCACACGCTGGCTGATAGGGATACCGTCACCACCAGGAGCTCGTGCGGGGATTGTAAAGTAATTTTTACCAAGAACGTATCAACCGGCGTATGACTACAGAATATCACAAGCCATGGGTGGGATATAGCTAACTTGCTATGAATTTTGACAGAGTCTAAATTCATTAGTGCATATCCGCAGTGAATACAGGAGAGTGTAAAAGTAGGTGAAACAGTTGCGTATTTTATTCTCACTCGAGTCTTCAGCGAAAAAGGGGGCAACTGACAGCGAGATAAAACGGAAAAACTAAAAATTAGAAATTTAAAAATTTTGTAACAGTGCGCTATAAAAGGACAGAATATCTTCACACTGTTCCGCGTACAATACATTTTGAATGAAACAAAGCACACCTTACCCTTTACAGTACTTACTTTTGCACCATTTGGTAATGGATTGATTCCAATATACTTATATATCCGCTAAGTTGAAAACAAGACATTTAAATTTACCTCAGTTGCTCTGATTATGCCTAAATCGTGTTCCAAATCGCCGTAGATTTTGTACATGCTTCTTCTTATGTACATTAACCAAAGTGTAATGACAAGGCTATACAGGCTCTAACGTTACTAAGGCATATCGGGTCCGCTGAAACACCTCGGCTGTGTGATAATTTCGTTTCCAGCTTATGCACTTCGGTGCACATAACTCGCGCAAATTAGCTTTTCAAAGAATATTCTTTTACATGAACAGCATCCATAAAATTATTAATTGGAAGAGCGACAAAAGGCCACACTGCTCCTGTTTCATTTGGATCAGCAGGTGCCATCTCTTTATTAATTATAAAAGTGAGGTCGTGCCAGCCCAGCGCACCACTTGGCGGCGGCACATCAGCGGGCACTGCTGATTGGCGGCGAGAGATTGCCTCAGTAATGCTGAGTCAGCGCGGCAATGATTCAGCGCAATCCAATGTTAGCAAGTACTTACATGATTGTAGGTACACTCTTTCAAATTAATAAACTTACATTACTTTTATCGATGTTTTCAGAATTAATGTATGCAATAAAATGGAAAGTGGGTATGTAAGAAAATGGGGAAATATGTCCCATTATTAAGGGCGTTGAGTGCACTAAGAGAGACTACGTTCCTGTTGAAACCAAAGAGGCGCTCATCTTTAACATAGCAAAAGCGCTTAAAAATATATTCCGTAGCAAAACAAAGTTGGTACAGAAAGAACAATCACACATGAACTACAACTTGATGCAGGATAACTAACTATTCACATAATCGCTAACGTACCAAAACCAGCAAACGAAAATATTCGTCATGAAGCAGCGGCCTATCTGGATCCAAAACCGTGATCTACTCCGAAGACAGCAAAGGCCTACTCCCACAGTCCAAAACAGAGAAACCTTCCCGAGAGGAATCATGCCATTGATATTCGTCATACAGCGGCGAAAATACCAAATGTGAGCAAAGGAATGCGCCAAGAAAACTTGCAACGCAGTTATTTAGTTATTCGCAAGGCTTGCAGTATGCACGGAATAAAAGTTTTGAGTGACTATGACAGCACAATTTATGGCCGGACACTCCTCCTGCTGATCTTCCAAGTTCTCACAGGGACACGGCCGCTGCAGCGCTCGACAGTTACTGAGGTCTAATATTTGTTTGCTCGACGCTGCCACATCCAAATGTGAGAGATATGAGAGACGAAATTTGCTGGGCCCTAGGGCGTGAAATTCTTGAAACAGTGGGACCGGTGAAAATAGGAATTCTGCCATGTGAATATGAATAGATCCAGGCGACAACCAGAGCTTGTGGGAATAGAAATTAAGGGGCGACAATTGTAGTATGTCATGATAGAAATTCTACGAAGTGACTCGACACAGACGGCTGCACTGGTAAAGCACACATGCTTTAGAATGACTTAAGTAGAAGTGAGAACAGTAGTTTTTAGAGAATTTCTCGGCAATGACTCGACAGAAAGCTCTTTGATCTTCAAAACTTTATATCATTCGAAGACAGCAATTCTGTGAAATGATCTTACTCATGCGGTAGTCAGATTATGTGAGAATACACTTAGAACGGAAATAATAGCTTTAGCACAAAATTGACCATATCTCATTTTTCGCGATCAAATTTTCATTAAACTTGCAGGGAAATCGTGACATCTTTCGGCAACATTGTTGAGTTTGTTTACATTTTGCCGTGTCTCTTGATTGATAACTCTTTGCATTTTCTTCACTTCGAGGTGAACGACAATAATAGTTTCTTGTATATTCTGCTAAAATGGGACGTAGAAAGCTCTAACTAACGAGGAGAAAGAAATTATCATCAAAGAAACTGCTAAAGGTACCTCTTCTGATGTTATTGCCCAAAAATAGGGCACTATATTGACAGAGTGACAAGTATCTTGAAGGACCCTTCACCACGGAAAAAACGATCAGATGCTGGGTAGCCAAGGACTGTTATTGACAGAGACACGAGAAATGTGGTTCGTCAGATACGTAAAAAAACCGGGCAAACAAGTAAATCAATTTTTACGGTTGCTGGGCTTTCTGAAGTGCCTAAAACCACAAGAAATGACATCCTTCGTTCCATTGCTTCTATCAAATCTCCTCTGACCCCAAGACATAAATTTTGAGGATGGAATGGGCAGAGAAATACATGAAGATCAACATGAATCATGTTCTTTTCACCGACAAAACCAGGGCAACCCTTGATGCACCTGATGGGTGGAGTAAGGGTTGGGTGCTACATGGAGGTGAGTCTCATCAACGCATAAAACGTCAACAACAGAGAGGTGGTGTTATGATATGGGCTGGTATCATAGAGGATCAACCTGATGGCCTGAAAATTACATCAGTATGATACTGTGACATGTTAAAGGAAGCCTTGGTCCCATGGCTGGATGACATACCCCTTTCCTTGCTTCGCAACTTGATTTTCATGCATGATAATGCGCTTTTCACTCTGCCCGTACTACCACAGCATTTCTGGACTCTTTGGTATTCCATGGAGAGAAACTGATGCTTAGCCACAGAGCTTACCTGACCTAAACCCAATTGAAAACTTCTGAAAAAGGAAATTTACGCAGATGGAAGACAGTAGAGCTCAAAATCTGTCTTGTGGGATGCTGTTGCTGCAGCAAGGGCAGTTCCACCTTCTGGAATAAAGAAACTAACTGTCTTTATGGATTCAAGGGTTATTGAAGTTATTAAACGTCATGGGGGTCATGTTGGAAAATAGGACTTTTTTCAGTCATTGTAAACGCTTGACTCATGATTTCTTGCTGAATACATATTTTTCTTTTTAGTGTTGTTCATTTTTGTGCCTTTGGTGATATAAAACTGTGAATATATATTTTTTGTCAAAAAGCTAGTACCGCCGCTCAGTGAAATTAGTAAAATTGACAAAAAACTAAATTTTTCTGGAACCAGCACGCTTAGTCGTTTGAAAATCTACACACACAATGAGCACCATAAATCTAACTTTCTACAAAATTTTCAACGAAATGTATAGCCAAATAGTCGAAATGTTGTTAATTCTGCGATAAAGCGATTATTTCCGTTCTAAGTGTGGATATTTTCTGGGGAGACTCCGAGAAGAGCAAATTTTGCGGAATGAATAAACTGAATCGACAGTTAGATCTCATAAAAGTGAGTTTCTTTAGAGCACCTAATTTAGTACGCAGATGAAGTATTACTTTACGTTAATTAAATACATGGAACCTGGATGTCCTTTATTTTCATCGATTAGAAGTTAAAATCTTTGTAATACACCGGGTACCCATAAAGTCTCTCTCCAATTTAGTGCTGTCTATTTATCATATTTTGCAGGACTTCATGGAAACGCGATATACGTAATGTACACCTACGATTTAAGAGGCAAGCGAGTTCCGCACCAAATATTAGGTAAGCTAAAAAGTCCGTTCGTTGCTTTGGTGGAAATCCATGTTCATTTTCCACACTTGTTTTTGATGCGTTGAGAATACCTGCGATATGCCTGGCCGTCAGACTCCAGTCTTGTTCGACCACAGCTGTCAGTTAGTCGACGTCAATCTCTTTGGGGCGGCCACAGCGGGGTGCACCTCTTACTGAAAAAGTGCCTGATGGAAATCGAGTGAACAACTTGTGGCACACCCCTTCTGAAACAGCAGTGTCTGTATACACACTGCATATTTTGCGGCAAGGTTCTGTTGCTTTGTCTCCTGTCCTGCAGTAAACAAGCTCGAGATGGCGACAGTACTCGCCTAGTGCTCCATTTCAAGGCTCAACTGCAAGCAAAAAAGTTAGTACCATTTTTTCCTGTTGGCTTATAACACACTGATGTCAACATAGTCACTGTACCGAATACTGTCTCCAAAGAAAAATAACATAGGAACAATGATTAGAAATCCAGACAGTTGATGCTAAAAACTTACTTTTGGCTAACCCAATATTAGAACCAAGCTATTAACAAGCGGGTTAATCTAATTCTGCTTACCATAACCTCATAACAATGACAACTGGGTTATATTGGCATAGTCATTCCTTTAAATGTTCCCATTAAGATATAGTTATTTAGTGACTAAAGACACACTAAAGCAGCAAACTTTTCAACGTACAAACGATAACAATAAAGTTTGCGAGCAGCATTTACAGGAGCAGTTGGCCCAATTTACATTTCCCTTAACTGCAACGGAAGCACTCGAGCAAATACACGAGGCAGTCGAATCAAGATAAATATGGTCCCGGAAATTGCCCTTCTTGTATTAGCGACCTGCTCTGAACTTAGTCAGCGAGAGCACCAGAGCAGAGTAAAGCTTAGGCGCGCATGGGTGAGCAGTGACGTGCTTAAGATACTATAGAGAGCAGTGAGTTTTAAAAGAAAGAAGTAAGTCCCAACCTTCATGGGACGATAGAACTATCTGAGGAGGAAGACAGGCAAAGTGAGGCGGTAAAGGTGAAGTCAACTGGACACAACCGAGAAATCCACATACACTGGTTCGTCATGCAGATCTACTTAGGTAAGATTGTTGGCCCTAAAAGAGTGCACGGCTGCAGTCGATCACAGATTGTCACAGCTATGGAGTAAGAGACGGAAGGCTCGTGCGATAACTGCAACCTTAGCCAACCCCCTTTCCGCTTAGGATCAGTACCTACCACCTGTAATAGCGTCTAAACGACGGAAATGCCGACTCAGCGTGCCAAGAGCCGCAAGAATTTCGCAGTTTAGCAGATAACCTCGATCCAATGTGCTGGCATTTGCGAGTCACACTCCACAACATCCCGCCACTAAGGGTGGCGGCGGCAATGGGTTTGGTTATGTCATGTCATTACAGAAATAATAGAAAATCCGTTTGAACGTGTGCAAGACGACAAGGCAGTGGCGTTTAATTAAGACCCCACTTCGAAACCACGGAGGAGCCAGTCGAGGAAGGTTCGGCAACAGCTGGCTAGAGCGCCTGCTGTTGCCTTGGCGTCACAGTGCGGGAACGGCTGAACATCAGTTGCTGTCGGACTCCAAACTTGCTCGAGGTACTGGCACTGGAGGCCGCTAGCTTCCAAACGTTTTTCTTAGGCAACGCTTGCCAGAGTCCAGTAAGACTACAGGCATGCGTCGCCCATTTCTTGCCTTAGTTGATATAATTATTGCAAAAAATGAAAATCTCATATTCAGATAGGCAGATGCCTAAAGAACAGAACGTCTTCACACCACTCAACCCCTGGAAATGAAACACGGAACAGTTCAGACTGAATTATAAGTGCATAAACAAAATCTGGGTTAACGGCCAGGCAGTCATTGACCTTCGGAAGAATGAGCAGCAGAGAAAAGCTGCTCAACAGCTACGGCTCAGCTCTCGCTCAACTCGACCCACAGCGCCGGCAACGGTGCCTGGGTAATGACTAAGATGGTGGCTGAGTAAAAACAAGAAATTTGCAGGATACAACGAAAAAAAATCAGGCAACCTAAGCTCAGAGGAGCACCGCGCAAACGAACCGCTTGCCGGGAAAGAAGAAATAAAAAGTGAACCTCTGAAGGATGTCCCTGATCGGAAACTCAGAGGCGTTTATTCGGTGTCGACCAGGCAAGATGTTTAGGCAACATATGGAGGTCTCCTGAGGATGCGCATCCCTCAGCGTGAGATGAGCAAACTTAACTAACCTAGCACTAGCCGTATGGCTCAACGCTCCTGAGGACACCAAGGTAATCAGATACCTTTGATAAATGACAGTAAAAACTGAAGTCGCATATTTAATTACACAGGTCTTTCAGCAACATATACTTGCAAACTTTTTCCTCTCGATAATGTACATGAATTTTCATATTCCTATAGGAACTTACATCATTTACATATTTCATTTATATTTTCCCAAAGTATGAACACAGGCCTTCTACCTACCGGACTTTCTATACATAACGGCCGCACACCGTCGCACGCAAATCGTGGGAGGTTCAAATACAACTGAGATATGGCGACAGAATAGCTCATGGAGCAGCGTAGTGGTATGGCGGCCCCATGAGCGTGAAGCGATAACAAACAGGAGTATAATAATTTCATTATTATATTGAAAAAAACACGTACCGGACAGAGCAATGTCATCTCTTCTGCAGCGTCGCTGCGTCGTCATCACCGCGTCCGCAAAACTGCAGGAGTGCAGCGAAGGGTCGAGCAGCGCCGGGCATCAATTATTCCAGCAAAAAGTCCGAGCTCCAGGACGTGATTTTTGATGCAGAAGAAGTGATTGCGCAGTTCAAGTTAGTTGCAGTCTAAGTTTTCTTCTTGATGGATGGAGTGGGACAGAAAGCAAAACTTGTGGGGCGATGCGACGCTTTCGCTATGAAATGTTAACTTTTTCGGCTGCTCAGTTACATAGTTGATGGCTGAAGGTAAAAAGTCAGGTCAATTTGACGGCACGCAGCAATACGGATATTCCCATGCATTGGTTTGTACTGCGGGAAAACTCTCGCATGGCTGCAATCGGCAATAGATCGTCAGAGATATGGCATCAAAAGCTGAAGACTCATGCGCAACTGCGCCTCCCTCCCCCGAACCGTCACCTTCGAAATCGACCGTGAATGTCACAAAAGTTGACCTATAAGTACCAACGTTGGAACTGCATACTCATGATCCATCTTAAATAATAAAAATTGGAGTACTAAAAAACTAATCGCAGTTAAACGATAAATTTCACCTATACACCTACACGCACATAGCACGGCATCACAAGCCTATAGGGTCAGGCCCAGGAAGCTGTCGTAGGGAGAAACATTATGTAATGAGGCGACATTAACACAAACAGCCTGTGCCAGAAGTCAGCGAATTACAGCAAGTGACTATTAAATTTTAGTCTCAAGGCCTGATGAAGAGGCTGCAGAATATTACAAGTACTTCATCAGTAGCATACGGTGAGCTCATGGTGTCAAAAGATAACTGTTACTGGTGCCTGAAGTTGTCCGCAGGTACCGCATATAATTAACATCGATACGACCGATAATGTGCAATGCTTGTCACGACATGGGAAATGGTTCCTTGAAATTCAGTATGCAGGATTAGAAAAAAAAAATTTCCTAGAAACTGTACCGGGAATGTAGTTAAGGTCAGCTCGCTTGTTGAACCGCTTCCATCCTCTCTGATACAGAAGATGAACTTTTAAAAATGAAATAAATGTTCACACTTCCTGTGAGGTGCTCCTTGTACCCTAGAACGATTTGGAAACTACGATACAATAGACTTTAGACTGCTGCAGCCCAAAAGTCGCTGTTGAGCAGAGTGCTAGTCCTGTATTGCATGCAACGTTAATAATAAAAACTTAAACCTAAACAGCGTAAAGAAATAGTCAGAAAGCAAAAAAATAAAGAACCGCAGGAATAAAAGCACGAAGATTGTAATGCACAGCAGTGGTGGAGCCAGTGGCAACTTTTTAGAAATTACGGACATTTTGCGGAGTAGAACCTTGACTTACCGTGTCCAGTAATGCCAGTTTTTAGCTGATCATTAATTCAAAATCGCGAGTTGCAGCTTAAGGGAAGAGGAGCGTGGGCATGCACAAGCGTAAGGGCTTTTCGCGCTCTTATTCCAGGAAAATTTAATTTATAAAATAGTGGTAGGGAAGACTCGCCGCCTCCAGCACAACATTATATTCACTCGCTCCCGCAGGCGTGCAAGAAATATAATATACTGTTCCAGTTAAAATTTAATTTAAAAGACATAGTGTAGCCAGACACAGTAAGTGGACGTGATGTCGATACCGGTACAAGTTTACGTAATCTAAACAGTCCAACAGTCAATAGTTATTATGTGCGAAAAGCAAAACCGAATTATTTAGATCACATATAACTTAAGCTAGCCAAATTCGTAATCCTAGCACATGTAGGGCTGGAGTTGCGGTTGCAGTAATACAACTGGAAGTTGGGCGTATTGCTTGCGCAAGTTTTCCTGTCTGTGTACTTGGGAATTTTTGCTGCCTGGATGGCTGGACGTATGGTTCGCTTGACCATTTTGAGACTGTGCTGCGTAGCTCCCCGTGTGACGTCACGTGGAGCGAAAAACGTCGGTGTTGCGCGAGTGTCAATATTATTCCTAACTCATTTATACCATTATTGGTGCTACACTGGGCTGGTGTTTGATGTTTGGCTGTTTTGAACACGGAAAAAAGAATTGCGGAAGCTTCTTCGATTTCCCTTAAGAACGGAGAAGCGAAAATAGTCGGTTTTGGCAGCATTAGTATACAGGTATATACTCACTTTACGCGGCCACCGGTAACGTCGAATGTACTCCACACATTCAATTCTCCAGCAAAACGATAAGCTACTGGGTACGTAGTAATTATGAGTTAGGTATTCAGTTTTCCTCCCAAATTGCCCCAAGTAACCACAAACAATACTAATTTTTATTAAAGAAATGATGAAAATCGCAATACAATATTTCTTGTTAGGCTGTGACTGCTTGTCTAGCAATGTTGGCCCCAATTCCCAAAATTAAAGCTCTCTGCAAAAAATTGAAAGAAAATGGTATGACGACGGGGAAACGGTTTATAATTACTGAACGACGGCCTTCAAACGGCTCAAATACTTAAAGTTAAGCTGATAAAACAATTCCTCCGTTTGAAAATTTGTAATACTGCAATAAGAAAAACTCTTTAAAATACAAATTGCACAGGTACAGTTGATACAAATGAACTTACAATTACTTCTAGAGCGTTTAATACTCCTCCGACAATACCTATGCAACCAATAACCATAGCAAATATAATATAGATTGCAAGAACAACAGTCCGTAACCAGTTTTTATTCTTTCCGGCACCCTCCATGCAGGCAAAGCTCCTATAGACACGAAACTGTGCTGCCTATTTGTGATGCGAAACTTTGTCTCCTTCAGGCATAAGGTTACTTATCTTGATGACGTCACAAGAGTTTAGAGAAAAGGGGACATTGGTAGAAGTAAAGTCAACTTGACCGTACCCCCAACAGCGAAACCCATACGCACTGGTTTGTGCTGCAGATATAAGCCAACTGGCCCCATAAGAGTATACAGCTGCAGTCGACCAAAGATCGTCTAGAGCTATGGCGCCAGTCGCGGAAGGCTCCATGCGACAGGCTGCGACCCACGACCCTACCCATTGCTGGGTCAGTAAACCCACAGCAGTACGCAGACCGGATGCTGAGAGCACGTCAAGCGCCGCGAAGAACTTGCCTACTTTGTAGAGAGGCTTCAACCAGCGCCCGTGAAAGTCAATGTCAGAACCTTTAGTCTAGTGCCACTGCGGGTCTAAAGCAGACTTTTCGAGGATAGAGCGCCCGATGACAGCACTGTACAGCAACGCATCTGTTCACTAATACTGGAGGGAGGAGGTCAGCTAAAACGTCACCAGCCCCCTTTCCTTTTATGACATCAGTCCCAGTGCCAAGGATAGTCCCATTACTGGAACACAGGGCAAGGAGTGCAGCCCGTAATGACATTTTGGCCCAAGCTCTTACCATCACAATGGACCACGTTTCTCGAAGGCTTAACATATCCACGGATGTACTGACGTCACACTACACACTATCTATTACTATCATCTTTTGACGTCGGCAGAGCACTTTTTGTATGTAGAGGTACCTAAAACTTCACTAGAGACAGTTGCTAAACGATTGCTGACGCAACGCTTAACATTTGGCACATCTGATCGACACACACCTCTATATGCCAGTAAACAATAAGCCTTCGAACACCTTGTACGAGTAAGAGTACTACATACGGAGAACAAGAAACTATAGTATGAACTCGCCTTAATACTGTAGTTATTTTAGGGAGGACAGGTCGGTAGTGACATGAAAGCCTCTATGCCGTCACACGAAAAGGCCGCGAGCGCAGTCTGGTGGCCTTGGCTCGTAAGTTACCAACACAATTTACTAACACATTCTGACACACTATATTAGTAACCAACACGTATAATGAATTAAATGAGCTGCCTACACCAAGTCATGTAATTGTTTGGTGCATTTCCCTGCAGGGAGTTGGAGGCACAGCAACAGCAGAACTTCTGAGCAGCGTCGTCAGTAGTATGGAGTCATCCATGTTCAGGCCCCTCTACTGTTGTTAATACGCACGAGCGACCGCTGCTGCCTGCGGTGTTTTGCATGCGCTTACTTACGAAATGAGACGCCTTCAGTAACTCTTAATATGCTTGTCGTGCTCTCTAATTTTCCTGCCGCAGAATAAAGCCAAGAGTCAGGAATAAACTGGGCTTGCTTGCTGGCGCGGCTGCTTCACATTCTCTTGTGAAGCAAGACGAGGCCAAACCGGTCAGCGATAATTTGAGGCTCGGTGCGACTGAATTAAGACTTACAGCATACATTACAGAGATGCCCACACTGCTGCCTTACAAGTTCGAGTGCACGCTGCCACTTGTGGTATTTTCATTTAAAATTGTGGAGCAAAGCCAAAAAAATAACTGTGAAGTGTGAGGTATATGCGTTACGTAGTCCAGCACACGTACACTTAATGCCACAGTCATCAAAAATACTTTCCACGCGTTCATAAGAACTATAAATTTTCATAATTTTATCTCGAAAACATTAGTCACCTGGGACTTTATCAATCAGCAAACTAAAGGCGTCTTTTTGTGGCCACGCTTGCGATCAGAATCACCGTGATCATGATCATCGTGATCATTAAAAAGCACAAAAACGGTCAACGATTTTGTAAACAAACCAGTGACGCCATATCAATTTTCGAAAAATATATTTTAGTGTATTTTCAAGGAAAATAGTAGGGAATGGATTTATTACGAGCTTTTATTTATTTTGAAGCCAATGCATAACTGAACTAGCAGTATTTAAAGAATTTTGAACATAGACACGCATAAAACTAAGGAAACTACAATTTTGGAAGTCAATACTACAAACAACCATCATAACATCATTCAATTTATCCTTAAATATAAGAAAACATCGCGACCTTGCATTTCAAATTTTGAATTTTTACTTGTCCAACGGCTGGAATCACTCTTTGATCACGCATGATTAGCCTGCGGAGGNACGCTGCAATCAATTCTCACCACTGATCACGGTTGATTGCTATCAGAATCACGTCAAAATGCGGTCACAAAAACGCGCGAATCATGAGCGATCAGGGGGAATCATCCGCGCGGAGGTCACAAAAAGACGCCTTAAGTAGACGATGGGTCAAAGAAATCTCTATTGATCAAAGAAAACATTCAGCAACAGGTAGAATGCCTGGTGGACAACTTTTCTTCATGGAGGCGAGGATGCCGAAAGCAGAGATTTTTCAAAATTATGCTAACAGAACCGCCTGAAAATTTATTACAACAGAGGCCGGACGGCGGCGTGCACGACAAGGGTACGGGAGTACTGCACCCATACATGCACTCCTACCCCTCCCCCCCCCAGCAATAAGGTAGGTACGCAAGGGGCAGAAGAGCGCCGCCTCGGGGCCGCTAGGGCGTCCTCTATGCCCGGGCTGCCATACAGACGCTATTCGTATTCAGCGGCAGCCAAATTGAAATTGCGTTTGTCATCCGAAAGCAAGCGAAGGTTACAGAATGAAGAGCACCGCTCTCCGGTCGAGTGAGTGGTCGCCTTTAACGGCTGGTGCCTGGCTTGGGCTTCCGCTCTGCAGCTGGTGCTGCTGCTGAGGTCCCGCCGCTCTGCAGCTGGTGCCGCTGCTGNGGTCCCGCCGCTCTGCAGCTGGTGCTGCTGCTGAGGTCCCGCCGCTCTGCAGCTGGTGCTGCTGCTGAGGTCCCCCGCTCTGCAGCCATACGCTGGTCTTGCTGCTGAGGTCCCACCACTCTGCAGCCATACGCTGGTGCTGCTGCTGAGGTCACGCCGCTCTGCAGCCATACGCTGGTGCTGCTGCGGAGGTCCCGCCGCTCTGCAGCCATACGCTGGTGCTGCTGCTGAGGTCCCGTCGCTCTGCAACCATACGCTGATGCTGCTGCTGAGGTCCCGCCGCTCTGCAACCATACGCTGGTGCTGCTGCTGCTGAGGTCCCACCGCTCTGGAACCATACGCTGGTGCTGCTGCTGAGATCCCGCCGCTCTGCAGCCGTACACTAGTGCTGCTGCTGCTGCTGAG
>LQNS02000211.1:37705836-37722644 GCA_001587735.2 Parhyale hawaiensis
TTTCTCCTCTCGTTTCCCCAATCCTCTATATCCTACTAACATAATGGCAATAGCTCAAAGAGGCCGGGGTGTTAGTCCCAGTGTCTCTTTGGGAATGGGCCTCTTGGTTCGTCTACTGCCACCTATCTAATCTAACTGTCACTGAACTGAAAAACAAACCCCCTGAGCTCCTCCAGAACGTCGCAAAAAGGACAATTAAGAAGGACCGTAACGTTGCATCAAATTTTAATACAGTAATTCATTAAGTTATTAAATTTTATTCCCGTATAGTTTTAAAGAAACCGACTAGTGGACGGTTTTAAACCTGTCGAAAGGAGGAAAAAGTGCTCAAACTAAATGATGTCGATTATTGTAATATTTTAGCAGTGCTTTAGTACAGTATTATTATGAAAAATTGCCAGATTTACCACATGGGGAGGAGGGTACAAATGGGACATTGAACGTAATCGCCATTATATAGTGAAGATAGATTCAAAAATCAGGTGTACTCTACGCTGCCAGAGATATATCTACAGTGAAAACAAAAACAGGGTAGACACGGCCGAACCTCGCCGTAATTGGTTAAGGGACAATAGCCAGCAGAAGCGGAACCACTCCGATGAAATGCCGCTATCGCGTCATCCAATAACAGAGACAGTGTCTGAGGTCTGTTCGACACTGTGTATAGGTATTCTGGCAAGACAAATCTATGCAATGTAGCGACAGTTCCGGCTGCCGGCAAAGATAATGCACTAGTTACGATATTTGTAGTACCTAAGAAGTGACATCCGACTGAAGAATTAATTATGTTTTTGCCAGCAAAGTGCCGCCAAAATCACAGGCAGAAATATCTATCAGGTGGCGGCACGTGATCCTTGCACCCTAGCAGTATCTGTGCAATAAAGCTATGCACCTCGGAGCCAAGCTGGGCTTTGAAAAGTTTACGATGCAACAAAGGACATCGTAAAGGCTTTTAGTACAAGCCCTGCAGTGCTGTGAGAACGGGACGGATGCACCACAAAAATTATCGCCAGTACAGAGGGACTCACAAGCGTGCCATAATAACCATTCGATCACAATGGACAAACTTTTCTGCCCTGAAGTGTTCACACATTATATGCACGAGATACAAATTAGCAGTACTCTTGGTACCGGAGTAATTTTATGTAGTGTCGTATGTTCATCATTTGCTGGTTGGCATATTTTAGTATATGTCATATTGACTGTTATTCCCATTCGAAAGTTAATCATGCATTACACTGTTTGGAAATTCTACACCAGGATTTTCTCAGGTTCGATAAAAAAGGTCAGCTGGGAATGCATACTCAGCAAAATCTAATCTGCGTTTACTTGGAATTTTGCATTTCTACAAACGGCAGTTAGTGTAGTTTGTTGCATCGGGTGCCACGAATACTGAAGTTGCAAAACGTCGCAAGTACGAAACGCAAAGACAGAGCGTCGCAAACTTTCAGAGGTTTCTTCAAATAATACGCCTTTTGAATATTGCATTGATTTTGGCAACACACATCCTTCATACAGTTTTATACTAAATTTATTGTCTGTGGGACCAAAACTATCCAAGTTCTTGCCCTTAAAACGACTTCCGCTAAGATTATCGAAAGCTTGGCAAAAATAAAATACAAAATCCAGAGGTCGCATTACATAAAAGGCCTGAAAATAAGGAACCTGGATTCCCCTTATATTTCAATCACTTAACTTTAAAAAATATACACGCAGACCGCACCTTTCACCCCAGATTCGGAAAGAGGCCAGAGTACCTCCAGTGCTCGGTCTCCTACTCCCAGGGAGGACGAAGTCACCGATATCGATGAGAGGTAACCATTCGCGACCCAATATTGCTTCTCTGCCCAGTACGCGAGGCCCTCCAGAGCCCCCACAATATGCACACGTCGCGCCGCCGGCCATTATGGAATAGGTTCTCTGCTTTAATGTAAACCCAGCCGAGGAGACTGGAACGAGCTTCTCGCAGGCCGTCCGTCACCAAAATATGAAAGCAAATACCTTGTGAGGGCCGATGAACCTTTCATCAATAAGGGAAGTGTCACGGCCGACACTGAACGTAATCGCTTTAGCCACTGGGAGCGACTGGAAAGCAGTGCGGAACTTGAGGCTGTAGTGCTTTGATCATCAATCGACTGAAAAATATCAGTAAAAGTAAAAGCAAATAGGCATCCTATGGCAACAGGAAGTTCTCCTGAGTGGCAATGTGATTTAATATATGTACCTATGTCGTAACCCTGCACTTGCTAAAGGTAACAGGCGCAACCTTGCTGATACTAGACTGTGTCATTTTACTACAAGACTCTTTGTCCCATTGTATGCCTAGTACAAAAAAGCCTTAGTAGCGATGCGGCACAGGCCTGGAACAAGTAGGGTTATGGTGAAAAAAATGCATTTCTCAGTGTAGAAGCCGCATCAAGAAATCTAGTTTCGTAGCCCGGCCTAGAATATTAGGGGAAATAAAATTAAAATGGCTAAAATAACACGTGTTTGAATAAAACCTTCGCCAGGTTCCGTGGCTCGATGATCGCAATTAATACACTCGCCTCTGCACAACGCAGAATAGTTTTTGTGTGGCACATCGTACAGAAAAAATTTTGACAGTAATCAAATATAATGCAAGAAAGAATTAATGCGTTGAGCGAGTAAAAATGTACAAAACGATACATTTTCAAAAGATAGAGCAAGTCTACAAAGCTTACAAAAAACTGTCCAACCTCCGCCATAGAAACATTTTTTAGAAATGCCATCAAAGCCACGAACATTACCCTAAGTGAGATATACGTCTCGCTGACGATCGTGCGGTTAGGTCAGAGGTGGATTTGCATTTTCGGGCTATGAGAAATATTAAAAGCATAAGCCCTAGGACAATTTTTAGGCTATTAACCAACGTCGCCTCTATAAACATCGCATAGAGCGTAAAGTCAATGATAGGTAAAGCTAGTACTACACTGCAGCGACAACCGGCTATCACTAGTAACAATGAACACATAGAAAATTCGACCTTCAACTACTCGTAAATGTGGAATTGACGTAGAAGTACGAGTTAAACTAGGATATGGATCCTGTAGAAGCAGTGAATAATACATATACTTTACAATAAATGAGTCATGCCAACAAACTTGTGTAAAGCTACGCGATGAAGAAAGCTTGGTTCCAGCCACTAGCAATATTTCCAGCAACATCTGCCTCAGCGATGTGCCAAACAAGTTTTTTTCTTGCATACGCAGCAAATTGAAAAAAGAAAAAAGTGCTTGATGCACCCAGCGATAAGGTAGCAACGCTGCTGCTCCATGTGATCCGGCAGTCCAGAAACTTTTGAATTAAAAACTTTTGGCAGGTAATAAAATTTCTATTAGCATGTCTTAACGCAGTGTTCGCCCCGAAACTCTGGCATATGAAATCGGCTAAATGCTTAGCAATGTTAAGCACGAAATAATAGTTTCCAATGCGGCACGTTTATATCTGAATTTTGAAAAACAACTCTGACCATTTATTTGCTGCACACACGCCGTTAGAAACTCGTTTCCAAGTGTAAGCAAAACAGGAAATTTTTCTTTTTTTTTTTTTTGAGTCCGTAACGAAAGAGCATTGCTCAATTATTCATCAAAGTCGGCGGAAGTCGCTGGCCCAACAGCAGAGCAAATGATCGTGAAAGCGCCAGAAACTTTCTGGCCTGCATGTAAGGTGCTCTTGCATCAACAATGATGATGATGATGATGATGATAACCTCCTACACTGATACTGTTAGCGGTGACAACGTCACCACGGTAGACGCGAGGTCATCAAGACCAGAACCAACTGCAACACTCTGAGAGCGCATACTTCCGCCAAGCAAGGCAACGTTTACGAAAACTTCAAAATTGGTTCTGAAACTATTATTTCCTTTCTATCAGCCCAAAATCTGGTTATTTCTGCCTTTTGAGAGTAATAAGAGCTCATGTAATTTTCTTGAAGATCCGCCCGAAACTTTCGAGTTCTGTTCGGGAAAATAGATATCACCGACATTTGTTCACTTAAGTTTTTTAGCATTTCTAACAATTTTAAAAATTTGATAAAGATCTTTGTCAATCACATTTTGAGTTATGTTACTGACAAACATTCTGATAAACATTAGTAAAACGCACAACAAGACAAATAAATCATCACCAATATCAATTATGTCTGTTAATCAATATTGCTCATTGCTAAGAATTCCTGTAAATTTCATTAGGATCCGTTAATAACTTTTTGTCTTATATAGCTAACAAACCTATAAGCGAACATAGTGACACACAAACAAACAAACGGACGAACAGATCCTCACAAAATTTTGTCATTTACTCTTCGTGATATACCTAACAACCCATATAAATTTTATGCAACTCTGTGCATAACAAACAAACAAACAGTAGAACGGATTTTCACCAAAACTTAACCATCTGTTTCTCCTAACATGGCTGATAATCCCTGTAAATTTCATTAAGATCCGTCCATAACGTATTGAGTTATCTTTCAGTGGTTACAGACAAACATTCTTACAGACTCAACAAAAACAATCTCACCGGCGGATGTAACTAAAGCATGTCCACACCGTATAACAAACGCTTGGCCATTAAGACAAACTAAAGCATGGCGACACCATAACAGGCACAATGCCATCAAGACCTGCACAAACTTAAGCATGACAACACCATATAACAAACGCGAGGCCATCAAGACATGCAGAAACTAAAGCATGACGACACCACATAACAAACGCGGGGCCATAAAGACCAGCACAACCTAAAGCATGACAACACCATATAGCAGACGCGGGGCCATCAAAACCAGCACAAACTAAAGCATGACAACACCATATAACAAACGCGAGGCCATCAAGACCAGCACAACCTAAAGCATGACAACACCATATAGCAGACGCGGGGCCATCAAAACCAGCACAAACTAAAACATGACGACACCATATAACAGACGCAGGGCTATCAAGACTAGCGCAAACTAGAGCATGACAACCCCATAAAACAGACGGGGGGCATCACGAGCAGCACAAACTAATGCATGAAAACACCATATAACAGACGCGGGGCCATCAAGACCTGCACAAACTAAAGCATGACGACACCATATAGCAGACGCGGGGCCATCAAGAGCAGCACAAACTAAAGCATGACGACACCATATAAAAGAAGCGGGGTCATCAAGACCTGCACAAACTAAAGCTTGACGACACCATGAACAAACGCGAGGATATCAAGACCAGCACAAATTAAAGCATAATGACACCATATAACAGACGCGTGTCCAGCAAGACCAACACAAGCTAAAGCATGATGACACCATATAACACGCGTGGTCATCAAGACCAGCACAAACTACAGCATAATGACGCCATATAACTGACGCATGGCCAGCAAGACCAGCACAAACTACAGCATAATGACACCATATAACAGACGCATAGCCAGCAAGACAAGCACAAACTAAAGCATAATGACACCATATAACAGACCATGGCCAGCAAGACCAACACAAGCTAAAGCATAATGACACCATATAACAGACGCGAGGCCATCAAGACCAGCACAAACTAAAGCATAATAACACTATATAACAGACGCGGGGCCATCAAGACCAGCACAAACTAAAGCATGACGACACCATATAACAGACGCGGGGCCATCAAGACCNGGTCATCAAGACCTGCAGAAACTAAAGCATGACGACACCATATAAGAGAAGCGGGGTCATCAAGACCTGCACAAACTAAAGAATGACGACACCATATAACAGAAGCGGGGTCATCAAGAGCAGCACAAACTAAAGCATGACGACACCATATAACGACGCGGGGCCATTAAGACCTGCACGCGCTAAAGCATGACGACACCATATAAAAGAAACGGGGTCATCAAGACCTGCACAAACTAAAGCATGACGACACCATATAAAAGAAGCGGGGTCATCAAGACCTGCACAAACTAAAGCATGACGACACCATATAAGAGAAGCGGGGTCATCAAGAGCAGCACAAACTAAAGCATGACGACACCATATAAGAGAAGCGGGGTCATCAAGAGCAGCACAAACTAAAGCATGACGACACCATATAACCGACGCGGGGCCATCAAGACCAACCCAAACTAAAGCATGACGACACCATATAACAGACGCGGGGCCATCAAGAGCAACACAAACTAAAGCATGACGACACCATATAACCGACGCGGGGCCATCAAGACCAGCCCAAACTAAAGCATGACGACACCATATAACAGACGCGGGGCCATCAAGACCAGCCCAAACTAAAGCATGACAACCGAATATAACAGACGCGGGGCCATCAAGACCAGCACAAACAAGAGCATGACAACCGAATATAACAGACGCGGGGCCATCAAGACCAGCACAAACAAGAGCATGACAACCGAATATAACAGACGCGGGGCCATCAAAACCAGCCCAAACTAAAGCATGACGACACCATATAACAGACGCGGGGCAATCAAGACCAGCCCAAACTAAAGCATGACGACACCATATAACAGACGCGGGGCAATCAAGACCAGCCCAAACTAAAGCATGACGACACCATATAACAGACGCGGGGCCATCAAGACCAACCCAAACTAAAGCATGACGACACCATATAACAGACGCGGGGCCATCAAGAGCAACACAAACTAAAGCATGACGACACCATATAACCGACGCGGGGCCATCAAGACCAGCACAAACAAAAGCATGTTCAGTAGAGTGGATCTGACGATATCGAGATACCAACATAGTGACGTCACACCAGCTCAATACCGATGGGCTATTGCAAGATAAAATTTTCGAGACACTCTCCCGTTACTGTGACGTCTCTGACCCGGCGGAAGCCCTTATTTTAATCACCATTTTTAGTCGCTGTGATTAACAAGACACAATGCCTCGTTCATGGGGGAAAATTTAGTCAAGCCGTCACTACTGGCGTTTCGAGATGACGTCACTACGTTAGTTAGCAAACAGATTTTGAACCAAGTCACGGCCGCGAGTCGTTACAATACCTAGACAGCCCAGCTGTTATGGTACTCGTGTAATCGACTTTATGCCTCGGCAGCCTCACCTCAGCTCTGGAGAAGAAAAACAAACAATACAATCGAAACAGACAACCACCGCCGCCATGAGAGTCGCGTTCTATTTCTGTGGTGGGACCTTTTGGATTCGATGAGTTCTGGAAAAGTCAGTTCCACTTCTTCGCTTATTGCACGAGTCCGGCCGAGGATTTAAAGGCCGAGCTGCCCTAAAAGTCGGAACGGAGACAGAGCACTTTGGTGGAGGAGACCAGGTCTAGCGCGCACGTCCAATACGGCTGACAAATCCTCCCGGGAAATCATGATTATCCCTTGCAGGAGAGAGGGATGGGGGAGAGGCTTCAGTCCAGCAATGATTGGTAAAATTCTAGACCAGTCTTAGCCTACGCCCCTACCAAGTTCCACCCTGACATCACCCACTTCACCCAATTAGTAACGGAGATCCCAAGGCGGCCCAACGCCACAAACATGACATTTGCAGGACAGTAACAAGCGGCCGTACCCTGCTTCACAAAGACGCTATTTGCCTCCGCTAAGAAGTTTTTTTTTCGGTGTTTTTTGATGTGACTGTGGCCAAGCTAATTCAAAACATTATGGAAGGATAATCATGAAATTTACAGTAATTCTTAAAATAGAAATATTAAGACCCATATAAGATTACGTTTCGGTGAAGATTCGTCTACCCATAAGTTTGTTTGTCTCCTTGTTTTTCTTTTCATGGTAACATAATAATAGTAATATTTATGCATTTCTCCCCGAGGGGAGTTGTTCATAGCTTAATACGATAACATTTGATGCCATAAACTAAGTTTAATGCTGGGGAACACTGAACTATCTAAGTTTCAGATGCATGACGGTACCATACACACAACCTACAGTGCAATAAAAATCTCAAACAACTACGAACGGATCTTGATAAAATTTTCAGGAATTGTTAGGTTTGTTACAAAGAGCATATGACAAAATTTTTATTACCTGTTAGTCCATTGGTCTCCCTGTCTCATTTTTTTAGTAACATAAGTCATGAAGTTATAACAGGATCTTTATAAAATTTGCGTAAATTACTAGGAATGTTAAAATACACAAATAACCAAATTTTGGTGATGATGTGGTGGTTCATTTGCCCCGTTGTATCCATGTTTGTTATTATTTTTGTCAGTTACATAAGTCAAAAAGTTATGCAAGGATCTTCATGAAATTTGCAGATATTACTAAGTAGAAATGTCAAAAGACACGACCAAACTTGGTGAAAATCTGTTGCTGTGTTTGAGAGTTAGACTACATGTTTGGCTTATTGTCAGACCGCAACAATTAACCAACTTTTGGTGACGATCAAAAGGAAATCCTGAATATCGAGACCAGTTTGAATTTTCGTTAACAATGTGTTGCTTGGCGGAGGTATGCGCTCTCTTCCCTATAGCTTCCCTATAGTTGGTGCTAGAAATTGTCTTGTGTGCTTATGCATTTGAGTATAGAATATCTAAGAGCTATGCGAACAGGCCAATAATAAGCCTTAAGACTGAGGGATCCAATAGGCGATACGCGAAACCTTTTTATTTCAGCTACTAAAAAAGAAAGAGTGAAAACATTCCTACAATCACAGACGTAATCCTCTTACCCTAAGCTTCTTTGCAACAAGCTATAAATACCTGGCGGTCTTTCAACAGAAGCTAACAATGGCACTTTTCTGTAAGAGCTTCAGCAGTTGTTCAACTCTTTAAAAACAACGTATAAAAACTCTTGTAGTCTGGAAAACATTAACAGCGAAAGGCGGAAATCACGATCTTAATTAGAGATATTTCCAGAATAGCTCCAGTATTTTGGTAACGTGGCAAAGCTGAAAACATTGCGGGGAAGTTCGCATAGAAAACATTATTCGCTGCGGAAGAGAAATTCGAGCGTCGCAATTATTTCCAATAAGTTCGCATCGAAATTGTTTACTTGCTCACTGAGCGCTAATTTTATGCGAAGAGTTGACGAGAGCTTGTCATCACATCCGGAGCAGGGAAGTTACCTAACCCAGTCGCCAATCAAGTAAGTTCTGTTGATGATGTTATACATACTCATTAAATACTAAGCTAAGGTAATTATCTAATAATAAAAATGAAGTGAACATGATAAATATTTAACGTTTCGGGATGAAAAATCCCATCATAAAAAAAAACTATAACCTACAACCTATAAAAGAAATTTTTATATATAGGTTGTAGTTTTATTTTCTGATGATGGGATTTTTATCCCAAAACGTTAAATTTTATAACGTAGACTTCATATTTATTATCAGACTCATTAGATAATATATTCATTTCATTTATGTTCGGAGTGGGTAGCATCATTTTTGCAGAGGGTATAGCATTTTCAGGAAAGCGAGAGCTGATGTAACGACAAGCAAATTTTTTAGGAAACGCATGAAATTCGCACATCTAAAATATTATCGCTTGACACAAGCAGGATGATGGATGGTGCTCTAGAGTCGAGAGCATAAAACGGGGGAAGTGTGAAGTCAGCAATACAATACATTCAGTAGAACACCTCTCACTCGGAGTAAAATTTTGCTATTTTTAACAGGCGACGAATATTTAGTTCTAGCACACGATAGAGGGCAATAACAATACTTACATTAATAAAAATACGGCAGTAGCAACCTGCTGGGGTTGTACACGAATACAACCTCCATTCAAGGGAAGCTGCACTCGCTTTTCTTAGTTTTATTCATGATAGAATGGAACCAAAAGCAGTGAGCAACTAAAAAATAAAAAAAAAAATTGTGTGAGCACAAAACTGTTTAAATCACTTTACAATAATCTGCCGAGGAACTCCACAGTATCATTGTTTCCACGATAAGAAAACTTACAAGCGAAACAAAAATGATCTTGAAATGCAGAAAATTCTTATACGCGGATTAACTATCATCGCCTGAATAAACTAAAGCAGCCGTTATAAAGCACGCTAAAGGCACAGAAACAGAACTTACATAGGTAGATTCACCGATTGTAATTGGAAAAACACAGGATTTTGTAATCAAATCATAAATGTTTTAATAACACAGACACGGTGTGTTTGTATGTGGGTGGCTAGGTATGTACGCGCTGAACTCGCCGTGAAGGCACAGTCACGCAAACACTGCCACTACCGATACCGTTGCCGCGGGCGCTACGTCCACTCGTCCATATAAGTAAGACTGGCCAAGAAATTGCTGAAAGTCTCGGCCGTCAATGCAGTTCTTCTACTAGTGGTAGTACTGTAGTATAAAACTTTACTAGCGCATCAGGGACACAATGTCTATATTGCACCGAACTTTTCCTGTGGTTTAACACAGGCTCGTGAGCCACTGGGACGCGAGGTATCTATGTCTCGCGTCTCGTTTCAAATTATCAATGATTTTTGTCTCGGCTTTTCTGCCGGTATGTCTTAGATTCCAAGTGGTCAGTGCGCTGCTGACAGGAAAAAATGCAAGTTGTGCACCAGTTTTCCCACCATAGCAAGTGCCAATTTTATAGCAGGGCACTTTCAGGCGCATTTGTGAACCTATTGTGTTCTTGATAAAAGATTTATTATTTTTATCATTATTACAGTAAACCTCTCTCTTGGTTTCGAATGGTTTGTTCCTTAAAGACGCATGTTTGAAAGTGATATTGAAACACGTCAAGTTTTACCCACTGTGAGAGAATAAGGAACTTTTCGCATTTCTCAAGTGCGCAGCGGCCTCACAAACCGCTGTACTAAGGGTGTGATGAAGAACTCATTGTCTACCGGCTCATGAACCCGTGCCATGTCGCACTCTGCAGCTCGACAGTCGCAGAAGTCCCGCGACGCATGTCTTGTTATTGTCCATTTGGTAGACGGACTGGCCACCATTTTAACTTCCTTCGTTTTCAACTGCATGTTGCCAAAAAACATACTTTTAATTTAATAGCTAGAGTCCTAGCGGAAACGAACATCATGGTGCACCCTCACGGTACTCCAGTGTCACAGACAATGATGGGGGGGGGGGCGAGCAACACATGAGTAGAGACAATAGTTCAGCTATATCTCTCCGTTTTTACTCCGTTTTAGCGGGCTCTAGATATAATTATGAAATCTACACACAATGTGCAAAACAATTAACCTTTCTACATTAACTACTTAGATTAAAAGTGTTAATATGATAGTCTCCCGAATATTAATGATGGAACTTTATACTGTAGCTAAGTAATTGAGCGTTCTATACACAACGAAAAAAAATAACACTCAACAAGAAATACACTCAAAAAAGCTTCAAATTTCAATGAAGTAACATGGATACTGCCGGCGTGAAAGGGTTAACGCGTTGGTTGCGACATAATCCGCCGCTGGCTTACTCAAGTCACTGGAGCTACGGTAAAGTGGAAGCAATCGCTGCGAATCGTTTAATTCTGTTGAAGGATTTTTTTAGTAAGCTGGTTACTGGGACGAACATTTCCGACCTGGGCCGGCGGACGGCCTTGAATATTTCACTAAACGTCCGCACTCTAGCGAGTGCGTGAATCCTCCGCTGCTGCTCTAGTAAAAAATTCTTAACGCAGATTTCACGTTGAATCCCACAGAGAAAAAACTGAATTTCAGATTACAAAATTTCTTTACATCGCACCACATGCGAGTGGCGTTATTAAGGGATGGAAATTGTTTACTCTTAAGTTGTCTTTGCTCACGACTGGTACCAGGAAATGGGTCAAAAGCCTTTTCGGGTGATGGCAGCAAGAGATATGCATGGACGGGCTCGCTGACAAACCTCTTCTGCTCTCGTTAATTTTTTAAATGCGACTATGGTTCCGATGCCAATGTTGGGGAGTTTGAGGCAATAATTGCGGCACTTAGAGACCGTTTGCCACTATACATGGCTATTGAACAGGGTATACGGAACCCTCAGCCGCATTCCGTGGACCCCAATCGAAACTCCTGCGCAAAAATCTTGACCCTCGCAAGGCAATCGTAACCCTTTACTCCCGATCGCATCAGATCTAGCCCAACAGTGACCCCTGCAGCACGACCGCGAGCTCTGAACTCGGACTGTGACCCCTGACCTCGACCATCGTTCCTCAGAGTCAATCTATTTGACCTCTGCAAACCAACTATAACCTTTGCACCCCAATCGTGATCCATACAAGCTAATCATGACCCCTGTACCACAGTTGTACCTCAGCACACCGATTGTGACTACACCCCTAAATCGTGACCCCTGCGCACTGACCGTGACCTCTGGACAACGGTCACAGAGTGGAGAGTGGAGTTCGTTTGGTCCACCCATAGGATGGATGAGACGCCGAAGTGCAGAGGGACCCCAGAAGGGAGGGTGGGGTGGACCAACGACGCAGACGCGCAAGTCCTCCACCAGGTTCATTCTCACAGGTAAAGATTTAGAGTGACACAGCCTGACTGATGGTCGGCGCGTGACGAGAAACTAAAGTCTCCCACTCCTATTTGCACCCGCTGCATGCCCTCCACTGGACCTTGATATCGCCTCACGAGTGAGGTGTGCAGCAGCTTCACCTAATCTCTTGAACTCAGCTCTGTTATCTGTTAATATTGCGATAGTTCTATTGAAAAAGATAAGCTCCATGAATTGTCTTTCGTAATTGGAGGAATCTCGTGCCAATATCAAATTATATTTTCAAACTAGAGCGCTGTTTCTGATGTTTTGATATCAGTTTCAATCACCATTTCAGAAGTTTTGCTGTGCAAAGAGCAAAGTTTCAGTTGTAATGGGCAAATGTTTAGAACGCTTCTCATCGCACAAATACTTGCGCCTGCTGGTCTGTACTAGGGCTGTGGATGGACGAGTTCTGCCAAGTGTCAGAGTACCAAGAATAACAGACATTTTAAGTGCAACTGCCTCAATAAAGGAAGAATTCTCCTAACACCAGAACATCCAGTACAAATCAATTTTCTCCATATCATTACCTTAACAAAAGATGCATTTTTTAGCAGTTTAACTTCCATAAACTACTAATTTTCCTACGTGGCATTTCCTCAGTAGAGGATGGATACTCCTAACAAACCAGCTCCTGAGATAAACATTTTTTCCCCAAACCATTACCTCCAAGCAAGCTCTCAAAGTATCATTGTTGCCAAGAAGAACAGAATCTTTAAGTTCCACGCTGCCTCCGAGGCCAGAGCACCAGACATGAGCGCAAGATATTCTCACTGACTTGAAGTAACAAGCATCATTTACAGCTTCATCTAACTTCCCCTAATTCTTCTCACAAACTTCTCCGACTATCAAATTTCTCTCCGTCGCACAATATTATTATTTGAAGAGCGCTTGACATCGGACACACGGCCGTGATCGGCTTGAAAACAAGCGAAAATCGGAACATGGCTTCCTTCAAATTGATTGTGCTAGAAGTTAAGAGAAGCTATCGAATTCTTAGTGATGGCTGGTGCTACCGACACCATCGCAGTCGATAACAAAGCAATCAACACTTGGAATGCGACTCGCTGTAGAGCAAACGGAACCGAGTGTAACACTTCTGAGCACGGAGCTGCACGTACACACCTTCACACACACACACATAACACCTGGACCAATTANCCATTCAGACCAGAGCTTTCAGAAATTGTTTTGCTTGTGCTTCCCGGCTTTTTGAAGACTTGACGTTTAATTTTTCTGATATACCGCGTATTCACAGCTTTTATTTTACCTTTATCAGACCGTGTCTTCCGATTGCAAGGATCCCTAAAAAAAACGTTCAATTGTTCTAACATGGCTGTCCAAATCCTAGCAATAGACGCACGTGAGGTCTTCTTGGTCGTTTCTTTGATAATGGTTTGCTTCTCATCGTCTATTATATCCTTAGCAGGTCCCATTTTGAATTTCATTTCAATGGACTAATAGCGTGGCTCAAAGTATATCTGTTAAACAAAGGAATGTTCTGCAACCAACCTCTTCAGAATGCAAACAAATATTGCCAGATGAACTAAGCACACAGTGTTGCGATATGAAAACATAATTCTCGTCAGACAGAAAATTGTCAATTAAAAATCAATAAAAAAAAATTGGTGGACTAATACCGTGGGTCGCAGGGTATAAATGATACGCGCTGTCAAGAAATGACGGCACAAACTAATTCTACCGTAATAGAGCCTCCAGTTTTCTTTATTTCCATGCAGGGTTGGGCTCTGAGGAATTTTTAAATTTTTTCCTATTTCTTCACAGAAACCTCTACTCAACTGTGCTTCGTGAGTTCAGAACAAATAATACGTTATATAAGAAGAAAGAAAATCAGTAGTTGTACTATAGCTAAGAGGTACGTCAGACGTCTCCAGTGCTTACATTTCAAATTTGATAGAGCAAGGAACTTGGTTGATTCTTCTTTCAATATTAGAATTGCGATTTCCTCCTATCTTATCGTCTTAGAGTGTGATTTGTGATATATAGATATGTAAATACAAGTATATACAAACATCTACACAAATAATATGTATATCAATATAGTTCTGGAGCGGGCTCTCATTCACACATGACTTTCTAAACCGAGTAGCTGAGCAGAAGACAGCAACCAACCGCGGAGTAGAACTTCATGAAGAACAACAAACTGCCGGAACGGCAACCAATCCAGCCTAGAGTTGGGCGGCCCGGCCCACCCCAACGACCAATTGCCTAGAATCTCACCAGTTGTTCTTCGCTACTTGAGTCCACAAATAGGGCTATGTTCACTGTAAATATTCCATGTTACACTGAAGCAGTTCAATAGACAACCAGTGCTTCCTTCAAAAGCCTGATGACGTCTGGTAAAGGACGTCAGCATTTCAAAACTTCAATAGGATGGACGCGTTGAGCTCTGGAGATTTCAATACGAAGCTCTGGTACCGAGCACTTGTTTTATTAGGCATAAGACGTGAGCATCATTCTCAAGCGTTCACAATAAAGCATTTATCAAAATATAACAAAATAATAATAGTAATACGACACTGTTTTTAGTAAGAAATGGAAGTACAATATGTACATCGGATAAGAAATCATAGATGTACAGTGCAGCATTTCATATTCATTTTTAATTCTAAAATCAAAAAGAGGGCAGGCGCAAACGGGCACAGTCGAGGGGGCACAGACGGCCACTATAAATTTCGAGTCGCGTAAAGACCGATCTAAAATTCCTTAGCATTAATGAAGCATTCCAGCGTCGCTGCGGCCCATCACTCACTAAAAATCAGCTATTTTTGTTCGGACTTTCTACATCTGAGGGGGCGGCCCTGCACAGCAGCGAGGGAAAAGGGAACTTTGGGGAGGTCCCCTACTGGCGCTACGGAGGTAGACGATGGCGGAGAAGAGTTGGCCCACAAGGCGCCAAGTGTCTGTGTGCAGTGACAGGTAAAGACCTGGCGATGTTCGAGGCAAACTCCGTTACAGACTCAAAAGAGTCCAGCATAAGGGATAGCTTTGATAAATGCCAGTAAGGAAAATAGTTTGAATAGCTTGCAAAACTTGGTTCATCAGCACCGAAATTGCAGCAGCACTGTCTAATTTCCCTCGATCTGTTTTTGGTTGCCTCTCATCATTTCGATGCGAGAAGTCACAAGGTGCCCACACTTTCTCTGGGCAAACGCCACAGTTAACTTAATAGGTCCAGTAGATCGCCTTGCAATTAAGGAGAGTCCGTGAGTTAAGAATGATGAGGGCTGAATTTGTGACGCAAGAGTGAGAAGGAAGCTTGACCATCGGCAGAGTTATCGAAGCAGTTTCATGTTCCTGCGACGTAACTGCTCCTAAAAAATAAATACATTACCCTCATTCGGATACAGTAATGCAGTTCCTACAGTCATTACAACTTCAACATAATCTATATCCAATTTATTATCACTTAATACGAACGTAAATATAATAAGATCAACAGAAACTTCATAACCGCTGCGGCCCACTTTCATGGCACGAGCTGACTGGTATGTGGCTTGCTGGCTGGAATGGGTGGCATAGAAGCATGTTGACGTTCCTTTTAGCTGTAAAAACAGTAGATTCTTTCCTTTCTTCATTTGCATTAGCTGCAAATACTACCCACGAGAGAAAAATTTCAAATTTTCCGTTTTTCAATGCATTTAACCTTTACAGCACATTGTATCCAGGTTACGAAGCTTCTTAAATATCCGTCCCTTTCTGATTCCTGAATGATAATTGTTTGTAAGCAAGGTGTTTTAATAAGAAAGAGGTAGCAGCGGCTGCGGAGATCTGAAGCTCATTTTTCCGGCAAGGTTGAACTTTCTTGGCCAGTACAGTGAAATGTGGCTGTGCTACTTCCTTCTATCAAATTTCCTTGTTCGTTAGCAAGTGCCGCCAACCCGCTCGAGGCTGATACAGAGGGCAAGCAATTACATCTTTCATATATATCCATAGTGACTATGAGAACTGAGCTCATCAGGATGCCGCTGCAGAAAGCCACCGCGAATCTTTTTATGGTCCACTGTCGTAGGTTTATGCCGTCTCCCCCAATACAGCCTCGGAGAGTACCTATACTACACTAATAAATACAATATACCTAAAATAGATGTGTAATGAGGGAACTGTTCAAGGATTGAAATAGTTTGTTAGTTCGAGTTTTGAGGGATCGAGTTGTCAGGTCCGCCTGTATAAGCACATCTTCCTGAATTACATCGACGTGGCATATAATAACAAAAATAAATTATTGTCTTGAGATGGCATTATTATAAATACTGAAGAAAATTAGAGAAGCTTATCAGAAATTTCGTTACCCACGACGCGCGTTTCGCCGTACCTCGGCTCATCAGGTGGGAGGTCGAAGA
>LQNS02000211.1:37817267-37833718 GCA_001587735.2 Parhyale hawaiensis
CACACCATGATGTACTGCTTACTGTATTGAGACTAAAGTACAGTGGTGTCTCGGTACCTATTGTAACGTAGGTACATGGTATAGCTAGACAGGTCGAGTCTAGTCTTTACGAGCTGATGTACGACGGAGCTCTGGGCTACCGAGGTAACTGGGCGAGCCCTTCTATAGCATACGGAACATCGCGTGACTATCACGCGATCATGAATCATCAGATCAACATTTCCGGTTGGTGAACGGACGGCGTCACACCAGATACTGCATCGGTGTTAAGAAAAAGGAAAAAGAAACGACACGTGCGTGAAGAAAAAAAGGAAAATACATACAAGGACAGACACTAAGCACGGGAGCAGCGCGTCAGAAAGAAGAGGATGTGCGAAAAAAATAAACTTGACAGCAAAACTGGGCTCGTAAGGCCTGCTGCTTCTGGCCGGTGGGTGAGGGTGCAAGTATCGGCGAGGGGGGAGGGTGAGGGAGACTCGTGCGGCAGGGACCAGTAGACTGTTCTAATAATACTTGTGCGTTTTTAATGATGTAAAGATATTACGCAGAAATAAGACTCGACCATCAATGGCAAAGTAAAGGTAAAGTCAACTTAGACCACACCCTCACCTGGGAAACCCACATGCACTGGTTTGTGCTGCGGGTATAGGCTCACTGGCCCCAGATGAGCAAAAGGTAAGTACATGTTTGCAACGTAAATGAATGTTGATCGAAAAGTTGAAATGGTCTTTCATCAACATGATACGGATCTCCGGTTTATTAAATTTTTCGCATAATTAGCGGGTTTGCTGTAGGTCAGGGGAAGTACAGTATATGAGGTATCCGAGTCCAGTTGTCAATGCCGGCTATGTGGCTCCCCTCTTCATCAATTTCTAGAGTAGTGAGAAACCAATATTTGGTAATCTTCGCAGCATTTAAGAATACAATGAGTGACTATCCTCACCATTATTCTCCTGTATCGTGAACTACGTGCCATACGTACCTACAAATAGGAGGCTACAGCAACTGTCGCTCAAGCACTGAATTGCTAGGAAATAGCAACTTCCCAGGGGGGCACAACTCCCCAGAAACATTGAGCCAATATCACAGCGTAACATGTTGCAACCACAAAGACAGAGAAAGAAGCGTCATGCAGCTCAGCACGCAACCAATTTAGTCACTAACTAGGCGGCCGTGTTACAAATTAGTCCTCCCGCTCGTCTGCCGACACAAAGAGCCAGCAAAATTATACCAAGTAATAGATGAGGAGTGATGGCTGGTATCCTTTTAGCTCGAGCTGAATGATGTTAATGGTCTTGTGCAGCGAAACGTTGCTTTGACAATTTTAAAAAAATGGACATATACCAATGCTTATTGACCTTTTCAAGCAATGACCCAAACCATATTCTAGGCCGCCCCACCAGCTAATAATTAAGTCAGGGCTTGAGGTGACCATAAATTCTGTTCTAAAATTACTTCAGCATTAATGCGTCTAACTCTTGATATAAAGAGTAAGGCAAGAATAGGTATGTGTAAGGTCATTGCATTAAAATTCAAGAAATTATCATTGAATAAAAATGGACGTTTCGGACCAACTGTCCATCATCAGCAAAATTCTACAGTACAATAAACGAGAATATTAAACTGCAGCGAATCAAAAGTCCTGTTTATAATAACTAATCATAAAAGCAAAGCAGTTCTAGAAGCGATTAAAATTACAGAGCGAACAGAGTGAAAAAGAAAACCTAGATACAGCTACAGAAGACGCAAAACGGTTAAAACGATAGGTACGCAAGGTGAAAAATATGACCCAATGAACCAAGTGTTCGCAATGAGCAAGATGAATGCACTTTGGGTATCATTGAGAGCAGGTTTGGGTTTGAAAATAAACAGAGACTCGAGGATGCGTTGATCGGTTTTGTATGTATGGAATGTTTGCCTGTATTTTCAAAATTATTTATTGTGACTGGGACGCTTCAAATTTCAGCGTGTGATGTAACAGGGGAGAGCGGAAGGGGACCGAGAGAAAGACAAGACCAGCGTGCTCGTATACTCTATTGTCATTAGATACGACAGGTAGAACCTGCATAACGTAATTCTCAATGTGAACAACTAAATTGATATACCAGCGAAGAGCACAGAACAGGAGGTAGTTTTCTTCATTGAAACGGAAAAGGAACCAAATGTAGAGTTATTAACCAAAATTGTATGAGCTTTGAGTTGTGGAAAAAAATTACTGGTGGAGAGATTGAACGTCTTCATTCAACTTAACAGACTGGTGATCGAAGAACGGTAGTTTGATCAAAAGTTTTTCGATTACAAGTGATCAAAAACTTTGGATAAAAATTTACTGATTTGTTTATCAACAGCGAAAGCTGGAAAGCCACTGCTAGCAAATTACCGTTGCAAAACATCGAATTCTTGATGTAAACTTTGCCTGTACCCTCCACTAGGAAACTCACACACACTGGTTCGTGCTGCAGATATAGGCCAACTGGCCCCAGAGGAGTAAGTAGAGCCGCAGTCGACCGCGGGTCGCTAACAACTATGGCGCCGAAACGGAAGGTTCAACGAACCAAGCCTCCCAACTTCCCATTCCTGGTCAAGCAGGTGCCCCCGCACAGCTCCGCATACCAAACAATTGCCGACTCAGCGCGCCGGACGGTACAAAGATCTCTTAACAGGCTTGTTACTAGAACTCGGCACCTCTGGCCCCGAGGTAAGTATAGAAAATTCGTGCATATAGAAAACGTTCTATTGATAGGAGTCCGAATGCCGCTGATCTTAAAATGTTTGCACAGAAGCTAAAATAAATTGTACCGAACCCAAGAAAGATAGTTTCCGATAACCAGAGCACTGGAGCTTACTGACAACTCTTTCGACACAGACATCAAAAAGGTAAACGATTATCTACTTCTTCTTCCTTCGAAGATACAGTGGGTTGGATGCTTGATTGCTTAATTGGTTGGTCTCTGCGCCCCGATCTGAAGGATTACATAGGAGAAAATTCGTCAGATGAACGCCGAGGATATGAAATAGGAAATTTGGCCCTCATATTCACAATTAATACGTGGGTTGAATATGCTCGAGATACTGTTCGGCAGTCACGACTTTTTTTTTTTTTTTTGAGCTTAGGACATGAAAAGCTTCTCCTTTCTATTAGTCGACCACTGCTGCCAATGCTTCTCCCGTTGTACATTACCAGAGCGTATTTTTTCGCAGTGTCAAATGCATTACTTTATTTGGATTCCGCTTATTTTATTTTTATCCTCTCCCTTCAGTCTTCTGCCTTCGATTGAAATGTCTTCTCTAGAGATGATGCTGTCCACGCAGAGTAGCCTCCAGGATTGAGTTTACTATTTTCACAACTTCCCTAGATTCGCTATACATAAAAATCTATTGGCAGGATACAACGGTGTTTAGGAATAAATTTCAGTCACTTTTTGAAGTACTTTTTGCCTTATTGTTTGGAAGCCAAGGACTTTTTCGTTGCCGTCACTTTTGACGGCCGTACACCCCCAGCAAGTAACCACCATATTACGACTCGGACTGCGCGTCCAGCATGCCACAATAGCAGTGGTTCCCAAACTGTCCAATGTCTTGCACTCCTAAAACAATTTTCAGATTTTCTCGTACCGCCTACAAAAACAGTAACTAATCTGATGATAAACAATGAAATTTATACCAAATATGTGAACAAATTTATGTATTCAATTTTATTTTATCCAAGGTTTTGCGCCCCCAAAAAAGGTCATCTGGCACCCCCTGTGAGCGCGAGATGACCTGTTGCTCTACACTTTAGAATTAAACTCAGTTTGTTGATGGCCTGATGGCAATCTTGCGTGATTGATTGCTGTTGGGTTTTAGTACCCCGAGGTGAAGAATTCGATAGAAGTAAATTCCCATCTTCTGAAAGGCTAAAGGTACACCGTGGACATTCTATACGATTTCCAAAGTAAGCACGCCTCAAAATCAAAGACACTTCTGGCTTTACAAAGTTTTATGGCCTGCGGATGCAAATACCTTTCAGGAATCTTATTTTCGCTGCACATTGTTCAGTAGATTGTGTCCCGGTCCCGTCTTTCATAATCCATGCCGCATTAACTACCCTTGGATGACGCCAAAGGTCAAATATTTTCCCTACTTGCAGTTGAAAAAAATGTCCTCGTCGTAGTCGAAACGCAGCGATTCAAGCTGTGAAGTTCAGAACATACCGGACTCAAACTTTCTTAAAGAGCCACACAAACCAGCTGTGAGCAGCAGCGCGTGATGAGATGACGAGTCGCTGCTAGCTCTCCCGCTGTTCACGAAAAGCAGTTTCACCTGCACACTTGACGGGCTGCGTGCATAACGCCATCCGGACCTCGTCAGCAGAACTTCGAAGATATTGAAGGTAGCTAAGGCCGAAAATATTTATCCTGACGTCACTGTTGTAGCCATGCTCTTCAGCCGGGTGTCACCCGTATGATGCATCTTATGCAAAAAAATCCGTACCTATCACCAGCAAGATCAATCAAATTCATTGCCGTCAATTTTGGCTAATACTCAGTAATGTTCGGCATCAATTCGACAAGAAGATGGCTGTAGAAACCAATAATACGAACTGGAGTGAAAATTAATGGTGCAATATAATTAGATCCTCTTACTCATCCGCCCCAGGTCTATGTAGTACACTGATATTAGACTTCATCAGTTACAGTATAGCTATGATAGGCATGTAACTTAAGCACGCTTCTTTCCATTTCTTTCACTGTTATTGATACGAAGGTAATGTATTGAGGGTTGGGCATGAATACTTGCAATGACACTCTAAATCTGCATTAAGACAAACGCTAACATATTGGCACTGAACACTTTCAAATTTTACAATGACACATGAGACACACCACACGGTGCCGTGCAGTCTATGACTCACACGCATACTAGTAAATCCTCACGAAATAAACACCGAGATCTAACGGAAACACTGTTGATCAGCCACTTACACAGATGACGCACTTTGCTTTGGATCAGAACACGAGCAAAGATGACGGCTGCCACTTCTATGACGTACGTAGCTCGGAGGCTCCAGTTTCTTCTAACGTTCCCCAATAATGTGATGTTATTTTGCTGAGGACGTCCACGGTCGAGCCCTGGGATCAATATCAATCAACACCGCCACGGGCCACGCTCCGGCCACCCTCTCGGTCTCTTGTGGAGCTGCTGCGGCTGCCGAGCAGCGGCAGACATGAATCGCCGCACGCAGGGAACTTGCCGGAACTCTGTGGCATTATAGAAGAACTTTTGCGAGCACTGCGTGGCATTGCATGGAACTTTGCGGGTACTCGGTAGCATTAGACGGTACTTTGTGGCATTAGAGGTAAGTATAAATGCGGGTTCTGCGTAGCACTACAGGGAACTTGGCAGAAAGTCTGTTACATTACAGAGAACTTTACTGATCTTTTGCAGCATCACAGGAACTCCGTTGACGCGCCACAGTATCACAGAAACACCGCTGGTGTTCCGGAGCATCTGACAAACTCCGTCAACGCTCCACACTGACTGATTCTTGCAAATTTCTGAATAAACGTGAAAGTGGCACATCAAAACGTAAAGAAACTTGGCACTTAACAATATGGACTGAGATGGGTGCTTTCAGATCTCCTGTGTTCCTTAACGTCAAATAAATTCTAATTCGCAGAATACTGCAACTAGCACCTGGGCTTTTAAATAACGCAACATTGCAATAGTAAAAATTGATACCTATTATTAAGAATTCAAACAGCGCAACTGCTCAGCCCATCGGACCTTTTCAAGAAAATGAACTCATCTTCACTATATGCCGCATGAGTGTAAATTTTCTTACAGCCTACTGCAGCGACGTGCAAGCTGGGCTGTCTAGCGAACAGTCAGTCTCTAGCGTGTTTGTGCCCGTAAACGATAGCAAAGTTCGCCAATGTGTCCGTCAGAGGCCGGTGGCTTTCTTAACACTTGTCGCGAGAGGCCGCACTGTGCTGCAAGTGTAATCTGTCTGTCTGCGGCAGAAGGTGTCCGCTGACTCGTACACAAGAGCTAATAATTTTTATTTTGAATAGAATATACCTACTCACAGATTACTAATTTCTACACGGAGTAAAAGAAAGCAATAAAAAATATATTCGTAGCACGAAAAAAAGCAAAAGTCATTCCCGCACGATCACAGTTTATCTGATCAGGGTTCAGTTTTCGGCGCTGCATCTTCGTGGCCGCCCCTTGTTGGTCCCGGTGGAGGTATCTTTGCTGATCCCTTGGCTAGGGCGAAATTCTTGTCGGCTCACTTTGATGGGAAGCACAGCAGAGATGTGTTGCCACTGCCTCATGGATGTCACCTTGAACCCCGTTTAACCTCTTTGGTGTTCAAATCTGGCACTATCAAGGTGCTGCTTGAAGGCCTTGATCCTTATGGATGTGTGAACCATGTGGGTATGTTTGCTCTGTTTGATAAGCAGCTTGCTGACGTTCTTGCCCCTAAGCTAGCAGTAATCTTCCGGCGCCCGATACGGTTAGGGAATTTTCCCCGCTGTTGGCGTTCTGGGAATATTACTGCCGTTCCCAAGGGTCCAGTGTCGCCCCATGTCGCCAACTACCGACCTATTACGCTGACGCCCATTTTGTCCAAATGATTAGAGAAATTTGTCGCTTCTAAGTACGGACGTTTTGCCAAGGCTACGGGTTTGTTGCCTGCTGGTCAGTTGCATCCAGAACTGATTTGGGCTGTTTTGACGCACTGTTGTCGGTGTTACACCACTTGTAGTCTGCGCTGGATTGTGGGTCCGAGGCACGCCTTGTACAGTTGGACTTCAGCGCGGCGTTTGACAGGGTCAACCACAGGGGTCTATTGCACAAGTTGAAGTCGTTTGGTGTGGGTGGTAGGGTTCTTTCAATCATTCGTGATTTTGTTTCTGAGCGAACGCAGATTGTGTCCGTTGACGGCGTTTAGAGTGCCTCAGTCGCAGTGGAGTCTGGCGTCCCTCAGGGTAGCATACTTGGCCGCTGCTGTTCGTTCTATATACTAGTGACACCCTCTCTTCGCTAGAGAACACAATTATCAACTATGCCGACGATTCCACTTTGATGGCAGGGATACCTGCCCCCAGCATGCGTAATGATGTCGCCGAGTCTCTGAATAGGGATCTGTCGCATATTAGTGCATGGTGCTCGGCCTGCAGTATGAAGCTGAATGCCAGTAAAACCAAGTCTATGATTGTCAGCCGGTCTCGGACACCGTTAGAGCAGCATCCCCATATGAAGATAGATGGCACTTTGCTTCAGAAGTCTAACTCCTTAGAGATTCTTGGTGTTGTCTTTGATGAGAAGCTTACTTTTGAGCCGCATATTAGGCGACTGGTGTCACGTGCTTCCAGTAAGTTTGGGCTCCTGCGTAAGGTGCATTCTGTCTTTGGTGACAGTAAGGTTGTCCGCAGATGCTTTTTGCTTTCTTACTGCCTGTGTTGGAGTATTGCTTACCGGTTGGGGCTTCAGCTGCAGACAGTCATTTGCGTCTCTGGACCGACTTGTTAGTTCCGCCAGCAGGTTGTGTGTCCAAAAAAATCTGGTGAATCTGTCCCATAGGAGAGAGTTTGCTGGACTCTGTACGTTTTAAAAGGTTTACAACAATGAAAGACATTGGTTGTATCCTGCTGTCCAGGCCCTCAAGTCTCAAGGAAGATCACACGTGCTGCGGTTGACGTGCAACTCTTTCACTTTAGAGACGGTTAGATGCAGAACTCGTCAGTTCAGTTAGTGCTTCGTGCCCTGGTCTGTTGGGATCTGGAATGCATTGCAGGCATCAGCTTTCGGTCGAGTTGGCCTGCAGGCGTTTAGGTCAGCTGTTGAAGGCTTTTATTGGATTTTCTTTCGCAGCGTTTCGGGCTTCCCGTGTTGCAAACTACTTCATTTGGGCTGTACTACCTGTCCGTGGCGGCCCGAGCGTGAAGTTTTAATAATAATCTAGGAAAGAAATGGTGGGTCTACAGCAGTGGTTCTCAACCGGTGCGCCGCCACTCATTGGTTCGTGCGCCGCCAGTCACTGGCCAATTAGCTATAATAAGTATTCGGTTCTTCAAAAATTTCCTGAGAAATCCATTACTTTTTGGTCTGAGATTCAAAACATGAGATTCAGAAATGCTCAAAATCACTCATGTCAGATGAAACAGAACGTATTACGTTATTTAACCTGTTCCATGCACGTACCAAACGTGATTCAAACGAGATCTTAACGTACTTCTTGCCGCTACGCTTCCCGGTATTCATATTTCATCAAAAATTGCTAGCTATATGCAAGAATTCTAATACATTTGATTTGATAGAATTTGGTATCACAAAATTCGCCTTTGCACTGAAAAAAATCATAGCTGGTGGCAGGTGCGCCGCACTATTTTCCATATGAAATTAGTGTCCCACCAATTGAAAAAGGTTGAGAACCACTGGTCTACAGCAATGGTCCCAAAATTTTTAAAGCAATAAAAATATTTTGGCGGATTTGGTACGAAAATAATAGAAATTACCTTGAGAATATTACCTATACATGACCACAGTCGTATAACATCTGAGTATGAGGCAATAAAATATACAGCACAGTCAACAAGTTGACAAGAGTGTGAAAATGGCAAGCAGAGTACTCGGATTCATCACCAGAAATTTTGAATATAAGTCCAAGGACATCATCGTTCCCCTATACAAGGCACTGGTGCGGCCACACTTAGAATTTGCTTTTCAATTCTGGTCGCCACATCTGTGCAAAGATATCGATAACATGGAAAGAGTCCAACGCAGAGCAACGAAATTGATACCTCAGCTGCGAAACAAGCCGTATGAATGTCGCTAAAGGAACTGGGTCTGATCTCTCTCGAGCAAAGACGACTTAGAGGGCAACTAATAGAAACATTCAAGTAATTGAATGGCTTCAACGACGTATCTACAACGGCACTCTTTGAAAGAGATCTAAATGATCGCTTGCGAAACAACGGTCAAAAACTCAAGCACAAAGCTCGAAGAACGACCTTAAGTCAGCAGTTCTTTCCGTATTTCATAGTCAGCATTTGGAATAGACTCCCTTCCAACGTTATTAGTGCGGAATCAGTCAACGCGTTTAAAAATCGTCTTGACTTACATTGGGAGAGACATCCTCCACAGCTAAGGATTCCTCCTCCTGGAGTCGCACACTCTTAACGGCTAAAGCCTCCAGGGCATCCTAAATCCGTTTTCTTCTCTCTTCGGCTCCAACTACACTGTCTGACATCTTTAACTCCGCATATCAGCGGCTATTGATCATAATTTCATGTATTCGCGATCGTCTCTTTTGCTGAGACTCTTCTCCCTCCTCTTCTTTTTATTTTCTTCTTCTCTTTCCCCCAGTTGTTTATATCCTACTCACTTAATGACAATAGCTCTTAGAAGGCCGGGGCGCAAGTTTCGGTGTCTCTTTAAGAATGGGCCCGTTGGTTCGTCTACTGCCGCCTATCTAATCTAATCTAAATAAAATTTTCAAATTCTATCAAAATTTAAGCGGTGCACCACAAGGCTGAAGAACGACTATTATACGAACACGAAAAAAGAAGACAGCACAGCCTGCATACTGTGCACAGCCGCTGTTTTGGAAAGCTACAGGTCAATGATCAGCAGGCAAGTATATACCATGGCCAAGAGTTTTGGCAGTGATGCAGATTTCGTGTTTGGAAATCTTTTCGCTATAATGTCACGCTGGTGATTCACATCGTTTCTAAACTACAGTATGATGAAGAGTAACCACAAGCGCTTCTAAGGCATAAAAAAGTATCTTATCACACATCTACCGAATCGCAAAAGCAATTCAAGGAAACTGGCTCCTATGCGGCAAAGAAGGCTTCCGGATGTCCCAGAGTGTCCAGCGAGCGGCAGGACTGACCCCCATTGAGGACTCAGTTATGAAATCGTGCTGTCACCAGTGCAGAGCTTGCTCGAGATTGAAAGTAAGTGAGGCAAAAACTTCGAAACAAACGTCTGGTGCTAAGAAGGGCACTGAAGAAGCAATATCTTTGAGAAAAACATTAAAGACAGACGAAAATTCTGTCACAAACACAAAAACTAGCTGGCCCAAGACTGGTGCAACGGTATTTTTATTACGAAGCCCTATTTCGGCTTCTTTGCTGCCCAGCTTCACATGTGAGGTATCAATTTGATGCTCTACGCAAGATTCTTTCTATTTTATTGATGCCGTTGCACTGATGTGGCGACCACAATTGAGCCGCAAATTCTAAATGCGGTCGCACAAGTGCTTTGTAGAAAAGAATGATTATATCTTTAGAAATGTACTCGAAAAAATCCTCATAATGAATCCCAGTACTCTTCTTGCCATCTTCCCGCTCAACTTGCTGGCTATGTTGTAGTTTGAATGAGATAGTTATGCCAACGTCACTTTATTCTATCCCGTTCATTTTCAATCAAATTGAACATTTGTAGACGTTAATGTTCATCTGCCAGGTACCGGAACATTGAATGAGGCAGTAAAGATCTTGTTGGAGCCTGTTCAATGCCTGGCAGGATTACATAGTTTAGTTTCATCTGCAAATTTACTGATTTTACTTCAGCTGTCAAAATTAAAATCATTTATGTAAATTTTGAATAGAAGTGACCCCCGCACGCTACCTTGTGGAACCCCAGATGAGACAGGCGTCCAATCGCTCGTCCCTCCTTGCAACTTCACTCGCTGCTGTTAGGATATTTTGGGTGATATGTACGTGTTCGGGTTAATTTTACGTTAAAAACAAGTTTATTTATTAATACATGTGTTATATATATAAATGAGTTACACGTGAAGATTAAAGAAGCATTGATATAAATTTTGGACACTAATGNAAATATTTTCTTTTGCTTACGACTAGTTTTCTATAGAAAATTTTTATTAGAGGGGTGACTGAAATATCTGAGATTGCATCGCGGTTGTCTTGCAAATGTAATGTTAAAATGAAATCATATCATATTACACGTAGTAGTAGACAGACCAAGCAGTACAATATTAATTCTGTAAACTGATGTTTTTGAATATTTACAGTAGTAGACAAAACGAGGGTATCAAGACAACCGTTCCGTCTGGAGCGAACGCGTGAGTGGAACGGTTGTCTTGGTACTCTTGTTTTGTCTACTACTTGTAACTTTAGAGATAGTTCAGCAGCAGCTTTTTCTATCTCGGAAGCCGGGATGAGTGTCGGCAATGAGCTGGTGCATCCTAAAGCCCCGTCCAGACTTCCGCCAAAATCTGTCCACACTGTGGCAATTTTGCTGATCGCTGCGAATTTTTGTCGTCGAATCGCAGCTTTGAGCGTTTTCGCGACCGTCCAACTTGCTGGATATTTTCGCCCGATTTAGGCTGCAAACAAAGCAGGCTCACCCAGAAGTATTTAGTTCCTTTCTCGCAATACGAATAAATTAGGCGTTACATGAAGTTTTCTTGCTTTTATATACATTTTAAAAGTCTTAAGCTTCTCTGAATTCCAATTTACTGAAAATCTGACGAGAAATATTAAACTTCACTGCAGTAGTGACACTTGTGACGAAAACTGAGTTGACGGCAAACATTTTATCGACGCTTTGTGACTACACAGCTGTGTTTAAGACAAAATAAAATGTCCGTAAACTATGCACTATGTATGGGGAACATAAATTGTCGAGGAACCCCGCCTAACAATTTATTTACTTGACAAACTCGAAAACAATAGCGAGTGGTAAAAAAAAGTTTGAAAATATCAGCCGAGGCTCAGTCGGCAGTACGCGTTTGGCTGGAAAACGCATAAAAGGAGTATCTGCATTTAGAATCATCGCTCATTCACAGTTGTGTCGATACTAGAGGTAAAATAAGTCATTAATAGCGACAAAAACTGCAGCTTCTTTGGACCACGCAGCGTGAGCACCAAAATTTTGCTGAACATCTGCGTTCAACAGTCAAGCGTCGCTACAATGCACCGTACGACAGTGTGGACGCTGCTGCGAGATTTCGCTGCGTTCTGCGAAATCGCGCAGGCGTTTTTCGCACTTATGAGCGGTAGTCTGGACGGGGCTTCAGTTGGTTAGTAATGCGCTTCTTTAGTCGGCGTTCGATGGTTTTGCTGCCGATTGAGGAAAGACTGATTGGTCGATAGTAACTAGAGTTTTTCTCATCCCCTTTTAATGTACCGGGATCACATTAGCGAGTTTCCAAACCTGTGGAACTTCTCCCGTGCTTAAAGGCCGATTGTTTATTTCGAGTTTAGATTTATATTGCTACATTCACCAAGTTGAAGGACGTTATGACAAGTGACAAACAGAATGGTAAATTATCAAATAATACAATAACGTCATTCAATACATAAAAAGTCGTATTGATTGTACCGAGAAGAAAATGCAGAACTGTTTTATGGTATTAAACCTTGCATTGCAGCACCTAAGCAGCAAACTATACCCTATCTCTATCTTGTACAGCTGAACATCATACAGTATGGTAATCAGAGTATCAACCAATGCCATGGTGCATAAGTAATTTTATTACCATCAAGCAGTACCGTTTCGTCCTGTGATGTGCATCTCTGTCCAGTCGCCTCATAACATCTAACAAAATCATGGTGCCCGGTCAAACATGCAATAATTGAAGATCTCAAAGCACTGCGACATCGAACATTGTCTGGCAGCTTTGTAAGATTCTTTTGAAGTTATGAACAAAGCTCGCACATCCTTCGAATTAAATACTCCACTGCAGCACAGCAAAGAGACTGGAGCTCGGAGCTGGGGTACTGCGTACAAAACAAAGGGAGGCCGACAGGATACAAGTGACGTCTATAATTAAGTTGGCTATAGTGAGAGAAAGGAGCAGGTCTTGGTTGTTTGGAAATACGCTTCTTAGAGCGTGCGGCTCATTACTTTACTTTATTTTCTTCCGCTATTCTACAATATAATAGAGGCCGATGTGTATTTATCTGTTTGTTTATCCATTTTCTGTCACGCTTTAACAAAAGAGATAGGCGGAAATTAGCCCAGGTTGGAGGCTCGGGTCGTCCTCTCAAGCTCCATTGAATACTAGTAGGTAGAAAATAGGCCGGGTTGCGCTATCGTCGTTCACGACGATTTGTGTGCGTGTTTGTGTACGCAGAGCGTGAGCGAGTAAACGGCGTTCAAGTTGGTGTGCCGCGCTGCTCGCTGTCGCTGATAAAGTTAGGTTAGGTAAGGTTAGGTTAGGTTAGGTTAGCCTAGGTAGTGTTTATTTTGGTGGTGGTGAGCGTAGCAAAGCTTACTCGAACGCGCAATCGTCGGGAACGACGATGGTGCGGCCGGGTTGCAGAAGATGGCAAACGTATCTTAATTAGGGACAGTTGAAATTTAAAAATGAAGATATCGCAAGCTTAGTCCGATTCGTGCGAGTATTACCTTCTCCATACATCGAATCTATGGCAAAGCATCAAGTGACCTCAAGTCTAAATGGACTTCTTGCATTGTCGAAGTTGAAATTTCAGCATTGAAGGTATTTGAAGCCTCTATTGGCACTCTCATGCATATTGATTCGTAGTTTCTTCCCACAGATGATTTTGTTGCATCAGCTATTCTTCCAACTTTGATGCAATTCTCGACAAAAAATCTTTCAATAACCAAAAGACTATCGGACAAATATATGACACACTAGGGTATCTATGATATCAAATAGAACCAATTCTTTTCAGTGTTGCTGAACTGACCGCGGAAGTAATGAATTACTTTCATGTGAGAAAATAAAGAGTGTTGATGCTCAGTAATTAGGGTAATTAGGATGCCGTGAACCCTCATGTGGATGATCTTTAAAGTTGGCAATTGTAAAAAGGAAAGCATGGTTAATGAAGAAGATTCAACAAAATTATTAGCTGTAATTTTATGACAACGCGGGCACACTAGAAAGTCAATAATAAGTTTCCCTACCTACTAGAAACCGATGAACAAATCGGATCATATTGTTTGTAATACCGATTTATTGTTATACATTGTTTGGTAGTTGGTTACTTGTTTGCTTATTTCTTTCTTTGGTTGGTCTCTCCGTCTCTTTATCAGCATGATAAGGATAAATTCATTTCCTCAAAGTAAAGAAGCCCCGGCTACGTAAAAAGTTCAATCAATGTACTGAAGACTTATGAAACACCTCTATACGGTAATTGGATTGATACTGACATTTAATGCCTTCCAGCAGCAAAGCTTCATCATTTACCATAACGGATTTGGATATGCAAATTGAGTAATACAAACCGCAATGAACAAACATAGAGAACGCAATGGAAAAATTACAAAATTTAGAACTTAACTTGATGAATTGACTCGAATTTGAAATGTGCTGTATGCAGTTGTCTTCATGGTTTCGTTATTCGTAGAAAATTTTACAATACACTGTAGTAAATAAAAAAGTCTACGCAAATTTTATATTCATATTGAATATTAGCGTGCACAAAAATAAAGATCGACTAAATGAAGTCGGCAATAGATGGGAAAATAATTCTTACGAAAATAGAATGAATATCGATACAAAATAAAACAGATTTCTTTTGTAAGAAGAGCACTTCCTTTTCCTCTCAGGAGCCCATAAAGCGCACTAAAGTTTCTTCATAATTCAGGAGCAGTTTTAGTGTAATTTTCCTTGAGTGTTTTCCCACGTTGCAACAGTGTTCGAGGACTGGAGCCGTCTAACTTTACTCCCAAATATTTTCCAAGGGTTTAGATCGGGGTATCGGGCAGGCTATAGGGTTACATTGATGTCTTCAACTGTAATGCCGGCCTCAGCAGCTGAGCCACTTGACAAAATACAACGTCCTGCATAAATATCAGATAAGGTACATCAGAATCTCAACGTGCTGCTGCTGCTACGTGCTTCATTGCGGTATTAATTAACAGATACTGCAAAATGGGTTTCACCCTCTACTGCTTTACCAAATAGCCGACACCCGCTAGTGGAAACATCTCTCACACCTGAATAAAATCTGCATCAAATTTCATAAGAGTTTACTTCGCACTAGCTGTTCAATCCTTTAACTGTGCCGCTTCGCACGCACAGTATATCATCAGAAGGAACCAAGTTACACTCAAGCTCAAAACTCAAGTACATTCGACACCCCACCTCTGCCAAATGCAGCGCTCTGCGGACAACACAGCTTTATTTGTCAACTTATCAACGGCCATACACTGAACGGCAGGGCGACTTGCACATAAGCCACCATCGCTCAGCCGACGGTAAACAGCCATTCGCAATACATCTATGTCACAATTCTTGTTAACTTCACCTGTTGCCCCGCAGGTGCTTTGCAGGGGTTACAATAAGCATTAGCACACGCAACTTGATGTCACGATGTGCTGCTCGAACGGCATTGAGTAGCAAAGTTGTTGCTGGGGCCAGAAAAGTTGCGCCTATGTGGCTAAAGGTCTCGAAAGGTTTCACCGAACAACCAGTTCGCCATACAGCCTAAAATGTCAAATTTGTGTACAGCAAAACCCCTCTAATCCGGAAAGCACGGGGGAAGCCCTATTCGGATTAGCGGGGATTCTGGATTAGGCGGATGTTACCTATTCCGTGATACACCTCAATATTCCAGATGATTACGGATAGCATAGAAGCATTCCGTATGCATAAGGTGCCTAATCCGTAAAATAAGAAGCGTCTTTACGAATTAGGCGATTATTTTCCGGAATTATTCCAGACATCATTTGACGCAATCCGTAATAAAAGGCTATTTTACAGAATACATTCCGGAACAACAAACGGTCCGGAAAATGTTCATGTAATCCTTAATGAAGCCTCTTATTACGGATTGTGTTCGTAAACTATTAAAATTACGGATTAATCGGGTTTGTAGATTAATGAGGTGCGGATTAGAGAGGTTTTACTGTATAATTATGACTCTTGTGTATAATTTCTCCAGTTCATTGCGTGTTGAGGAAGTATAATTGTGACTCTGGGAGCCTACTTAAATATATGTTTTCTCTACAGTCTTGAAGTGGCTCCAAGTTCGTCATAAACGGAGAGGGAATTCTGTACATAATATATACGTTGACCTTCACGTAGAGTGATATCTGAATTTTTCGTTATGGTATCCTGAATTTATGGAAGCGCAGAATATCCTTTAGCGCTCTGGGCTTGAACTGCACTTCTCAAAAGAATATTAATAGTGTTATTACCTCCGCCAAAGAGGTTATGTTTTCGTCGTGTTTGTCTGTTTATCTGTCTGTTTTTCTATTTGTCTGTTTATCTGTCTGTTTTTCTGTTTGTCTGTCTCTTTGTCTGTCACCAGGATAAATCTAAAAGTTATGAACCGATTTGTATGAAATTTACAGGGATTGTTAGGTATATTAGTAGCAACAGTTGATTCACTTTTGCTGAAGATATGTCCATCCGTTTGTTTGTTTGCGTCATTTTTCTCGATGCCATAACTCAAAAAGTTATGAATGGATTTTGATGAAATTAACATGAGTTGTTAGGTATATAACAAAGAGTAGAT
>LQNS02000211.1:37836363-37848693 GCA_001587735.2 Parhyale hawaiensis
GCTGCTCAATGCCATTCGTGTCTGCAGGTGTAGGCTGAGTGTATCTATTTATTCTCATTGTACGTGGCCACCAATATTTGTGACTGGGCCTAATTACTAGGTTGAATTTTAGCTACTTTGTTTGTACTTGTGAGCTTGTAAGCATATTTTGTGAACCCATTGTGTTCTTAATAAAAGCTAATTATTATTATTATTATAAAGTCCACCAGGTCAACGAGGTTCGCCAAGTCCACGAGGTTTTCCAAATCCATGAGGTTCTCCAAGTCCACGAAGTTCACCAAGTCCACATTGTCCACCAAGTGCACAAAACAACCAAGTTCACAAAGGCCCGTGACCAGGCCTTCACTAATAACCCAGGGAATTCCCGGGTTCGTATCCTGGATACGGTTTAGCAAAAAACAGGAGAGTTGGGTAGCTACCTTGGAATTTTTTTTTTCTTTTCAGTATTAGATAGGGGAAAAATAAGGCTTCAGACAGACGGACGGATGGACTGACGGACAGACGGCTCTCTTATTATAGTAAAGATTATTAGTCTCACGTAGTTTGCCATGCTTTTTGCTGAGATGCAAATAAAAACTTGTCAGAAATAACTTGGGAATTTTGCAAAAAAAAAAAATGAAATAAGACAGTCCCCGATCGTGAATGTAACAACTTTTTTTTTAGTGATTCTGCAACAGCATATCGTTGTGTCATGGCAGACTTATTTATCACTGCGTAGAAGGTAAAGTCACCTTGTCTTCAGATCACAAAGGAACCCACGTGCATTACTTCGTGCCGCAGATGAATCCCAGCTAGGCCCCAAAAGATTATACAGCTGCCGTCGACCAGATTGTCAGCGCTATAATGACATAAACGGGAAGCTCGTGACAACTGCGTCCGGCTACAGTGAGCAGCACCCTCCACAGCTTCGGATCTCCTCTCCATAGCCCGTCAGGAAATTTTGTTATGTTTCATCCTATAAAAGATGGGTTTGTTCCACTGTCTCCCACAACCATTCCAACGTACCTAACGTGTCGCTATTCTAAGCAATCGGTTACAACTGAACTTATTCGTATACTTAACCCATCGGCTACGTTACTTCTGTTTGCATCCATGAATTGTAATTACTAGACCACCAGCAACCCTTTTGTTCACTTAGTTATGAAAAATATATATCGTAATACATCTTAACATTCCATCGAAAAACTTTGCAATTCTACAAAATCAACAAAGTCCACCAAGTTCGCCAAGTCCCGAAGCCAGGTCTATAGTAATTAGTGAGCCGTTCCCAGGTTCGAATCCTGGATAGAGTTTTTGGAAGGCTTCGGACAGACGGACTGGCGGACAGACAGCTCTCTCCTTATAGCATAGATTCCTATGTATGAGCGTAACAGGAATAGATCAGAGTGAACAGAAGCCTGGGCTAGGAATCCTTTCAAGGAATGGACCTCTCTGCCCGTCGCTGGTCTAATACATAAGCGAATCATAAGAATGAAATTAAATTCCATGGTGTTGCCTATGACACATCAATCTGAGGGCGGAAGTATGCAAAGCTTGACAAACTAACATATTAGATTCAATGCGCTTATCACTACAACGTCAACACTGGAATGCTGCGGTGAAACTCACAACAAACTCGCGTCGCGTCACACACAACAGGTCATTTCCCTTCGAGACCACAGAAAAATAGAGTCCTCAAGGAAACCCACAGCCAGCAGTATAGCATACACTCACGTGGCAAATGTAGGTATTACAGACACTGAATCAAGCCTGTAGACATAACGGCGGCTATTCTTTGAACAGACGTTGCTGACATACACGTTACGTTTGCCAACACACCCTCGCTTTTACTCCACAGCAGCTGGCGGCACAAATATTCATTCATTAAGGTAATTCGCAAAAGCCTCACAGAAGATATTCCTGAAATACTGCAACACGTACACGTACGCTGGCATATAAAAAATCTCACCAATTAAACCTAGCTTCGCTTTACATATCCCCTTTCTTTCTATCTCCCAGCTAACATCCAATTATTTGCTGCTAACTTTAGCCGGGAAAAATGCATTTGTCTTTGGACAGGCAGCATTTGTTTCGTTAGCAGGTGCGGCCGCGGAAGGAAACCTGGTGGCTGCGACGGCAAAATGAATAGCAGGCGAACAGCAGCGAAAAAGTTTGCAGCCTTTGACTATAAGGAGAATCGTAGGGATTCCACGAAGCAGAATTAATTAATAAATCCACGCAAATATACTAACGGAATAAGCATCATTTTATCCGGTAAAACTAGTAATTTTATTCCAATAAAATAAATATAATTTTGTAGCAGTACAATCTACAATTCAGAAGAAATAAACCAAAGCTGCTACAGCTAACAGGTACTTTGGGTATAAGACCTGCGAGCAGTAGCAGCTTATATTTGAACTTGACCTCTCCTATTGATCCCTTGATTTGCCACGTATCTAATACTGATGAAAGCATGACGGTCATACTAAGTAACTAACTAAACATTCAAACTAACTAACTTACGGAAGGACAAGTGGAATTACAATATAGAAGATTTAGTAATTTTATCCCAATAAATGAAGATTCAGTAATTTTATCCCAATAAATAAACAAAATTTTAATGTAATAGAGAATCTACAGTTCAAATTAATTACTAAACCAAAGCTAAAATACTAATGAAATAAAAATTTCAATCCGAAAGCAACTATACCGTCCTGCACAGGCGCCGTTCCAAATGGTGCTATTATTAACCGTTTACCGGGCAGCTGAAAAGCGGTCTGGTTAAGTTTAGCATTAGGGAAGTAACCATATATGGTCACTTGCCCAGTAAACAGTTTAGAGAAACGATGTTTTACAAGGTCGGTATAGACAAGGTAAAATTCAATTAGGCAATCGAAGGCACAGTAATTCATAACTCTACGGATGCAATTAGAGAGAAGATATGGACGAATTGAGCTGACTACTACGTTGCCATCATTCTACCGAAACTTCAGCGGCGTGTCAGTCACAAGTCTGATGATGATGGTGTTGTTGGCAGTGGTGGTTGCCCCCGTCAGGGCATCCCATCGCCGACTTGGGAAGAGGCTCCGAAGAGGACCTGGGCAGCGGGAAGGAGAAAGTCGAAGAGACGAAAACAGGCAAGGTCACGCGCAGCCCCAGGTGGGTCTAGCCAGAGACTACTCGCCGTAAGATCAATGGGGTAGTTACGATATACGAAAAGGTAACTGACAGCCTGCTCATGTCCGCAGAGCTGAAAGGAAGAATCATCGATCCATTCCACTCGCAATATAGTTGGCTAAGACCGAAGAGTGGCCCGAACGCAGCTGAGAGAGGATAGAGCGGAAAGGTGCGGGGAGAAATTATTTCTCCGCACTCAGAGGAGGCCATTGATAACCCAGAACCCTATTGACTGGATGTGCAGCTACGGCTTGTGTAACTGCTGAGGTATGAAGGGACTTCGGGCAGTAAGGCATGGCTCGGGCGGCAGAATCGCGGAGTGAAAGGGGGGGGGGCAACATTTTGATGAGAGAGTATGTCTTATACGACGAGGCCGGAATCGGCCTGATTGTAGCGGGAGGCACTGAGGAGGTACAGTTTCGACAGCTGTCGCTAACTGGCAGAATCGAGATTTCGTGATGGAGGTGGTGTACATACAGTGCGTTACCTTTGATTATGCAAATAGAAATTTTTTACTTAATTTTTCAAGATGAGTGTCTCACTTTGAAATATCATTATTAACTAAATTTATGGCTATGTTGCAAATATAAACAGCACTTGTAAAATAAATATTTAGCCATTGGTTAAGTTTGTCATACAATTTGCTTATTTACGAGTTTTTTACTGTTACCTCAGATTATGCAGCAAGCTCATAGAAACGTCATAAAGAGAAATAAATACAAGTGAACAGGAATATTGTTATTAAACATCTAAAACCAAGAAATTATAACCAAAACAATTCAATAAGCACTGAAGTAAGTGTTCATTAGTGGTAAACATAACAAGTTATTTTTGAACATTGAAACCTCCATTTTTCATGATTTTTTAAGGGCTAATAGTTGTCTGAAACAGTCCAAACTATAAAGTCTACCACCTTATCTTAGTCGACGACAAAAATGACGTAAGGTGTCCGAATGAAACGAGCTTTTGACGGCTGGTGGAAGTATCTAGAATTAAAACTAGTAACCCCAGAGGTTCTCAATGGGATTTAAATCGGGACTATTCGCTTGCCAGGTCATTATCCTTTTTGATTTGAATCCTCCATCCGCAAGCCAGTTAGCAGTGTACCATGCTCGGTGTGAGGGAGCGTTATCGTGCTGAAATACCAATTTGGATCTGCGTGCGATAGTCTGCTCATCAAGCCATGGAATCAAGTCGGCTTGAAGAAACTGGCAGTACCTTTCTGCATTCAGTTTAACTCCTTCTGCCACTTCAAATGAACCAATATAGGTGTCACCTATCACCTACTATCCTGGCCCAAAACATTATACCTCCACCACCTTGTTGACGTTTAAGCGGTGTCTGTTGAGGTCGATCATGGAGGACCCATCCAGACGCCCATCCATCTGGACCATCATGAGTGGCTCTGCATTCGTCAGTAAATATGACACTGGATAAATCAGTTTTCATGTTCTCCTCAGCCCATTTGACCCTATTTTCTTTATGAGTTTTTGTTAGAAGTGGTCGTTTAATTGCCTTTTTCACTTTCCCCAGCTTCTGCAGAACCTAACATCTTGTCTTTCTGCTTAGTATTGGGGCTCCAACGTCTTCAAATATCGCCTTACTTGTAGAACGTTATTTTCTAGCCATAGAAATCTTTAAATGTCACATATCCCGAGCAGTCAATTTCGTCGTAGAGGCTCTATCCGGAGTTTTCCAGTTGACTTTACCTTCAATTGCATAAGCCTTAATTGTTCGGTGATCACGCTGCAATTCCTTGGAAACTTCGAGTGTTGTCTTACCAGAACACAAGAACGAAGTCACTTTGATTTTTTCTTCACTTTTTAAACCGCATTTCTTGCCCATGTTCACTAGAGAGTGATGTTGCATAATCTGGGGTAACAGCAGAACCCCGTGCGATAAGTAAATGTTGCCAAAACGTGGGAAATGGTTCCGTTTTCTTTTTCTCTAGTTGTTTTTTATAGTTACAACATACCTGTGCACTAACTTACTATTCACATATTAAATGTTTGAAACTTGTCTTGGAAAAAAAGTTAAAAAAAAATTGTATTTGCGTCATCAAAGGTAACGCACTGTATACCCTGCGATAGGAGCCAGTGACTATGTGCAGAGCTGCATTCTGCTCCGCTTGCAGCTTGTCAACAGCGATTTTTCAGACGCTTGGATAATTTGACCGGCGCCGCGTCGAGCATAACGGTCCTACTGTTGGCCCGATGGGTCAGAAGTGAGGCCTCCTTTTGTTGCCTCCATCTTGCGCCCGCAAGCACAGTGAGGATCCGCAACCGGGAACAGCATCTGTTGCGAACATAAACCGTCGAGCGGCAAATTTAAGGTGTGGATCAAACACTATGTCCGAAATGAAATTTTTGGATTGCGCTCTGGTGTGAGGTACGCAGCACTCATCTTGATATCAAGGTTCAATTTGGACAGATGAAAGTCTGAAGAGAACCGAGTGGAGTATATTTTTGAATGAGAGACCGTTAAAGCTTTTTCCAGAGCCCAGGCCTCGATTGTCGCTGCATGCGTCGGCAAGTTCCTCGCTACTTCGGGCACTTGAGTATCGGAATAGGATAGCAAGATCGTCTGCATACGAGAAGGTTACGTCGCCAATCTGCGAAAAATTACTGGCGTACAAATTAAAAAAGAGCGGCAAGATGACAGATCCCTGGGAACGCGGTAAAATGACCGATCTCTGGGAACGCCCGCATATACGAGACGGAAATGCGACCTTTTGCCCAACCATGAGCAGGAGGTCGCGGCGTCCTCGTAGTAGGTGGAGATCAAACTGATGAGGTTGTTAGATAAGGCTGAGAACGAGATCATAGAGCAAGCAGGTGGAGGTGACAGACCGTGTAAAGGCCCTAGAGAATCTACTGTTAAAGCAATCGACCGTGTCAGGGGCGGAATTGGGCTGAAGTCATAAAGAATGTGTCAAAATATGGGCAAAAAAGGTCGAAGCGGTCGACCGCAGAGCACGGAAACCACGTTGGGAGTCCGACACCTCTAAGATGTCAGCAAGGAAGGGAGAAGCAAGCGCTCCAGGATCTTGAACGTTGGGCAGAGAAGGGAAATCAGCCGACACAATTTACAATTAGAAAGGGGCTTGCCTGACTTAGGAACATATAGCCAGAGATTGAAGAGAGGGGTCAGGAATAGGAGACCTTAAGGACTAAGATGCTTCGTATGGATGAAGGTCAATTCATGATGATGAGAGCCATACGATAACCTGCACTACGACTGTGCTGGCTGGACTCATAACAATCGAGCTGCAGAATTTCAGTCTAACTTCGTAAGCTTTACACTCTATAGAATATAATCCAGTTATAGTTAAGGAAATACTTTCCTTTCTAAGATAAAAATTATGCCTAAACCAACTGAAAAGAAACTTTCAACTTTCAACTCCACTCCATCACGACATCAACTCAATTACTATCCAACAAGAAACGGAGCTGACCGGAGACGAATGATCACGTGACTTCTAGTGCATGGTGACGTCACTGTTCATGACGTTACCTTACCAACACCGAACTGAAAAGACTGGTTCTGCAATACCATCTCCAATACTACTATTTCGAGAGCAGATATAAGCACACATCGCGATCAAATTTTCACGAGTATTAAAAAATGTAACGATAACGGCAAGTAAATCCCATCAGGGAAATATTCACATCTCATGGGGTTATCACTAAGCCATTAAATGGTTTATCTTGTGATATTTACGCGTCGCCCCAGTCTGTAATTATGTAGGAAGCCGTCGCCGGCGTTGCAAATGAATGGCAGCCGGGGACAGTATTGCAAGCGAGGGGACCCCGTGCCGTTTATGCTGGTAATTATAAAATAGATAACTGCGCTGGGGATTTAATATAAATTGAAATGAAGAGCGAGAACATCGCTTTAACGGAGAATGATATCGGAGTTACATGTAGCTATTTATTTTAATTTGATGACTCCCAGCAGCGGGTGCAGTAATGAACAGCATGACTCATATGAGAACATTATTCAGAAAGAGTATGAGAAAATGATATATGAATATGAAAACATTGTTGAAGACTGTGCGATGAATAAATAATACAAGCATACGATAAACTAAAGAATGCATATAATGTACATATAACTCATTAATAAGGTAGAATAAGACATGGATAATGATGAACATCCATTGAATATGAAAAATAACACAATCATATGATAAACAATGTATGACTTAAACGTGAATTTGATAAACTATACATGAATTAGATATATATATAACGTTGAGGAGACTAAGAAAAATATAATAATATAATACATCATAAAAATATAGTACAGTCAAAAGATTTCACCGGAAATGCTAAGGGCTTATTGTACCAGGAAACCAAGCGATGGTTGAACCTCAAGCGTCGAAATTTGACTACAATGTAAATTCAATACAAAAAAGTGTCAGCTCAGTGTGAAGTTTCAACTGCTTCTAAGAGATTCAGCTAAAGAAAGCATAAGTGAAATGGATTACGCACTTACGCACTGAAGAATGAAAACCCCAACCAAGATTGAGTCTCTCGAACTGCTAAGAAAAAGTTCATCTTGAAAATATGCGACATAGCTTATGCCCGACAGGATCAAACACTCTATAATAGATATTGCCTTTGACGCATCCCGTCTATCGAAACATGGGAACGTTTCTCCGTACCCATCCGATGGCGCTGCTATGGAATATGGATGCAGCTGAATCCTGTTCAAATTCCACAGCACGGAAGCAATGTTCTTAAGTGATATCTCAGTCCCGTATCATCCTATTGGCCCCTATCTAATACTGAAGGAACCTGTGCAAATTCAACAGAAAAGAAGATTTCTTCTTCGATTATGATGCCCTCGGAACCGCATCAAGCATATAAAGGTTGAAAAATGTCCCAAGTCAGGCAGTGAATCTTCTACCTAATAGCAATGACACAGGCTAGCCAAAAGCTGAGGAAACTCTCGCAAACACGCAAAATTTTTTGCGCAAAAAAGCACCGTTCTGTTATCACGTGAGAATGGTCCGTTGGTAAAAAAAACTTCGAGCTCCGTTCATCCAAACGACGTTGTCATGTTTACGGACTGAACACCATTATAAAAATACTTCTGATAAGCAGAATAGTATAATAGATGCTATCCAATGCTTTCAAAAGTAATGCTAAGTACAATTATAAGATAGAATATCTTGAATATAATAAATCATTGCGGCTCCACAAGTGAACTGAACGCCCTACCCTCCGACAGATGTCTCTGGTGGCCAGAAATCAAAGAGTGTAATCTAGACGAACTACGATATAAATAAAGAACACTGAATAAAAGATGGAGAATATGCGCTGAAAATATTAACCGCTATCTATGGCAGTCGCGCAGTTCATTTACAGAAAACAGTTGTGTCAAATTTGGGTGAATGCGCTTCGCTCCTAAATTTCCAGGTTTGTGAGGTGAAAATTACGTCACGCCACTGTGGAAACATCAAAGATTCCTCGCTGCAGCAGTGGCGTGACGCAACTGTGACGTCATAAACCTGAAAATTAAGGGGCGTAGCGCATGATACACTCGAATTTGACACAACTATCTTCTGTAAATGAACTGTGTGCAGTCGCCTCGGATGATCGCCCGTAGTAGCCCTTTGCTTCCTGCTGGTGGCGGTTTGTTTACAGAATTTTACGCATTTGACCAGTGAATCGAGCGCAAAAGTGCTGCATACTCAATCCTAGAATTTTGCGCAAAAGCGGGAGTGTGCAGGTCGATTTCGCGCGCAAAACTCGGATACTCGTTCTTTCGGATAGCCTGTGGCATCGGCATAAGACCTGTGAGAAGTAGCAGCTAAAATTTGAACCTGACTCCTATTCTCCTGCAGCGTATCCTAACTACATATCTGGCTGGCTTATTAAGAACGTCGGACGCCACAGGCAAAGTGAACATAATGTGTAGTGAAAGAAAGGAAAAGCGGTAGACAAGATAACAGTGAAATGGTCCGCATGTCTTTGATTTGAAAGTGACTGAAATGTTTTCAAGATGCGCTAGAAAAGACAGATATGGTTGACCTTCGTTCCAGTTAAAATCCTAGCTTCTTATGAGTCGAATTTCCCCCTATCTTATATTGAAAAGCGTAACGTGCAAACATACGCACGGGCGGATGGAGCCTCAAGCAGAACTATAATATAGACTAGCTGCACCCGTGGAAATTAAATTCCACAGTAAACTAACGTTTTCACTTACCTTATTTAATCTGAACTAGTGCTCATATCTTAACCCGTCTAAACTAATATCCGCTATTTAGCCCAGTCTATCGTTAAGCAGTCCACGTACCTAACATCTCGGCTAATCTTTCCTTGTACTTCGATGTCCTTCGATAACCTCTTCCGATAAACTGACTTTTCACAAAGGTCAATTTTAGTTTTACTACAAAACTGACTCGAAATTTGTATCATTATAAGGTTAAAAAAAAGTAAAACGTCATTTTAGTTTTAAATGCCAAACCGACCAGCTGTGGGTATTATTCTCAACGTACTGCCCGCTGCCTCGATTTGGGAATATTATGATTACAGCTACTAGCTAGGAACAGGACGGATCAAGGGGTCCATTCCAGACGGAATGCAAAACTTGAAATCTGGTTTCCTCCGAGCTAGCATCGCTCTTCTGTGAGGAATTAGCGTCAATTCTGCTGTTAGTATGTTCGTGCGTTTTGCTCTGAGTAAGAGAAAAACAGAGCATCACTGGTACGAGCTCAGAAGTAGCAGAGATGTGTTTTAAGCTGCTGCGCAGTCTGACTTGGAAAATATTTTCACACTTAGTAAGCACGATAAAGGTCCGTGTACGTGAATAAAAAAAAAAACAGCAGTTACCGTCCGTGGAATGAATTTCCATAAGTTCCAGCCGGCTTCAACAGCTGCGCAAAGTACATTCGATAGTGAACAACATCCAGAAAAACAATGCTACTTTCGCAAATTTAGTTTTCTAGCAGCTCGCCCCGTCAAGAAATGACGGCAAGAAATAGTTACTTCAACGAAGCCCCGTTTTCTTCGCTCTTCTTCGCGGTTCCGTTCTCAAAAAATATTTTTACTTTTCCTTCGTAGATGTATTTAATTTGTGCGTCATGAACTCCGATAAAGTATTCGCGGTTGGAAGTATAAACTAGTAGCTATAATGCCAGGAAAATGTACTTTAGTTATCTTCAGTCAGTTGATCAAATACATACTGTATTTGGTGATGTAACTACCCTCTGGCCTTTTAGGAAATGAGTTATTTCGTATTTAATCATTCTCATCGGGACGGACAGCCAACCAAGGTGATCAACAAAACTTGCCTAATCATATAGTAAAATTACACTAGCGCTGCTGTGTAGTATTACGTACGCACAAAGCGAGCGCGAGTCAGCGTCCCGCGGCCATAAAGAATTGCTCGATATTTTCTGATGGGAACGTGAGACGCCAGAGCCCGTTCCTGGCGTAGGGTTACGGGGACCCGACACGGCTGGGGCTTCAGCCCCTCACCCCTTCTCTGGGGCAGAGGTGGACCCAAAAATAACAAACCTTGTTCACAGTTCATGACTAATTCCTGAAGGTTGTAACTAAGTTTAATAAATATTATCTAGTAAAATTGCTTGGTTGGTATCATAGAAGCGTGTTACAATTAGAACCACATAATAATAGTCCATATTGAGGTTGCTGTAACCGAAAAAGGCTTACCGTAATAAGAAATAAAGTTCTCATAACTTTTTCGATTGCGAATCGAAAGCGCCATATAGCCAGTAAAATCGCAAACAATAGCAAAACGAAATCTGAGTCATAATCCCGCGCCGCGCCGGTGACACTGGCGGAGCACACGTAGCCCTGGGATGTGCGCGAATAACCTCTGGTCTCCCAGGAGGAAGTCACTACGCCCGCAAGCACATTTGTTGACCTGTGTAGTGCCAGTTCACGGAAGTAGTGGCGTTACCAAATGGGCCAAATGCAGCTAACTTTTAAACACAGTCCTCTATGTGAACAGGCCTGGGGTTCTTTGCTGCAGCATGATAAGTCGAACCATGTGTGCACTGCGTACACAGCATTGCTCTCAGTGAAGAGGTACACGGACTGAATATTGACCCGATTGAATGTAACAATCGCAACCAGGGTTTCCACAACGGCTCTTTCGTACGTATGCCAACCTTGAAGATTCTTCGGACGAGATCCAGGTGGCGTTCGTTGTACACACCGCCCATCTAGTGCAGAGGTGATGCTACAGTCCGTGAGCAGCGGGAGGGTAGTAGCAAGCTATCCCCCACTCAGCTGGTTTGTTTGGCATTTTCAGAAAACAGGCATCTATACGCTACGTTTTAAAGCTTCACAGTTTCAATACCGGCGGCGTTTCAAATGTGACGGGGCATTTCGTCGAATACCATGAACCCCGGACAGTGAAGCTATTAGAATGCTGTATAGTTATTGCATTACTACCATATTTGATAGGAATTCGCACTCCACAAGTGCCACCAATACGGTACGAGTGTCTGACATGAATCCCCGGTCATGTCATTGACAGTAAATCCTTCCAGAATTTTTCAATGCAAATGATCGTGAAGCGCTGGAATCACTGTATCATTTAGCACATTTGAAGGTGAGCAAATCTTCCCTGATAGTATAATTCTTTCATGCTTCGAATTCTAGAAGTGAACTATCTCTGGATAGACTCGAGGTGCTCTATAGGTCTTTCCGTTTACTCGGTGTCCAAAGAAGTGAACAGTATTCTATCATCGGCAGTTCCAGTTGCTTCTGTAAGGTAAGCAATGGGAGAGACATCCCCCACAGCTAAGGATTCCTCCTCCAGGAGTCGCACACTCTTAACGGCTAAAGCCTCAGGGGCTTCCTAAATCCGTTTTCTTCTCTCTTCCGCTCCAACTACACTGTATGACATCTTTAACTCCGCATATCAGCGGCTACTGATCATAATTTCATGTATTCGTGATTGTCACTTTTGCTGAGACTCTTCTCCCTCCTCATCTTTTTTTTCTTCTTCTCTCTCCCCCAGTCGTTTATATCCTACTCACTTAATGGCAATAGCTCTCTTGCAATAGCTCTCTTGCGTGGCCTGCGCGTTATCAGGCCGCCCCCATTGTCCGGCCACCGGACGCCGCTTTGTTTGTATGAGCTGGCTTTGGGTTTGGGGCTCTGGGTAGCCCCTGAGTTGGAGGAAATGCCACTC
>LQNS02000211.1:37865834-37880970 GCA_001587735.2 Parhyale hawaiensis
TATAAGAAATCGGTAACTAGTTAAAGTAACATTATTCAGTTAAAATTTCAACTATATTGATGCAGTATTTTTAAACTTATTACAAAATTTCAAAATGTGCTATCATTATTGCCACCACTTTATGTATGATTTGGCATCATTACAGAGTACATATTGCTCCCTGTTAGACAGGTAACTACATATTTAGCAGTGCATTTGCTGCATTCCGAACGCCATAATAATCAAGTTTTTTAGTAAAAGTTATTTATCTACTGTATCGAACGCCTTTCTGAGATCTAGGAATAAAGATACAAGCACATTGGCGTATAATAATTATTATTATTCAAGGTCATCATTGATAATTTATAATCGAGATATTTCGAATTTGAGATAATAGTGAGCTATTTCTGCCACGACCGTTTTGTGAAGAATTTTATGCTAAAAGCTTCGCTAGAAATAGAATTAATTACACTCATACTTTCTAATGCACTAGGCAAAGCAGCACAGCGTGAGTGACTCGAGGTTACATAAGTACTCATTGAGACGGAACAATACTAACAGCGGGAATTATGCGATTGCATAAGCAAGATCTATAAAAAATTATAAAGATATGATAAATAATTTAGTTCAATACCAATAACAGCAGCAGTGTTGACTGGTGGAATTGATTGAAGCAGCTGAAAAGATGAGGTTTCCTAACACAACAGAAGAGAAACATAAACAGGTATATACAGTATATATATACATTTATATGCATAAAGGTATACTTATCCCATGAACTGACGTAAAATTTCCCGTGCATGATTTTTTCTCACTCATCTGTGCAAAATATCAATAAAAAATGTTAAATGCAATCGCTTAGGCAATTCAAAATTTATTTGGAATTTTTCAGCATACAAAATTAGACAACTGAAGCCTGGGTCCACTGGGACCTAGCTTTAGCCGACAAACAGAGCACGAAGTGTTCAAACGATCATTTTTTTTTCTTTGTCCTAGCTAACACACCAGTCTGTCTGCTAAAAAAACAAAAATGTTAGCTGTCACGTCAGCCGATTTTTAGCAAGCACTGTTAGTGAAGTTTTGGATATCTCACTATACTGAGACTGACTTGGAACTCAAAACTCTGCGCAAGTTTCTGTTGTTTACAAAGAAGCACCGAAACATTCAGACGCCTGACGTACGGTTCTGATAGCCTTAACAGACAGGAGTGTGGACCCGCCTTAACGAAATAAGCACTGAAATGAGGGATGCTATCGTCCATATGGCAACAGAAAACGATAACACGGGTATATAGATCTTTAAATTTCAGTAACATCATTGCAGCCATGTCAGAACGATGTGCTTCCACAGGATCTTATTACCTCCGCCAAGTAGGTTATGTTTTCGTCGGGTTTGTCTGTCTGCCTCTTTATCTGTCTTTCTGTCTGTCACCAAGATAACTCAAATACATATGGATGGATTTTGAGTAAATTTACATGGATTGTTAGGTATGTTAGGAGGACCAGATGATTACCCTTCAATAGTGCTAAAAGCTTCAGTAATTTTTTTGAAGATCTGTTCATAACTTTTTGAGTTACGCTGCTATCAAGCGTTATGACAAACAAACCGATCTGTACCCAAATTTAATCATTTATGCCTTTTGACATTAATAACAACCCCTATAAATTTCACAAATATCCATGCATTATTTTTTTGAGTTATTGTGCTAAGAAGCATAAAATTAAAAACAGCGATAAACGAACGAACTAATGGTTGTTAACAAAAATTTGGTCATTTACTATTCGTAATATAACTAACAACTCATGTAAATTTCATCAAAATCCGTCCATAACTTTTTGAGTTATGGCATTGAGAAAAATGAGGCAGACAAACAAACAATCGGATGGATGGATCTTCACCAAAAGTTAATCATCATTTTCTCCAAGCATACCTAACAATCCTTGTAAATTTCATCAAAATCCGTCAATAACTTTTGAGTTATCTTGGAGACAGACAAAGCTGACGAAACTATAACTTCCTTGGCGGAGGTAAAAAGCGTGGTAGGCTATATAAGACTAGTTTACTAAACAAGTCAAATACCTAGAAAAATTAGCAACGCGAAGTCCTTTCAATGATGCAATTGGGATAGCAAGCGAGTTTAACAAGGAATTTAAAATGAACAAATCCTTAACGATTGTTGGTCTCTTTACGGCAGAAGAATGTTGACTGACATGCGTGTCAGCCTGCGATGAATCAGTTAAGCAACTGCACAAGTTTTATTTGAGTTTACTGAAAAACAAACACTCAGCGTGGCAGACCGAGGACTGGTGTCAAAAGCAATTCAATAATAAAAACAAGTTTAATCTTGATCATTCTGATGACGTGCAGTACGTCAGACACCGTAAGGGTGGAATCTTGAGTAGTAAGTGCCAGGTAAACTGTGATATTTGGTGGAGGTTCTGTGAAAGTATGAGGGATATTTGTAGGGTTGAGTTTCGGGATTCAGGCAGCTGATTCAGCAACATTTAGATCAAGCGTATAAAATAGCATCACTGAACCGAAACTCCAAAGTCCCATGGCCCATATTTATCTCTAGCAACACGCAATGTCATACAGTAAAGCTGGCGAGTAAAGCCCATTTAAATTCAGTTTGAATCTAGTTAATGACAAAGATAGAAAGCATCAGTTTTCAAACACTGTTGTGCAGCGGTAGAAAGTCATGAGAGAATGGAACAAAATGACTCCTAAACAATGTACAGTATATATGGTCGTCACTGCATATAAAAGAAAAAAAAAACATTATAACTTATCGACCACGGAAATATGAAAATAAATCGGCAGTCATCATCGTGGAATTAAGAAATTTGCCGTTAACTCATCTTGTTGCAATGGAGGTTATGGCGGAGTTTGGTGCATATTCTAGACCTGCAGCAGGCACAAAGATCTTTTGGTCGTCGTTCTGACAGCGGCCTGTCATATTTCTTTTAGATCATCTTGGTTATGTTATTATGCTTCTCTGCAGTAATGTTGGCTTTCAATTAAATATCTTAAAATTGCCGTGTTACAGCTTTCGTACGCAATTATCCTTATATCATTATCTAAAACTGCTTTGCATGCGGAGTGACATGATGGATTATGTGCCGTATTGGAGAAATGGATACTTTTTATTTGCTTATAAGCAATGCTCAAACCTGCACTAGCGGGTATACCCAACAGTGTTGTCATACTGCGTACAAATTTAAACAAGTATAGTCGAAAAACTGACTCATCACAAAAAACCTGTTCACCATAGAATCTCAGTACATACTACTTATATATACAAGTTTTTAGGCGAATAGCGTTTAGTTTAGTAAATTTAACGACTATTTTCGTCAGATAGAGTCTGACGTCGAGCAAAGACTTCCCGCCATATCAAATAAAACAGTGGGACAGGCCTGAAGCGATGAGATGCCCTTTCGCCCCAAATGATGCCGGTGGCTCCGGGTGCGATATTTGTTGCCTTTGTACGCATATCATATTCCCTGCAGTGTTGCCTGGCGTAGCGGTACAAATTACAAAAGGCGAAGAAAAAATATGAGTGTAACAATTTGCTTCAACGTTATTGCTTCAGGCCCAGAATCGAGATACGCTTCATCATAAAATTAAAGGAGTTATTGGGAATGGTGCAGCTCTTTTTAACCCAATCGTTACAGACGGTGTCTACAGATAAAAGCAGAATTTTTATGTTCTTATTCTCGAAAAAGTGCGTTGCGTCTCAGGAAATAATACCGGCATTTCCGATGAACAATGCAACCGCTTTGCATCTTCGCTTCCATTTTATGTTAAAAATCGGATAACAAGGATAGTGCTGCATTTTTTGGTTGGACAATTCGCTTTAAAACCCGCACGAACTTCCTAGGTGACCCAACACTTAAATGAGCCATGACGATCAATACGATGCAATTTCCATGACCATATTGAAACTCCATAAAATTTATTTGTCAAAAACAGCAATAATACAGTAATGGTCATACATAAAAAACGAGACAGATTCGCTGACAAAAGGCCACACAAAGCCCGATCACTCTTGGGCCGAATAAAAATATTAAAAACATAACAGCACGTGTGGTACAAAAAATAAATTATTGACAGCGTCCAATGCCGGCATCAAAGGAATTCTATTCAGACATAGTTAAGGACGGGAAGAGCGCCGGTACTAGTAATTGACGAAAGCAGGATCTATAAATTTCCTCTTTAGCAAATAACCAGGCATTGGTAATAGAAAATCTGCGTCTATTTCATTTAGAAGTTTGACGACTTGAAAAATTGTCCCCTGGTTTTCTACTTCGAGTCTGGTAGCCTGTACTCTAAATCTGCATCTCCTCATAATTTCTCAAGTGTTTCAAGGGTAGGAGGTATTTATCAAATGAATTATGATCATCGTGTAAAAACTTACAAGCTAATTTTAATAAGAAATATCTATGAATATCGTCAAACTGGAGAAAACCTAATGCTCTGTACATATCGCCTACATGAATTTCAGGTACATATAGTTGATAGTTTGAACCTTCAAAATTGCACGTAATATTTTGTTGATCAAAACAGAGATAATCCTTCTTGTTGACGGGGATACACCCCACAATTCAATGCAATAAATAATATTGAGATAAACAATACAAAAATAAAGATCTCTGAGGGTACGAAGAGGTAGTTTTCTCGACACACAATAAAACAATCCTAATGCTTTGCTAAGCTTATTACATACATGGGTAATATGTAGATTAAAAGAAAGTTTCGAATCTAAAATAACACCCAAATGGGGTAATGCCTCGGACATTGTGCTACGTCCTCTCAAAGTCACGGTAAATAACGTGCTTAGAATCTTCCTTAATGTTAGACGCAAGGCAAACAATATCCCACGAATATCTGTCAATTCAATACATGCAAAATTGTCGCTTAAAAGATATATAGGTACCGGTATTTCCTGTTAAAATTTATTCGTGACGCTAAGTTCGATGATCATGACCTTTTCGATAAATATTACAGTCATTTAGTGCCAGCTCATATGGGCATCAAGGCTCTCATTCATCGCTGGTAAACTGCATTGAGAATGGTAGTGATTACATAGAAAAACAAATTCTGGAGCACAAAAGATCGCTCGATCGTTGTAATGGTGCCGCTTTCGTCTTCGCAGCTCAGTAACTTTTTAAATAAAAAAAAGAAACATTGCTTTTGGAAGGACCTTCATAATACCACCGTCACTACCTCTTTGGCTGCACTGTTGACGCCCCGGAAACCCTGAGTAGGGTAGGTTCTTGGGGATTAATTATTGTTGCCACGCTTTCGAACAACAGAATGTGCAAAAGTCATAAGCAATGTAAGAAGGAAGAAACACATGAAAGCAAAAGAAAAAATCCAATGATGCTTCCCTAGCAACATTACTATATGAATGCTATGCGAGTTATCATGTAACTCAGTGGTAGCAATGCCAGCAGTCAATAAAGGACGCAATTTCTCTGCTAGGTTTTTGCGAGTTCTTAACATCGCGTCTGTTCGGATGAACTGAATCTTCCATCATTCTCGCCCAAGTTGAGTCTGCATCAAGCAGTGCCACATCCCAGCTTCAGAAAAACGAATAATAAAATAGAAATGTTTGACTGTACGAGAAGAAATGATCTGTGTTACGTGGTTGCCGCTGCTCCAGATCAGCAAAAGCGGACAAGCGCACGAAACACAGAACCTTTGCCAAATGTTCAGAAAGAAATTTCTATAGGAACCAGAGATTTTTCTTTAGGCTATAATTGATTTAAAAACTAGGTAAAAAAACACACACATACAATCGTGCACTGCCTCGAGAACCACAGCTTCCCGCCTTCAAATGATAAGTGAAACTTAATTTGAAATAATTAAATCAACTGTTCCTTTAATTCATCTCTGCTTTTAAGCTCTTATTCAATAGTTTTGTAGTAAATTTCAACTTCTTTAAGTGAAGCAGAGCTTAAATTCAAGCCCTGTTATACCAATTTGAGAGCACACAGGTGGGGTAGCCAGGTGCCCCGATACAGCTTCTCTCTTAATTATTTCCTTCATTGGGCCTCCACTGAAGGAATCGCTGGCAGCAGATCCAGTTCTATTAAGGAGGACGGGCCGTTGTTGTGCCGCTGTAATGAGGCGAGGGCTTTTAAAGTTTTCCTTTTGACGGCAAAAAACGAAACTCCTTTGAGCGATCAGCAATTCCAGGGAATTTTCCGATACGGGCGTCAACAGCAAGCGGCGTGCTGGGGAAGTCTCCACTGGAATGAACCGCTTCCCGATCGTGCCGTCTCGAAACTTGTGTTTGTCATCCACTATATAATAATACACAGTTGTTGCATTGTTGCTTGCTTACTTGCTTCGCCTTTCTCTTTCTCCAGCATTTCAGGAATTAGATAGGAGAAAACTCGCCTACAGAATAATAAGATGTGAGATCATGAAATTTCACCCTTGAATTACGATGACGAATATGGTTTCTGGACTACGTGCTCGAAAGTCAAAATACTGCATTTTCTTAAGCATGCGTCGCTTTGAAAAGTAGCTCGGTAATATCAGATTTGGTATTGTCATACAAAAGGTACAAAAGCGAATTTTGCAATAAAAGTGTATTGATCTTGCGTAAAAAAAGGTGCAATTTACAGTATCATAATGAAATTGGGACAAATGCTTAGTTTTTTGAGCATTTAGACTTTTCTCCTAACTAATACTGAAGAAAATAAGATTTAGATACTGGTGTTAACTAACCTAACCTATTTAGGTTATGGTTAGGTAGGTTAAGGTAGGTTAAGTTAGGTTGGTTAGGTTAGGTAAGGTTAGGTAAGGTTAGGTAAGGTTAGGTTAGGTGAGGCTAGGTTAGGTCAGGTTAGGTAGGTTAGGTTAGGTGAGGCTAGGTTAGGTCAGGTTAGGTCCAGAAACCATATTCGTCATCGTAATTCAAGGGTGAAATTTCATGATCTCACATCTTATTATTCTGTAGGCGAGTTTTCTCCTATCTAATTCCTGAAATGCTGGAGAAGGTTAGGAAAGTTAAGTAGGTTAGGTAAGGTTAGGTTAGTTCCTAGCAAAAAACCTGCTTTAATTATCTATATTTGCTGCTGCCCCTTTTGCAAAAAATACCTTATTTTTCATTACTAGATAGGAAAAAAATTAAAGGCTCATAACAAAAAAACTAAGCACTTGCCCCGATTTCATTATTATATTCGTAAATTGCACCCTTTTTTTACATAAGATCAATGCAATTTTTTTATTTTTTACGAAATTCGCTGTTGAACCTTTTGCAAAAAAAAAATACCTCAGAAATGATTATTCACTTGAGCGTGGTGGATAAAAGGCTGTATCTTTGATCGAGTTTTTGATCCTGTTGAGCGAGCATAAGCGGTTTCGCAATTTTTTTTAGCTGAATTGCTTCGTAGCAGTTCAAACGCTGAGTAGAGGCCATAATAGTTTCAATTCCGGTTGCAGCCAAATTTCGATCCTGAAGGGTCAACTAACTGCAAGTATCCAGGATACAGCAAGTACTGAGCATTTCCGGTAAATTTCTTTTGTTGAACTGTATTTTCTTGCTGCTTCTTGACTATCAACCATTTCAAAATTGATATTCGGGCATTTACTGGCAGGAAGGAATTTTTACACTCGGGAACTCATGACTCCACAACATTCATCACTTTAATGGAAGAGAAATCCTAAAGCTATGAGCCATGTAATTTTTGTAAAAAGAAACCGTTCCGCAAGCATGAATAAAAATCATTACGAAATTATTGCCGTCATTTTTGAAGGCTGGGAACTCCAGTCTTATACAAAATGTAGTTATACTTTAGTTATGTTAGGTGTAAACTGCACTACGGTTATAGGGAGTAGAAGCACAATTTAAGGAAATATTTCAAGCGTGACAGAAGAAAAAAGAAAAATATGCGAACAGATTAATTAACAAATAAACGTATCAAAACACTACAATAGAAACTAATGTGTATTTCTTTATAATTGATTCACACAGAGAAAAAAAAAAATTTGTCCTTCTGTACGAGTATAAGATAGTCAAAAAGTTGATTTTCAAATAAACAAACAAACGCAGACGCTGATAAAATCCACCATTAACTAGGCTAAATCTATCTAGATCTTAAATAATAAGTTTATAGACACACAGTGATACGACAGCACCTAGACAATATACAGGTGACAACACAAGAGTTGTTCCTATAATCATACAATAATTGAATTACGCACAGTAAAGCCTCAAGCCCATTGATAGCTATAGATAATCGGGCAAGAATAATTTATTCTTAAACACTACGGAAGAAGAAAGAAATTGAAACGATTACATTGTGTACAGAGCGACGCGTTTGACACGCCATAGAGAATTTTCATGCCACGCCCCCGATGCTGGGAGCAGTATGCATTATATTATACGAGGTGTAAAGTACGCGCAGAACACTTAACATCATTATTTGTATTTGTAGTCCTAACTTTCTCCCTAATCATGAAGAGATCTTCCTAGGAGCACCAGATTCGCATTGGTTCTCAACAAAATCACGTCGAATAAATCTTGTTATGAAAGCACTAAGTGTAGCAAATGGGATATTAGGGTTACTAAAGATATATCTGTAACTTTTTCCATCTTTCCACAACGTAACAAGCAGTTCTTCTTGTGCTTTAGTCAATTTCTTGCGTCCTGCTATGATTAGAACCGCTCTCTGTGAGTAGTAATCGTAGAATGTCTCAGTTTTTATGAGGAGGTTGACTAGAGTAACTGAGAATATTATACTCTGAAGTTTAACCAAAATCTACAGCTTTATAATACAAAATTAACACTGTAGCTACGAACATATTTTTTTACCCCCTAAACATGAAAACGCATATATTTCCTCTATATCAATTATTTTTTCTCTTCGTTTACAGATTCTGATTATACGCCGGGGGTGTGTTGCAATCAACATTTTTTGGGTTACCGGTGCTACACCGGTGACCCAGCCAGTCGCAACCCGTGTCGCAATCATAGCTCAAATGACGACTGCGACACGGGTTACGGTGATGTAGGTCACCGAGCACAAACGTCTATTTTGAATAAAAGGAGCACTAAATTCATTCAAATACGTAACAAATATATACTTTACACCAGAGAAGTAAATTAGATCAGGTTCTTGGAACTTTCAAAGAGAAAATTTCAAATTAAACGGAATTTTAGAATTTTTGAGCTTACTCCGATCGTCGCTAGATGGCAGTCTCAGTTGTTACGGTAACATTTTTTCAGTTTGTGGTAGCCCGCATTTGGCGTGATTGCGACACACCCCTGATTTACTACAAACGTAATGAACAAGCAAGTGTCTGGTCTGGTCAAATTTTTATCAGCGGCGTTTCCGGGAACTAAAGTAAGGGCCACGTATTCGTTGAATTGAAAACAGCTTCGCACGCATACCTAGACTATGGCACAAGAACAAAGTAATAGTGGCGAGAAAAATAAAAACTGTCATATAGCATTTTTCTAGCCCTAGTTCTCATTATTAAACGGACTAAACACTGTCAGTAACAATATGACTTTCTAACCTGGAGGGGTTCCAATAGTGGTACAACTGTATTAATATGCAAAACGAACACTGTCAGTAACACTGGAGGGAGTACGCAAAGTGAGCGCATGAACTTGGGTAAATAATTTCTCGCATTCAGTTTGGTTCGGCACAATGATCCTCCATTGCGGTAAAGAGGCAACGTCCATAGAAAAATGTAGACAAATGCCATAACTTGAGGCGGAGTGGAAACAACCGAGTGTGTCGTTACAGTTCAATGTGACGACATCAGAGCAAATGTTGAGGCCATTGAGAGGGGGCAGGGTGAGGCTCTTCGATAATTGAAAGGTCAGGTTGGCCAACAAGGGAGCAATTCTAGGTAATTGCAGCTCCCTCTCGTATTGTGTCCTGTTTACTACAATAGGTGAAGAGAAAGGAGTATCAGCACGCCAGAGAAAATATACTTCAGGTATGTAAAAGACTACGAATTCTTCTCGTTTAATCCTTGTGATTACCACAGTAAATAAAGGAAAAATAGTATCGGTATATCAAAGCAAATATACTTCAAGTAACAAAGGATAATGAGTCCTCTTACAGTACCTATGTTTAGAACACATGGTAAAGAGTATCGGCAAGAAAAGACAATATATTTCAATTAAATAAAGGACCACGAGACTTCGATGTATTGTGCCTGTGATTACGACTGTAAGCAAAAGAGTATCAGTATATTAAAAAAGTCCTTGTCTATTAACACATGAACACATCTGTTTTTTTAACGAAATTTGCAAGGGTATCGTGAGAATTTTCACTCCAAAAAGTTTTAATGCATGACTGCAACTTTAATGTTTCAGTATCTCTAAATTCTTGTCTTTTAATGTAAGTCTAGACAAAATTCCCAACAGGATTCTAAACGAATTAAAGTCGATAGGCTAAGCGGGCCAGTCCAAAACTGTTACTTGGATTAAACCAGTCTTTCGTGAGCTTAGAGGTGTGTACGACTGCATCCCATTCGTAAACTGGAACGACTTTCTTCTAGTACGTGGATGTATTTAAAAGAGTTTTGCTTTCCTTCCATGAATACTAAATTATCCTTCCGGACGCAGAAAAGGCTCTATACCAGTAAATACCCTCCCGAACTGGTCTTTTAGAAAACGGGTGCTTCTCCTTTCCTTGATCATGCCAGCAACTCTAAGAACCATCAGGCCTAGGCACGCAACTATTTTTTATATATAATCGTAAAACATCACGTTTCTCATTTTTCTTTAATCCATATTAATTTCTCCTTTGCCCTACCTAGACGATTCTTCTTACGATTTTCAGTTATAGCTGGAGTCGATTTTGTTCAAATATTTTTAAAAAGGCGAACTGTGGAGAAATTAACGAATTTGTCTTCGACTGATGAGTAATTTCGAGATCGTTGTAGCTCACCTGAACAGGACTGACATTTACAAGCTGCTTGAAAAAGCAGACATCGAGCGGCAAGTGAAACTTTAGGTGGTCGACGTGATCGCTTTTGACGCTATACGATCTAGTGTCTTTTAAAGACATTGTCGGAACCGTTCGAGGCCTCGATACTTTTTTAATGAAACTTATTGACTTTTCCTCCATGATAGGGGCAATAAAATGTACATTTTCAGTATCGTACTCTATTGTACACAGTATTGTGCTTTGTTAATTTACAAGTTATGTAGCTTACACACGTTTTCAGAGTTTGTTTCCAAGATGCTTTTGTTCTTATGCCGACTTTCATAACAAACTCGGATATATGGACTTTGAAGATTGACTTATAATTATCTGCATCGTGCAAAACGTACTTTTAAAAAAATTCCTTTAGGCATGCAAATTCTCAGATCAATAAGTACAATAACAAAGAAATTTATTTAAACATCGGAGGCCTCTCATATTTATGCCCACCAATTCATGTATGAGTGAATATGTTTAAGCGGTAGTTATAGTAATCGGATATAGTGAGTAATGCATACTTCATCCGAACAGCAGAAAGATATTTATGCAACAATTGTAATTTCGTTCCTTCCTTCCTTTCTTTCTTTCTTTCTTTCTTTCTTACTTTCTGATCACGCTGCAGGCGAGAAGGTTAAGGACCAAGGTTGGGGTACGCTGCGCCTGCTGAAGCACTTCTCAGAGCCTCACATAAAGATCTTCAGAAGTTGCCACATCTTTCACTGCGTTCGACAAACCTACTCTCGTATTGCAAGTTGCTTGATTAGGCAAACTGAATTCCTCATCTTGAAAGATTCCAAAACATACCGCGCCATGAATATTTGATATTAAGTTGAAAATATTAAATAGATATCGCGGAACTAACCATTACGAAGTAGGGACCAATGTACTCATCGATCCCCGTGTGATATTTACGCCCCTTGAGTGAATGATGAGAATGACGTGTAGGACAGGAATCAGAACCGTTCATATGACTCTACATTAAAGAAACTGAAACTTGAAAGAAAACTAACAGCAGCGGTAGACTCGCACATGAAAGAAATTGCAAAAGCAAAAGAAAAAAACAGCAGCATAAAACTCAGACGGTGAATCAGAGTTGAATAAAAACAGGAATAAATAAACGTAGTCGTCGTCTGACTCTCCAATTGAAAAAAGGAAATAACAAGTAGGGCAACAGCAGGGTAATGTTAGACCCTCGCAGCTCCTTAATCAAACTTAGAAATTAAATAGTTAGAGAGCAATTAAAATTTCCTTTAATTTTCTCCGGTGCCTGAAACATGACGAGTTCACAGGTACGCAAGAGTAGGCGTCACCGGCGCTCGACGCTTTACAATTAAACTAAAACTTTAAATTAAAACACGAAAAGTTCTAACTACAGCCTGATGCGAAGCACCTGCAGTTGCGCATCACTCTTCAATCAACTTTACGGATATCACTAGCAGAATTGAAGTAGCCATGCCATGAAATTTGACACTATCACTATCAGAATTTAATGTAGGTGCCATTTACGTTAAGTCTACGGATATGACTACCAGAATTCGAGTACCAGATTTAAGTATCATTCAAGTAAACTAAAGTATCACTTCTGTCACCTCTACTGATATCGTTACCAGAATTTAAGTATGAACTAGAGCACTCTGTGAGCGCATACCTCCGCCAAGCGAGGCAACGGTAGCAAAAAATTCAAATTGGCTCTGAAACCATATTTTTTTTGTATAAACTCCAAAATCTAACATTCGTGCCTATTAATAGTAATAATAGCATGTGCACTTTTCTTGAAGATCAATTCATAACTTTTTGAGTTATACTGCTAACAAATGTTCAGACAAATATGAGTCAAACATACAAACGAACAATCCGATCTGCACCAAAATTTATTCATTGATGTCTTTTAACATTACTAATAACCGCTATAAATTTCATAAAGATCCATTCGTCATATTTTGAGTTATTGTGCAAAAACATAAAATTAAAACAGTGGCAAACGAACGAACGAACAAACAAACTGATCATTACCAAAATTTTGTTGTTTACTCTTTGTTATATACCTAACAACTCATGTTAATATCACAAAAATCCATCCATAACTTTTTGAGTTATAGCACTGAGAAAAATGAGGCAGACAAACAAACAAACGGATGGACATATCTACACCAAAAGTTAATCATCTGTTCCTCTTAACATACCTATCAATCCCTGTAAATTTCGTCTAAATCGGTTCAGAACTTTTTGAGTTATCTTGGTGACAGACATACAAAGAGACAGACAAACACGACGAAAACATAACCTCCTTGGCGGAGGTAAATATGTTCGAAGATGCTGCTGATCATATCTCCAAAAGACACCGAGTATTTATTGTATAATTCTGAAGAACAGAGTGTTGTTTATTTCTCTGAATGCTCCGACAGCCATTCAGTAGACTTCCTAAGACGCTTCCCTTTTTTCACCTGGATAATTAAGAAAATTTCGTACAATGTAACTGCAGTATAACATAAGCAGTAAAAAACAACAGATCAAGACCAGCTGTAAGGAGCACTGGTGCATATCGCATGTGTCACCTCGTGCATAGAAATTAAAATACAGGGAAGAAAATTTGGACCAACACTGCTTCGGATTGTGAGCCCCTGCAAGCTGTGGAAGAATTTCTGTTTATTTATTACAATGTTTAACAAACACCAGAAATAAAGAGCAGCAATGAAACCTTCAGGGATACGTGAGTTGCAAAGTTTTTGTCAGTCATTCTAATGAAAAAGTTAAAATTCCATACAATTCCGCGTACGCTAAGGTTCTAGATTGCTTAACAGGTTATTGCTGACAAAGTGGTTCGTCGATGTGCGTTCGTGCTGGATGGTGTTGTGCCTTGTGATCTGGCGCATCGTCGCCGAGTAGGAGGGGTTTGCTTTCTCTATAAAATATATAATTGCCTTAGTCATCCACTGTCTGATTTTCTTCCGGAGCCATTTGTTTGGCTGAGGTATACTCGGCGTACCGGTGCTCTTCATGAGTTTGCCTAAAAATCGGTACGATGCCGGAAAGGCCAGTATTCAAGTTCGTTTTTTCCGTCATGTGTTGATTATTGAAATGGGCTTGATGGCTCTGTCCTTGGTGGTGCGAGTATTGGCAGCTTTAAACAATCTGTAAACAGAGCTATTCTGTGATCGCTGATCTTCCCTTTTTTTTTATTTTGCTCACTGGGCTGGTTGTGTGGGACTTTGTTAACCTTATGGAGTTTCCTCCGTTCCCACGCCGCCAGTTTAGTGCATGTTGATAATAGTAATAATTACCGTTTTAAACACGGGAACAGAGAAGTTTCTAATGAGTTATATAAAGATAATGCAGGAAATAGAATATTTACATCCACCCATCAAATAGCTGATCACACCATCACAATCATTTAGTCCAATAATCAAAGACATAAGAGCCTGGAAAAAGCAGTACAATAAGGACGTTATAGAGTCACATAATTAAATTCGTATTTGAAGAAAAACGCGCGAAGTACTGCAGTGTAACTCAAAGGAATACAACCACAGTCATTTCTCCAAGAAAAGTAATCAGCATATTAAAGTCCAAGAATACAAAGTATACCGTACGTCACAAAATGTACAGTGTTCATTCTCAATAAAAGCAAAGCTTAGAGCACTTTTGCCGCACCCAGCCAAACCAACAGCACCTTGGAAGGGATAAAAAGTCCGCAGGCTGGGATTATCCATGCGAAGAAAGAAAGACTTTGGGTTATCCAGAGATCTGCAGCAGCTCTGAGAGGCAAGGCGACAAACTTTACAACACAGGCGGCCATGCAAATGAGCTGCCATGTTCTCGCTGCAAACTGAAACGCTTCTTTTTAAGATTGGGTAAAATTCCACTCGGAGCTTTCTCAAGGTGCAAGTAACTGACGCGGGTAGTCTGAAGCATACATTCAATTATTTACGAAGGCGAGCTAGAATTTCGTAAGCTGAACTTGCCGTTACACAGCGATACTCACTCCTTAGTTCGGTTTCCAGAAGACCTTACATGCACCTCATTCCCACACAAAAACACAAATTTTCACTAAAATGCCAGTTGCGTGGAACTATTATTATTGCTCCTGATACGACGTCGGCTTCTACTGACCGCCTTTGCGTCAATGCTCCGTTCATATCTTTCTATCTCCCCAACTGGGCGGAATTCCCCCCCCTCCCCAACTGGGCGGAATTCCCCCCCCTCCC
>LQNS02000211.1:37888191-37901257 GCA_001587735.2 Parhyale hawaiensis
ATAGTACACCAGAACAATAAACTTCAGCCACTTTTCGCGACCGCAACAGCGTAAGTGACTACGTGGCCAGTCGCGATTACACGTTCGACAATCTCGGGCCCCAATACGCGCGGTCGCATCACAGTGTTACAACAGTACCTAACAAAAACCGGAGATAGGATGCCCACTATAACAACGTACTTTATAAAAATCATTCTCTCACAAACGATGAAGTTACTGCCAGTGATGCACGACTCAACATCACAGATAGGTAATACTCACGCAATGGGCAGGGCATATCACACACAGTTCTCACAAAGCACATCACGGATAGGTAGGTACTCACGCAATGGGCAGCTGCAGGCGGGACTGGAAGAGGTTCACTAGCGAGTTCTGCTGGGCGTCCTGAGCACCGGAGTCCCGGCCTGACATCACGGCGGCAATTCGCAGGCCGGCGTCAACTTTCTTCAATTAAAGACGCGAGAAGCCGAGCGCTGTTGAGCCGGAACGGCCTCGAGTGCTGGAGCTAATAATGGAACTCTCTCACTCACTGGCTCTACTCAAATTAACTCTGTTCTTAACTTAATCTAAGTCAAATATAAATAGTCCTGTAATTGGGAAGACATGCACTGTATTCAACAAGAATTGCATAGCGTTAAAAGCAAGACCAATACAATTTCAGCACTGCGTGTTTAGCACGGCTGCGGACATTTTGGGAGCTTGAATGCGGGGTCGAAGTCCGACACTCGCTTGTCCCATTAGTCGGAGCCGGTGAAAAAGGGCCTGTTGTGTTGAAAAATTGACTCGGAAATGGTATATTAGCTGGACATTTTGGGGGTCCAAGGAAGCGGAGTCGGACACCAGCTGAACTCAGGCATCCGACTCCACGACACTGATATCTATGTCGCTGAACTCCGAATAGAGGCTTATTTGAGTCACTCATTTCGACTAAGATATTTTAATCTGATTAGCTTTAAATAATCTGCAACTTTGGCCCTGCGTATTGCCTCTTTGGATCGAACTTCAGGCATTACGTAGAAACCGACGACGCTTGAAACGGCCGAGAGTTCCATTCCGCTCAAGATTTCAGTAGATGAGCACCTCCGGCTTCATTGGTTTGAGATTAGAGCCTGGAATTCGACCCAGAGTGGCGAGTCGAAAGCTTAAAGTTGAAGTCTGGACGAGTTAAGTCTATACAGCTTAAACTATCGTGATTGAAAATGGCGGATCGAAGATACCTGATCACTGTCAAGGTCTGCGTATGGTTAGGCGTAACGTATGGGCCACTTACAAGGCAAGCTACGTACAATATCTGCAGGATTGCCTTTATTAACCCTATTTTTGGCCGCCCAAGAAACTGATTTACGGTTTTAAGCAGATTCGGGGCGACCAAGAATACTGTTAAGAGTTATTGAACCTAGCACACGGGACTGTGGATCCCTGCTCATAACAAACATGCCAGGGGTTACTGGGAGGATGTCAAGTCATATTAAGCACCTTTTCCAGGGGATACCAATTAAATTAGATTGGATAGCTGCCAGTAGACGCACAAACAGGCCTATACACTGAGTACAGCCGGGAGTCAGGCTCCATGATGTCCCTTGCATTGCATTGCCATTCCATCCATATATCTATAAAATTACTGAATATAATAACTAGAATGCCTTGGTAGCGTAAAACCATCACCAGCGGTAGGAGTAAATTGAACGAAGTCATTTTTGATGAATGAGGCCAAGGCACAGCCCCATTCCTTCCCAGAAATTAGCTCTTCAATAATAACATAGGAAAAAAACAGAACGCCCCGTTCTCCAGACGATCTGCCGTGGTGGAAGCAAATTCGCCACGGTGGAGAAAATTCAACGCCGTCATTTTTTGTGGCCAGCTAGGTCTAGTTCTTTGGCATGGGTAACATCTAGGTCAACCCACCAAACTGCCTACAAAGAATAATGAAGACTGCTCAACTCTTTCTACCACTCATTGGGTGGACAGACAAATATATACCTATATACTTAAATCACCAACGAAAAAATCACCTCTCTCACATTGTTCGCGGGTGATAAAAACTGCCGCCCCCCCCCCCCTCGGTGAGCTTTGTGTTACCTGTATACGATGAGTATTACAAATGACTAACCCTATTAAAGAGTATAATTGAAGAGCAAAACGAAGGGTGTTTATTTGTATAAACACTTGGGACTTTTGGACTCCCATGGACTGCTTTGTAATAAGCATGAATAAAGTACCTATTGCCCATTCCGGTCGGGCGTACATATCTTAAGCTTGCAATACCTCTCCGTTAGCAGCAGGATCCCCAAAATACCCACGAATATTAGAGCTAAGGTGAGGAAGGATATTGGCAAGGACGATCAGGACGCTACACCAATACAGAGCAGCGACAGTACACAATGGGCCGCCAGCAGATGAGCCAATATCACTCCGCACATCGACAGGCACTTTGGCCTCTTGATAACAGGAGACAGGTTTTCGGTGCTGAAAATTCGCTGTCAGTCGTTTGCGTGCCTGGCATTTGACACATTTGAAATGAACTCCGCTACTGTGCGCCAAGTTTAAATGACCCGAAAACCATTGCGCCAACCAGTAAAGCAAAAACTAATAATAGCTAGTTTTGACTGTATTAACTTATTTACCAGTTAACTCGTGTCACCATGATTAAAATCCCATAACTGATGCACCATTCCGTTTCACATCCCATATAATCTGACTGCTATTAATTTATACATATAGACACAGTGCACAACAGAGATGCAGAGTCAGACTCCGATCCAGACGGCTAGTCCTCCTATTTTCTCCGAATCCTACAATTGGTATTCTTCTAGGCATGAGACCGACTTCAACTCCTTAATATAATTAACGTGACTATTTTCGCCAATATATACGCATATATCAAGCTAAATTAAAAAAGTATTTTTTTTTTACATTTGCATGGACATCCTGCATCATTAGCACCAATTGAGACTGTACATTTATAATTTTCATTCATCATTACCATTTAACTTACTGCCAAAAAGACACAACATTTAGCAAATTAACGCGGTTTTCCTGTAGGTACTTGAACTGGTGCACTGCATAATTTTCACTACTTGGAATCCGAAATGAGAAATAAATATTTAAACTATGAATAATTAGCGCTGGGCCACACTGTACATGGAAAAAATACTCGCTTCTAATAGTTAACACATGGATCAGGGCAAAAAGTATTTGTTGACATTTGCAATGACATAATTATTTGCACAACCTAAGCCCAAAATTCTGAGGAAGTTTATAGCACATTATGTATTTTGTAAAGCAATTACCACGAGTCGGAATTTAATGGCAGACTTCTGGAGCACCTGGTTTCAGATTCCTACTCCCCCCCCCCCCCACACATATATACAATCCTGTTAAAGAACATACCAACGTTCTGTTAGGCCGGGACACGCTCTACATCAGCACAAACATAGTGATGCAAGAATAACCAGCTCGCGTATCATTATGCTTGTGTTGTCATTTCAATATGCAACCATGGCCCCCAGCAGTGTCTCCTATAGGATCTAAAACCACTAAGAGAACTGAGTCAATAGGAAGCCGTATCAGAAAGCCACCGTGAAAAAGCCACCGCAAACTTTTTGGTTCCACGGGCAAGGGCTTATGTCGTCTCCCCTTACACTTCCTCCAACTCCCAAGCGCCAATTCTCGCTTCTAGTTCTACATAGATGCTCGTGCCAATGTAGCCTGTATGAGGCGTCCGCAGTATAGACCACAGTTCATTTACAGAAGATAGTTATGGCAGATCTGAGTTTTGCGCTACGCCCTTAAATTTTCAGAATTGTGACGTCAAAATTACGTCACTCCATTGTGGAAATACCAAAGATTCCTCACTGCAACAGGAGTGACGCTTTTGGCGCGACGTCCCAATTCTGAACGTGCCAAGGGTTTGGTGGAAACACTAAAATCTGACATAACTTACAGTAAGTGAACTGTGATACAGACACAGTCGTCTCAAGAAGTTGGTATCACAAACGTGCGGTATTATTGTATTACTCGTACGAGCCTCTCTTGCAGTAGCCATACCTACGTGCTAATTGGTTAACAAATTCAGTACCGTATCGAATAGGTGAAGCCACGCTCTCTCTAGCTGCCATAGCATTAACTTCCAGTAACTTGAACTTTCATTAGCTGTTCTGTATATAAGAATATTCTTCTAAGTTCATCAAAATTAATAAATTTCAATCTTATTTTTCTCTTGTTTCAGGTCTGTTTTTAGGTAATTGGAGGTCAGAAAGTCTAACACTAGCAGCAATTTTTTCTGTCACTTCAATCTATTCAAGTGTGAGTTCGTCAGTATTGGTCCCATCCGTAAAGGTGAAGTCCCGTTGACCACACACCACAACTAGGTAGCTCCGCACGCACTAGTTCGTTTTGCAGATAAATACTCGCTGTGCCCCAGAGGAGTGCGCAGCTGCAATCGACTAAATAATTCGAGTTATGGCCTCGAGAGACGGAAGACGCAATGACAACTGTAACCGCAGATAGTTTCCATTGCTAGTTAGAGCAGCATCCTAGCAATGAACTACGATGTCAGAAGCGCTGACAGTGCAATCTAGAGCACTGTAATATTTCTTCTCTCTGGCTGGGAAGCCAACATCACACCTCAAAACAAACACTGCTCTCTAAGCACTTTGCCACTGAGTATAACAGTAACTTATTACAAGCTGCACGATACAGGAAATTTTTTAATGCATCTTCCAAAACATAACTTTGCTCTACATAACGATAAGACACTTGTGAAAGAAAAATTATACGTATATTATGCTCCAGAGGAGTGAGGTTTTAGTCATCTAATGCGTAATGGGTTTGCGATTAACGTAATAAACTCGATCCAAAACGGCGAAGAATCCAACCCTCTTGTTTAAAGTTTCGGACAAGTAACGACTACGCTCATTAGATTATCTCAATCCGAATGGGCGGATCGGACGTGTATCGAGCAAGTGCGCTCCCAAACGGTTTCCCCATTTCCTCAACGCCTGCCTCCACCTGAGGCACCGCGCCCTTTGCATCAAGTGTCGAGCTCAGCGCGGCTTGAGTGTCCTTCATCTCGCAGACCTGCCTTTGGTCAACAAGCTCTGCTAAAATAATTTACTTCATTAGACGAGCACGGCAGCTAAAGAGCAGGATTGTCTTTTGTTCTTAGTGGAGGCCTTGTAACCCCACGTCTTCATGACACAACACGGTGATTAGGATGCCGAACCTTTCCCATAACATATCACGATGCCTTGTATACTGAACTTCTGAAGCGTTGTTTTCCTAATACATCGTATAAGTTAACCGACGTCCTCGAGTTAGTATAAAATAACTACATGCACTGAACGTTGTACTGTGCCCAGCTATGTATAAAGGAGCAACGCTGTAGCATGTGCAACGATAAACAAACCAATTAACCGAGTAAAATTCAGACAGCTCTTAATGGACTGTCCAGCAATATAATATTTATCCTAGAAATTATGGACAGTGAGCAAAGACTTCAACCGAAAGTTCATTCAGCTGTAAAACCTTGTTTTCCACTCAAACTTATGTTGTTTCGTAATTTTGGCAAGTAGCAAACTCCACATAGGTACCCACCGCTATAAGAGACAGACAAATTTAATTGTCAGCAAAGTATCGCGACCATGTCCAAATAGACATAACAGTCACAGTGTATTTGGCATACTGTATCAAATCTTGACAAGTACCAAGTCGCACTCCGCCACTTGACTGACGACAATCCATAGATAATATAAAGATAGCGTCAGATAATGAGACAATATCGGATCAACCTAAAGGAAGTTTAGTCAAGTAGCAAAACATGGATCACAGGTTACAGAGTAAGGCCGAGAGCTTCATGAGAGAGCAGGAGATATAAGTCACTCTGCGACAAAAATCGATTAGTTTTATGTTGTTACCAAGAGATTTGACCTCCACGGAGACAGCGCTATTTCGACGATGCATTTAATTAATATCGTACTCCAGGGCTACAGAGGCTGCGCTTTCGCTTCCCCAGCTTAGTGTAAATTTGAAAATGGTTGGAGATAGAACTCGGCTCTTCTTGCCAGTCTGGTGCACTCAATTATCTCATACTAGTTTGGAGGTGCCATCATTTTGCCACTTTCGTGCGTTTATCCTAGCACAGTTTGACAATTTACAGGCGTCTTCGATTTGTACAGCTTGATGTCGTAATGGATTACGACACTGCTCAATATTCCGCACTTATTTAAAAGCTTTGTAAAAATTAGTTTCCATATATTTTATACCGTAACTAAAATCGGAATGTCAAGATAAAAGTGGCACGCTGTCATGATTGAAATACAATTCACATCACGCATACGTCGTTACGCCTCCCTCACAAGATGCTCATCTTTCTCCAAGTTTACCAACGTAACACACCATACGCCAGTAAACATCGCGAGAGAGAGCCTAGCTGTGAACCGATATTCGGTGTTTAATAAGTTGCCGCTCGGTGTCGCGGTCTGTTGTTTATTTTCACAGCCCCACATACGCTCTGGGAGCTCAGGAAGCGAGAGGACTGTCTCCCGAGAAGGTGGTTGTGATTTCTTGGAGACAGTTAATTAAACTGCAGCCCATGACGGGCGGACTTAGTTCACGAACCCATAGCCAGTGAAATGCGGAGAGCGGGTAGAGATAAAGCCAAGTGGGAGTCTTATGTCTGAGGGAATTCTCTGAATGATCAAAAGACTTATGTAGGTGGACTAAAAGAAAGAGGATTCCATCCACGTGTTTTATGATTGGGACAGTCTGAGTAGGAAAGGAAGTACGACTCCTGGCCTCCGATCTTACTATGTTGATCTCCACTGTTGTATACATTACCTTGTCGAGTTACATACATTAGCGACGTCATGGCTTCATCTACCGTGACCCTTTGCTACCTTGCATACTAATCCCTATAAATCGTAGCATCATTGAATCTACACCTGTCTCTGTGATTCCGAAATATAGAAGATAAGAAATTAATACTGAGTCGATAACCAAACCTTTTCCGTAAATTTAAGATGTTCTACGCGGAAATGAAATATTTCATCCTCAGAGAATGAAAACGACCCACAGAAAAAAATCCCATGACGTCAATTGTGACTACAATCGGATTAGATTCGATTTTTGGGACAACTGAGCGGCATTGAATCCTACGTTGTCGAAGCCTCTAACAGGGTTACCATCATGCACACATAACGAAGAAGAGTTGAATATATCACGCCTGCGCTTTACACTGGCCCATGAAATCCGTTCAAGGGGCGTCAGAAACGCAAAAACAAGCGACAATATAATCACTTGACATTAGTTCTTATATCGGCGGTGTTGTTTGCCTGATACGACGCGCTCTTGCGGGAATTATCACGACACTAACTGTAGGTATCTAGCCTAGCCTACCATACCGTAGCACGCAATGTCAAATTGTGTTTAAATACTTAAGAGATGGTGGATTTTCATTTCTGTAAAAAATATTGTGAGCCTGGTATCATTTCAAACTAGAGCACTCTGAGAGCGCATAGGTACCTCCACCACGCAAGGCAACGTTAGCAAAAAAAATTCAAATTGGCTCTGAAACCATAATTTTTTTTTTGCATAAACTCCAAAATCCAATCATTTGCGCCTTTTGATGGTAATAACAGCTTGTGCAATTTTATTGAAGATCCGTTCATAACATTTTAAGTTATACTGCTAACAAACGTTAAGACAAACATGAGTCAAACATACAAACGAACAAACCGATCTGCACCATAATTAAATCCTTTATGTTTTTCAACATTACTAATAACCCCTATAAATTTCATAAAGATCAATTCATTATTTTTTGAGTTATGGTGCTAACAAGCTTAAAATTAAAAACAGTGACAAACGAACGAAAAAACGGATCATTACCAAAATTTGGTCATTTACTCTTTGTTATATACCTAAGAACTCCTGTTATTTTCATAAAATTCCATCTATAACTTTTAGAGTTATGGCATTGAAAAAATGAGGCAGACAAACAAACAAACAAACAAACGGACGGACATATCTTCACTAAAGTTAGTCATCTATTCTTTCTAACATACCTAACAATCCCTGTAAATTTCGCCCAAATCGGTTCGGAACTTTTTGAGTTATCTTGGTGACACACAGACAGACAAGCACGACGAAAACATAACCTCCTTGGCGGAGGTAATCAAGACCGGAAATACCACAGTTCAACACTATTACAACACGTGCAGCAATCGACATCATATACAGTTACATCAACGTACCGTTCAGGCACGTACACGTGAATTGCTCATGAACCCGGAAAGCGGTCGCCTACATCATAGGTACCTACCGTAAAGTAATTACCTCCGCCAAGGAGGTTATGTTTTCGTCGTATTTGTCTGTCTATTTGTCTGTCAACAAGATACCTGAAAAAGTTATGGACCGATTTCGATGAAATTTACAGGGATTGATGGGTATGTCAGAAGAAACTGAGATTAACTTTTGGTGAAAATATGTCCATCCGCTTGTTTGTTTGTTTGTTTGTCTGCCTCATTTTTCTCAATGCCATGACACAAAAAGTTATGGATGGATTTTAATGAAATTAACAACAGTTGTTAAGTATATAACAGAGTAAATGACAAACTTTTGGCAATGATCCGTTTGTTCGTTCGTTCGTTTGTCACTGTTTTTAATTTTATGCTTGTTAGCACAATAACTCAGAAAAAATGAATGGATCTTCATGAAATTTATAGGGGTTGTTAGTAATGTTAAGACATAAATGATTATATTTTGGTGCAGATCAATTCGTTCGTTTGTATGTATGACTCATGTTTGTCATAACGTTTGTTAGCAGTATAACTCAAAAAGTTATAAACGGATCTTCAAGAAAATTGCACAAGCTGTTAGTACTATCAAAAGGCACAAATGATTAGATATTGGAGTTTGTACAAAGAAAATTATGGTTTCAGAGCCAATTTGAATTTTATTGCTACTTTTGGCTTGCTTGGCGGAGGTATGCGCTATCAGAGTGGTCTAGTTATTATATACGGCTAACCTTTTCCACTCATGGGTAACACTGACCGTATTGGGCTTTCCCAAAACTCACACTTTCCTATAGCAACAGCAAGACCAACTGCTCAAAATCTCAACGAGTCGTCTGGCTTTCCCTGCGATAAGGCCCCTCCAATCCCCTCTCCCAAGCAACTCTACAGTAGGAAAATACCATTATTATGCATTCCTTCCAATCTTTTTTTTTCAGAATTCCCAGAAACTAAAAGTAGGGGGCGGCTCCTACAAATGAAAAGTTATCAGTCCCTAGAAGTGAAAGTATCCTCTAGTTACGGAATCTGAGCCAAAGTGGCACTGAGGAAGACATGTACAGAAATTTGAGACATAAGAGACACTAGGTACATAGTAACTTGACGTATCGCTAGCGGCCACAGTTTAAATACTTGGTCGATTCAGTGAGCATCTGCCGCTTCGCTTATCATCACAAGATTATAGGTGTATAGCACAGCAAAATTTCTGTAACATTATTTATTGAATGTTTTCAGATTGATCAAGAGCCCGAGATCTTCGATTCACTCACATTTACCGATTTAATTTGATCCGATTAGCTTCATAGTTATCTAAAACCTGAATTCTGAACGTTCGGTTCACCTCCTCGGTGATAGTTTCAGGCAATGACCGTTGTAAACCGATAATGGATTGCGAGCTTTTGGAATGGTAGTTCACTTCTAATCAAGGAGGTTAGCCTATGTTTTTGTCGTCACCAAGATAACTCAAAAAGTTAGGATCGGATGTTTACAAAATTTACAGGGATTGTTAGGAATGTTAGCTGAACAGATGATTAACTATTGGTGAAAATCCGTTCATCTGTTTGTTTGTTGTCTGTCTAAGTTTCTTAGTACCGTAATTAAAAAAGATATGGACGGATTTTCATGAAATTTACTAGAGTTGCTTTATATTATGAAGAGCAAATGACCAAATTTTTGTAATAATCTGTTTGTTTGTTCGTTTGTCGCGGCTTGCTTTTATGTTTGTTAGCACCATAACTCAAAAAGAAAAAGTTGTGAATGGATTTTCATGAAATTTACAGGTATTGTTAGTTATGTTAAAAGACAGTATTAAATTTTGGCGATGATCGGTCAGTCCGTTTGTGTGTTTGACTTATGTTTGTTATAATGTTTGTTTGCAGCATAACTCAATAAGTTAGAACGGATCTTCAAGAAAATTACAGAAACTGTTAATAGGCACTATTAAAAGGCACAAATGATTAGATTTTGGTGTTGATACAGAGAATATCATGGTTTCAGTACCAATTTAAAGTTTTCGTTACCGTTACCTTGCTTAGCGGAGATATGCGCTCTCAGAGTGCTCTAGTTCGTTGCTGTGTCCTTTTGAGCAGCAAAGAATTGCGCTTTTTTAATTCTAATGCACTCCAAGTTTGAAGAAATTTGAGAAGCTCTGCTATTGGCAATTTCGAAAGCTAATTTGCTCGCATTAATCAGTGTTGGTGGTGAATATTTTAACGAGTATTTCAGTAGACACATTGTTATGTTTATAAGGGCACGACAGTACATTCGCATGATTAATTCCGCCAAGGAGGATATTTATGAATTTGTCGTGTTTGTCACCAACATAACTCAAAAAGTTATGGACGGATCTTTTCTAAATTTAGAGGAATTGTAGGACATTCTAAAAATAACAGATAATTACTTTTGGTGATGATCCGTGAAACCGTTTATTTGTCTTCCTCTTTTTTTCGTAGTACCGTACCTAACTCAAAAAGTTATGTACGATTTTTAGATCAAGAAGAGTAAATAGCCAAATTTTCGTGATGATCTGTTCGTTCGTTTCTTTCTGTGTATTTGATTTTATGGCTGTTAGCAAAATAACTCAAAAAGGTATCAACTAATCTTCATGAAATTAAAAGGAATAGTTAAAAATGTTAAGAGGCATAAATGATCAAAGTTTGGCGGTGCTCGCCAGATCGGTTGGTATGTTAGTGTGTTTGACGACTGTCAGAATGATTCTAGTAAGGCAACTCGAAAAGTTACGAAAGAATCTTCAGGAAAAATTACAAAAGCTGCTATTTACTGACACAAAGCAAATCATGGTTTCAGCAGCAATTTGAAAGCACAGTATACGGTATACTCGTTACCGTTGCCTTGCTTGGGGAATATAGACTAAGCGCTCTCAGAGAGCTCTAGTTAGGTAAGAGATCTTGTTCGACGACTGTCGTGAAAACCACCTCTCGCATATCTCTCGGTAGACCCTTTGTAGTTTACTTAACAAGGATTTAGAAATTCATTCGGACGTTGTGTAGTATGAACAGAGAGCAACACTGTAGTATAAACTTGCCGTATCATCCGTAATATTGACTTATTTTAACCTAACGTGCCGCGGCCCAATCGGCCTGTAGTACACCCTCTTCAAAAAACATATGAATTGGTCATTCTATGAAATCAGGCATTCGGTCTTGAGTACACCGTTCATCGAAAAACTAGCTAAATTAGGCAATTACTTACAACATAACCGTCTCAGTACACCCTCTCTAAGAAAACATATAATTCGACCATTTTCGAAAGTCAGGCATTCTGTCTTGAGTAGCTACACCCTAAATTAGATTTTAACAGTAAAAATTTTGTCATTTTTAACCAAAGCTTTCCCAGAAGCTTTATTGTCTTTCTTCATTCTTTCGACTACGATACACCTTCTTAACATTTTGTAATTTTATTCCATAGAATTACTGAAGGGGGTGTACCCAAGACCGAATGTTATATAGAGAGAACGTTTAAATAAGTGACGGTTTCTTCATTCTTTCGACTACGATACACATTCTTAACATTTTGTAATTTTCTTCCATAGAATTACTGAAGGGGGTGTACCCAAGACCGAATGTTATATAGAGAACGAAGGTAAAAAACTATTTTCTATTTAGATCACGAAAATTAAGTCGATTTTATTTGTAAATAAACTAAATTGCTTTTAAATAATAGCCAATAAATATGGTATTGTGGATACGGAATTGTACAGGAGACGATTGAAAACTCAACAATATTTATTTGGAAAGTTTTTTGGTAAGGGTGTACTGAGGCTGAAATGACGTAAAAAATAGCCTGATTTTGCCTTTTATATATTATAAGGTGGAAGGTGTACTACCGTATATAGGCTGATTGGGCCCGTGCCGCAATTTACGCCAACCTCGCTTACTCTGGTCCAAATTAACCTCTTCTAATCTACCTAACCTTACAAAATTCTTGCAATACTAATAAAAAACAAGTAAAATAGCGGCTAACAATCTCTATGTACGGTAATCAAACTACCAGGAATTGAATTGCGCTAGAGTAGAGATAGGCTACAGATGAACCAACCAATATCTCAAAAAACTCTTATTTCCGACGACTGCAACCGATAGATTCGTGTTCAACGCATCAATATCTATCAGAATAAAGGTTTAAAATGTCCAAGTGCGAGTGGAGGTTATAGTATAAATAAACTCAAAGAGCAAATGGAGAGAAAACATCTCGTCAACATAACTACCAATAACGATTCATAATTTGAAAATGATCTACATTATTTATTGTATATTCGCAATCATCAATTAGTTTTTTAGGCATTTTTAGTCTTAGTGCAACAAACGCAAACAATTTACTTGCAAAGTTATCGGTTAAAAGCACGACAAGAAAACAAATTGCAAGCTGATTACTAAGCAGGCAAGAAGACCAACACCCTCCACCAACGACAGATCTGTACTGACGCTTGGGACACAACCAGACCAAAGGCCGCACAGCATTGGACACGACACACAGATCCTCAAGTGAACTTTGACCTTCCAGTGCCAAGTGATCATTTTTTTAGTCTGCAGTTTACTTTTGAATTTCATGCGTTGCAAGGATAATAATAAACGTAGGTAACAATAAAAATATATTTATCGTTCAATATGTTTTTTCATTTCAAAGTTATACCACCGAATCCAGCAGAATCAACAAGTGAAGGGAGCGAGCAACAGTTGGTTTCGATGTTGCCACAGGACAGGAAGCAAAGAGTGTAACGGGACGACTCAACGGGACTAAAACAGAACTTAGCCGTG
>LQNS02000211.1:37902412-37917568 GCA_001587735.2 Parhyale hawaiensis
TGCCCCAATCTCCTTATGGCTGGCAGGATAGTCCCGAGTTTAAGTGAACTTTAGGCTGTGAGCTGACGGAGCTTGTGATCGATGCTTCGATTGAAGGCAAGTAAGTGCTGAAGCGCTCGACGTGGCATAGGGGGGGGGCGAAAAGTTTTATATTCTCGTAAACTTTTTATGAACGATTCATTTGACTGCACCATTGACGTTGCACTGAACATCAGTTTTGGAAAGAATAGTACTATATACCAGCGCTGGAAGCTGGTCTATGACAGTAGGTCATTATTAGCGCTTATCTCGCCCTGGAGCAACGTTTGGAGGATTTACGTTTAGTCTGCCTGATCCATTCGCAGTAGACTTTAAGGTCAGCGGCCCTGCGGCCCGTCAGGTTTTTTCAATAATGATATAATTAGGTTTCTTTGTAGGGTCGCAAGTCGCAAGTTCCCGTCGTGTTTTTTTTTTTTTTTTTTCGTTATTATGAGGTCTTTTTAGTGAAGAGGGACACTTACTCACGGCGGAAAGTTTTGGCTTGAGAACGGCCGTAAGACTCTAACCGCAAAGCCACCAAAAGGGCCGCAGGGTGCGGAAACTAGAGACGGGGCCGCGCTCAGCTCTGCCATTTGTAATGGACCAAGATGAGCACCGTGGGCGTAGGGAGACTGAAAGCCAGTGGTTCCCAACGTGGGGAGAGCGGTCCTTGGAAAAGTCATTCGATTTTTGAAGCCGAGAGGTAAGCCAAATACAGGAGAGTTAAGGCGTGTTCACACGTCCCTCACCGTAACGCGTGCAGTCAAATTAATAGAGGCGTCGCGTTGACTTGATAGAAGCAGCTGCTGCAACTGCAGGAGACTGGAGGATGCAGCACGTCCGTTTTTTCAACGCGCCGCGTCGTTTAAATTCAGTAAACAGAACCTATAAATGCTGAATTTATCCTCTATAACTGTTTCAAATCATGAAGAAGTCGACAAAAAATGCTTTTTTACAGTCACTTTAACGATCAGAATCACCGTACTCCAGTTCAACGCAAGAAAACTGGATCACCTGAAAATGTTGTAAAAATACAGACGTTCTCTGTCGATTTCCCTTTTGTCAGTTTATCAGGCTATAAATATTTTAGAAATAGGCTTTTCACCTCAAAATCAGGCTATAAGATTATAGGATACGAATATTACTTCAAACAGACGCAAAATATATACGAAATGTACAGAAACTATATCATAACTGAACACACGGCGTCATTCATTTGAATGAAGGTCATTTCTACGAGTGAACAGAGACAAAAAAGTTGACGGACGGCTCGTGTTCATTTCGTGATTGAACGCGTTACAGTGAGGGACGTGTGAACACGGCCTTACTACGAGTAAATTAATTCTGTAAAGTCTGTGTGAGCATGACGTACCTAATGTATCTGCATGCACTGTGCAGAATGCATTCATAATAATCTTTGTGGATATACAAATGTTCAATAGTGTCTGTAGGCAAAGTCAACTTGACCATACCCACAACCGGAAAACCAACACAGATACAGCTGCAGTTGACCACAGAGCATCTAGAGCTATGGTGCTAGTGGCGGAAGGCTTCTTGCGAGAATCTGCGCCCCCCGACGCTTCTCATTGCTGGCAAAGTGTCAATTAGAAAATAATGTGATTTCTGAAAAGATATCAAAAATGGTACCTATAAATATGTTATGCTTTTTTTTTTTACTACAGAACATTCAATTTTTTCTACCTTAGAGTACCGGTACTGGCTCGCAAACATCCTGAAAGGGTTATTATTAGTCTCAAACTTCGAAAATTTATAACAGATTTCATACAATTTCAATTTTTCGATGATGGGACGAGGTTGATCGGACTTCTAAACTCCATGTTCAACTTCACCCCATGTAACCTTTTAAGGAAAGGTAATTAAACTAAGTAAAAAAATTGGAACAAATACTTGAGTGTAGTTTCTTATAGCTAGTTTTAAGTGTTGCTTGAATGAAAAATATACATGTGCTACAAAAGAAGAGCCTTCAGCAACACAAGAGAACCATCTACCGCACCCCAGAATGATGTTCCAGTCCCTCCTCCCTCCGCCACCCTGTGCCTGAGGTGGAAATGAGCTGTAGTCATTTTGTGTACCTTACGCAATCAACACGTCACGAAGGACTAATACTTGAGGTGAACGTAGTACTAAGCCGCATGTATACATGCCTGGTGGTCAGATTTGCGTACAGAACTGGTTTAGGTTGTTGCGACGCATTGTTGTCGGTGCCACATAATTTACAGTCTGTGCTGAATTGTGGGTCTGAGTCACGCTTTGTACAGTTGGACTTTAGAGCGGTGTTTAACAGGGTCAACCGGTCAATCACAGGGGTGTATTATACAAGCTGGAGTCGTTTGGTGTGGGTGGTAGAGTTCTGTCAATCATTCACGATTTTGTTTCTGAGCGAACGCAAAGTGTGTCTGCTGACGGTGTTTTGAGTGCCTCAGTCACGGTGGTCTCTGGCGTCGCTCAAGGTTGTGTACTTGGTCCACTGCTCGTTCTATATACTAGTGACATGCTCTCTTCGCTCGAAAACACGATGATCAAATATGCCGACAATTTCACTTTGATGGCAGTGATACCTGCTCCCCGCATGCATAATGCTGTCACCCAGTCTCTGAATAGGGAACTGTCATGCATTAGTGCATGGTACTCGGCTTGGAGTATGAAGCTGAATGCCTGTAATACCAAGTCTATGATTGTCAGTCGATCTCGGATACTTTCACTGCAGCATCCACGTCTGGGGATAAATGACACTTTGCTTCAGGAGTCTAATTCATTTGAGATTCTTGGTGTTGTCTTTGATGAGAAGCTTACTTCTGGGCCGCATAATAGGCGGCTGGTGTCTCGTGCTTCCAGTAAGATTGGGCTCCTGCGCAAGGTGCATTCTGTCTTTGGTGACAGTAAGCTTGTCCGCAGATGCTTTTTTGCTGCCTGTGTTGGAGTATTGATCACCAGTCTGGGCTTCCGCTGCTAACAGTTATTTTCTTCTGTTGGACCGACTTGTTAGTTCAGCCAGCAGGCTGTGCGTGGATAATGATCTGGTGAAGCTGTCCCACAGGAGAAGGGTGGCCGAAATCTGTATGTTTAATGGGGTGTACAGCAATGAGAGGCATTAATTGTATTCTTCTGTCCCTGCCCTTAAGGTCTCTAGGAGAATCACTTGTGCTACGGTCGGCGCGCACTCTTTCACGTTGGAAAATCTTAGGTGCCGAGCTAGTCAGTTCAGTCGGTGCTTCGCGCCCCAGTCTGTTAAAGATTGGAATTCATTGCCGGCATCGGCTTTCGGCCGTATTGCCTGCAGGCGTTTAAGTCAGGCGTTAATGGCCTTTTACCTCCGCCAAGGAGGTTATGTTTTCACCGTGTCTGTTTGTTTGTCTGTCTGTCACCAAGATAACTCAAAAAGTTATGAACCGATTTGGACGAAATTTTCAGGAATTGCTAGGTATGTTAGGAGGAACAGATGATTAACTTTTGGTGAAGATCCGTCCATCCATTTTTCTCAATGCCATAACTCAAAAAGTTATGGATGAATTTTTATGAAATTAACACGAGTTATTAGCTATTTAACAAAAAGTCGATGACCAAATTTTAGTGATGATCCGTTAGTTCGTTCATTCATTTGTCACTGTTTTTAATTTTATGCTTGTTAGCCCAATAACTCAAAAAATAATTAACGGATCTTTATGAAATTTATAGGGGTCTTTATTAATATTAAAAGACATAAATGATTGAATTTTGGTGCAGATCGGTTTGTTCGTTTGTATGTTTGACTCATGTTTGTCTTAACGTTTGTTAGCAGTATAACTCAAAAAGTTTAGAACGGATCTTCAAGAAAATTGCGCATGCTGTTGTTACTATCAAGAGGCACAACTGATTAGATTTTGGAGATTATGCAAAGAAAATTATGGTTTCAGAGCCAATTTGAATTTTTTTGCTACCGTTGCCTCGCTTAGCGAAGGTATGCGCTCTCAGAGTGCTCTAGTTGTTGGATTTTTATTAGTTTCGGGCTTACCGGTGGTGCAAAGTGCTTCATTTCAGTTGTACTACCTGTGCGTAGGGGCCCGAGCGTGAAGTTTTAATAGTAGCTAATAATAATTGGTAAGTGTAAACACAAATAAGTGGCAAACAGTCAAAATTCAAATTGTTCATCTCACCCCCCCCCCCCCTTAAGGTACTGTGTTCACGCTAACACGAGGAGAAAATTGACAGCTGACCTGTAAATTTACACCAGTGGATAGCCAGCATCAGCCCGCTATTAAAGACACGATGCAAGTAACATATTTTTGCACAGGAAGATACGGCACTGGTTTCACATTTTTATGAAGACTTAGAGGCTGTACAGCAGCCGTTACTTTTCATAGAATGAATTGTAAAAAAATGTCTATACCTTATAATTTCTCTAAGACGGATATATGGCACGCAGGACAAATCACTTTAAATTTAAAGTGCTTTCTAAAGCCACTACTGTCATATATGTTTACTATTGGATGGGTAAAGCAGTGCGACATCTCTTCAAGTTATACGGTGCGTGTCCTTGAAGAAAAAAAAATGTAATAGTAAGCTTCAACACACAGTTTCCAGAACTGACTTATCACACTACACCCTGACACAGAACTGCAAACATTTCTTTGTGTGCATCCGATGGATATCTGATTATATATTCCAAACTCTGGGGCCCTGAGAGACCGCGTGGCTCCTTTATTATTAAAGCAGCAGTAGCTGCTACAGTCACAGCCAGTGTGGCGTGCAGGGATCTGGTAATATTCAGTCAAACTTCGAACATGGGCTTCGACAGCCTCACGCTGAAAACCAGGGCCCAGATTCACTAACATTTACAATATCGTAAAACTTGCAAAGTTGTATCTTACAACGACGATACAAGACAGTATTCTATCTGCCTTGTGATTGGAAGATACAGCTCAGTACTACAGTCAATCAACGGTCGCTTTGTTTCCTTTCGGGTAACAACCAATGGTGTAGGGTTGCAGCAACTATTCAAAGAACAACCAGTACGCAGATGGATCATATCAGCGTTTTGTTTTAGTTTACACGCTGAGACTCGAGTGCTGTAACCATTTACAAGTTTCCTTAACGTCTAGCAAAGCTATAACATACCTTACAAAATTCTCTAGCCTGTCTCCTATATTTTTTTTTTTTTTTGCAGGAAAAAATTTTTTTCTACAACCGAGTCGTAATTCGAGGTACCAAATAAATAAGTTACAACGAGCAAGTAGCTTGATAAATCTCTAGGCCCTGCAGATCCTGAAAAATATTGTTACGAACGAAATTATTTTGAGAGTAAGAATAAAGATGTGAACCAAATTTTAACATTCAAAACGATATAGATATAGAAAAACAAAATTGGATAAACCTTGTACGCGTATTTGGGCTCGTTCGACTACATAGAAGGCAACGACATTAAGCTCTTGAGGCTCGACTTGTTCGAATCTTTACACAGGTGCCCTGGCTTCGACTTGTTGAGCCAAGTTTCAATCTTGACTCTTATTCAGTTACCTGTGAGACTTCTATGAATTTAGTCTAACTCTGTAAAATGGAGATATTAGATGATAAAATGATATCAGATATCATCATCGAACTGCTGCTAGTATCCGCAACACGATTCAAATTGACGAAGCTAAAGTTCCTGTCTGCATTTCTGGACAAGTCAGGTCAAGTGGGCTTGGCTTAGATCGATGTTGACCACCAATCGAACGTGACCCACAGCTGCCGATCGCTCAGCTACTCTTCTGCCCGCCACTAATCACAGCTCTTCAATAACGTCCGCCTCCACCAGCTGCCGGTACAGGCCCGGCAGACTGTCCCGCACGGTTAGAATTTCGTCTCTGCTCATGTCTCCGGCTGCGATCCTCTGCGCGGTCTGCTTTGCGGACTGCAGCTTCTTCTCCTGCGCCCGGTCCGCGAAGTCCTTCCACAGCCTCGACTTCTCCTGAAAAAAGGACAAAATTGAGAAGGAGGCCTTCGATGGTAAACTTGCGTTAGGAGGAAACCAAAAGTTAGCGGTCTGTGTCCCAAGAATTTGGGCATCATTGCAGCAACAGCTAAAGAGCTGACGGTGGGGAATTAGTTGAAAGGCCTTCGACGGAAAACAACACGCTTGTGAATAATGAAGATTATACTTTGAATACAGTTGAGGTTCCTATTTAACTGAGGTCTAGATTAACTTTTAATTTAAAGGAAACTTTTTCTATAACTTGCCGTGAGCACTAAAGTGCTCTACTGGCTACATATATATAAAATATCCTGGATGCCACCCATAAAATTACAGCACCGTACAGGAATCAATGGAACAGACCGGGAAGTGAGAATTCATCAGTTTCGTGACACTAATTACTAGAAATTACATGAAGCTATTATGAAAAAAACACACACAAATCTTTGTGTTAAACAGTACTGAAACTGAGGCAATGCTGCAATATTTATCTAAAAACTACTGGGAAGTGAGTGTAGCAGTTATAACATCAAGCAAAAGTTGCCAGGAATACCCGCAGTTGTGCTTGCTATTGCCGCACATATGTTTTGTGAGCAAAGTATTATCCCTAAATCGTTTTAATCTTTTGAACAATTCAGCACAGTATAAAGCGTGTTCATTATTGAATTAAAAGATAGCTGTCTTTTTATAATAACTGCTATCGCTTCCATAATTATGTAAACAAATGTGAACGTCGTAACCAGTACGCACATCCAGCGCCGTCTCCCACTGGTCGACTGAGACATCCTTCACTTCCTGCACGAGGTCGTCCATGTCAGCAGCCAACTTGTGGTACTGTGCAGGCGTCAGCGCTAGCAGGTCATTTTCACTCAGCGCCCCGTCCCCGGTCGTATCCAGCGCAGCGAACATGTCCCTCATGAGGTGGTGACACTCTGATCCGGGAGGACAGTCAACAAGACTTGGAAACAAATTCGCATCCTGGAAAGATGAAAAAGAGATAACGGCACAATCTCTCGGCACGTTTTTATTATAGAGGAGGTAACCAAGAGCCCTCTCTGGTAAAACAGAGGATAACCTAGCAGCTGATACGCCACCAATCAAATATCAAACAGATGCTAGACGCATTGGTTTTCTGGGCGAAATTTCTGCCTCAATTTCAATGCTGGAAACTTATGATACCGCCACCAATCTTCTGAACTGGCCCGACGCACCCTAGACCGGGGCATTGATCGGGCAGTAACGGCGTTGCTGTGGATGGCCATTGCTGAAGTGTTGGGGTTACGTCTCTCGATGACATCGCTAAAACAGGCTGTAGCCTGTAAGATTACATTACAGACTATAGCAGCAGATATTGTAATAATTTTCAAATATTTATGAATGTCGCAGAAGGAATGTTTACCACTCGTAAAACTTACCAATCTCATCTGTTCAATAAATTCGTCAAGACTGCGTTCGGCCCGTTTAGCGAAGAAGATTCTGTCGAATATGTAGGGGAGCTTGGGCTCGTCTAGCCAAGTCACCGGTCGACTCTTTCTTGCAGTAGGCAAATAATCAGAGAGAGGCTGCGTCGCGTGACCTTGTTTTGCACCGTCGGAATCTTTGGCCGAAGGTTCGGTAGAAGTGGAGGAGCCTTCCTCCAACACGAATTCCATAAACTCCTCACTCAATACCACATCATCTTCCCAGGACAGGTAGATCATAGAGGTACTGGATACGGGTGTGATATCAAATGACCTGTAAACATGCACAACCTCTATTAAATGCAAATACAATTCATGATGTTATGTCACATCAGCGTTCTCCACAAAGAGTCATAGTTAGTTGGTCATTTTCGTGGGTTTTTTAGTATATGCTATAAAAGTTAAATAGGCAGAGAACCAGCCACATAAATATAAAATACCAGTGGTAAAATAGCTTTCCCTTCTCGTTCCGTTGGAGGTTCCGATAAACCACCAAATACAGGAAAAAAAAGATAACTTGCCTTCTCGAACTTTAGGAATATCAATTTAACAGCCGTCGTGATCAGCATCGTGACATACGACTTTATATCAATAATGCCCCACATTATATCGGCTATAGAAATGCGTCACTTTAATCATAAAGAGAATATTTTTGAACCCAATTTTTTAAGTAAAAGCAATAGCACAAAGTTCTAAGTAATGAAAGTTATATCTATGTCTAAAGTCTGAACATTTTATTTAAATTAAAATATATCAGCGTTTGCATATATTTCCCGCCAACTTTAACTGTGGAGTCGAACTCGTTATTAAGTATATGAGTAATCTTAGGCAAACTCCCTCATGCGTCAAGAATCTCACCATAACTTAGGAACTATGAGGCAATCTCTGGGCTTGTAGGGGCTCCTGTACAACAGTGAACAGCTCTCGCTTGTACCTCCGTGACTGTTGGCAGTTTCTTCGTCTGCACCACACGCCTGTCAAAGAAAATTCCAACTACCTACTATAGGGGTGGTAATACATAGTAATTTTTATTACTGTACTTTTAGATAATTGCTATAAGAAAACGTTCATTACCTCTGCCAAGGAGGTAATGTTTTTTCGTGGTTGTCTGTCACCAAGAATACTGAAAAACTATAAGCTGATCTTTATAAGATTTACAGGGATTCCTAGGAATGTTAACAGTAACAGATGATTAACTTTTGGAAAAATTCCTGCATCTGTTTGTTAGTCTGTCTGCTTATTTTTTCTTAGGGCCATAACTCAAAAAAGTTATGGACGGATTTTCATGAAATTTACACAAGTTGTTAGGTATAATAATAGAATGGCAAAATTTTTGTGATATTCTGTTGGTTCGTTAGTTCGTTTGTCGCTGTGTTTGATTTAGGTGTGTTAGCACAATAACTCAAAAAGTTATGGATGGATCTTTATGAAATTTACAGGACTTGTTAGTAATGCTAAAAGACATAAAGGATTAAATTTTGGTGACGATCGGTTGGTCTGTTTGTATGACTTATGTTTGTCATAATGTTTGTTAGTAACATAACTGGAATAGTTATGAACAGATCTGCGCGAAATTTACAGAAACTGTTAATACTATCGAAAGGCACAAATGATTAGATTTTGGTGTTGATTCAAAGAAAATAATGGTTTCGGAACAATTTGAATTTTTCATTACCGTTGCCTTGCTTGGTGGAGGTATGCGCTCTCAGAGTGCTCTCTACTTGCTACTGTGTTTACTTCTTTTTCTTCATTTCATCAGAAAATTAAACTGCTGTTTTTTTGGCAAGGTTTCTACCGAGTGTTCGTGACGTCATCTTTACGCCAGCGCTAAAATAAAACCAATAGTAAGTTGAATTTACTTTCCCTGTTTCACATCACATGACCGCATTAATTTTTATGACATAAATGACCCCAATAAGCGTAAATGCGCTCATAAATTATTGTCTTTTGATATAGCAGGAACTGTCACCAGCCGCGACCTTGCGTTAGTGCTGCTTAATATCTTCGATTGGGTGCATTCTTCAATGAAACTCGGAGATTTAGTTTCATATATTATAGTGCAGACTTTTCATTGAAGAACGGGTATCATAAAATTATTTTGACTGCTCATTTCACTGACGCTTTGCCAAATCATGACACCGCTTCTTGAACGGAACTTCCTCACTGCTCTCAACTTTCCATGTAATTCTCAAACAGCAGTTTCGTTTTATTTAAAAAGAATAAGATTGCTGATTATTTTGGGTTTCTAGGAGCATCAGAGGCGCGTTGCTGTCACAACCCTGCACGTTTGGGCTGCCGTAACCCGAGAAACGTTTGCCGTGACCCGGGAAACGTTTGCCGTGACCCGGGAAACGTTTGCCGTGACCCGGGAAACGTTTGCCGTTACCCAGGAAACGTTTGCCGTGACTTCATGTAACATAAATGAAGTCACTGTCTAGGTGAGCGGTGACCGATTGTGATACTATATGGAGCCGTGGGTGACACGAGTGAAACATAGGTAAATCTGGAGTTGTGATTGTGACGCCGGGATCACAATATGCATTCGCACGCTCAATTTATGGGTGGAAACTCAGCTGTACGCTGTTAATCTTAAGTATCTTCCGCGGGCATCTTCAGATACCGAGTTGTACCCTATAATCGGGACGACGCTCGAGCTGAACGTCCGTCCATAAGTTGAGCGTGCAACTGTATAGTGTGGCTCTGCATTAGATGTGTCAGAAAAAGTGTGCAATAACGGGCCTATGCTAAGCGCCTGTAAGTCTCAGCGGGCCCCTCTGCGCTCTGTGGCCCAACTCTCCAAACTCCGCCTCATCGCTAATTGAGTTAAATGCCGCTAGCCAGACTCACGGCTGGTTATTCACATTACGAAAGTTTTAGCAGCGTGAAAAAAAGAGCAATTGATCCTCTGCATAGGCTGAAATTAAAAAGAAATGTTTTTTTTTTATTTTTGCACTTGTTATTTTATATTTCATCATTTATTCATTCTTTTTTTTAGATATTTTTTTCGTTGAGGTGCTAAACTATTAGGAAAACAAACGTCACCCTGTGACGGAACTGCGTCTTTCGCAGATAATCCACTGGACGTTTACAATTTTCACAGCACGGTCAATATCATCCCATCCACTTGCGATCATATATGTTTGGAAAATTCTAGAAGGAATTACATTCAACGCAATGGGCGAATCCAGGCCAGACACTCAAACCATATTGGTCGCACATCTGAAGGGCGAATTCCGATCAAAACTGGTGGTGATGCGATAGCCACAAAGTATTCTAATAGTTTCGTGGTCCGAGGGGCGAGATTATTCAACAAAATGCCTCGTCACAATCGAAATGTCACCGGTAGAGAAACTGCGAAATTTAAACACTTACTGGACGCATACCTACTGAAAGTGCCGGATAAACCTGCTGTAAGCGGCTGCGTAAACTGTGGGGATAACTCGCTGTTAGTCACCCCGCTGGTCACGGACTGCAGCATCTCCTCTGCACAAGATGGGTGGCGTGCATAACGCCACTTGGACCTCGTCCGAAGTATCATCAAAAGTACTTAACAACTTCAATAGTTCGTCATTTTCGATCCAGTTTTAGGAGGGAATCCCAAAGCTTCTACCGTCTGAATTTCGATGGGAAATGGCAAATCGAGAGCCAATGACTGCAGGCCCGAATGAGTCAAAGTTGAGAATATCAGCTTATTTCGATCGCAGGGCGCAAATTGAAGGCGCCGGTAGAATTACAATCCATCTATCTCCTGTGCCAGCGATCCTCAAACAAGGTCTCTCCTTATGCAGGACGTTATTTGAATCTTGCACCACAAGATCCAAGCCTCTTTAAAGACGACGATATTACAAAAGAAGTAAAGGGGTATTACAAAAAGTATGAGACAAGATAAGGATATAATGACAAATTTGACAAATAAGAGTTCGGGAAACTTACTAAAACTTTATATTCCTACTAGTTTCTTTCAACATACGGTCAGCAATTGACTGACTTCACTTAGGAGCAATAAGCAATAGCCACTACAACAGACCATCCTCACCTGTCCCAACGTTGAGCCTACGTGTCCCCGACCCTCCAGGACACAAATGAAGGCTGCAGTGCGCGTCCCCGGAGACGAAGCCGAGACACGAGTGGTAGCGGTGGTCGACTCGTGCAGATACAGTAGGTGCTGCTCAAATATTGATCTATGTTACCTACAAGTATCTGACCTGTTAATACGGTTTGTCGTTAAAATGTTACCGTTCAAAGGACAAGTTGTATCCAAAATATGACTGCTGGAATTTTTCCTATGATGTTTCAGCAGTTTGAACGTTATAAAATATATTGCATCTTAAAAGAAGTCCGGCGTATACACACACTCACACACAAGGTGGTTCGTGTCCGCACCGCACAGTGCAAATGCGTTAGGCTCCAAACTTGTTATAATATTCGCATTAACTGCTACGTTACAGAATTATAAATATCATTAATTTGATCGTCCATTATTGTAGATGTCGATTGACGCTCGAGCATAAACAGAGTCGTTTGCTTTGTCACTCAAAAAGTAATTTTTAGGTCGAATTTAATATTTCATAGAACGAAATGTATACTTTATTGAGTTATGTCTGGAGTATCACCAAAAGTTTGCGCGCACGCTTAGCATTTCAGTTAAAATAACCTAAGATCCGTCTTATTCTTGCTTCTGGGTAACTACAGAGCTGCAAGAGCTGAAACTTATAGCAACCTTCCTATGATGTAACTGATCTTTCCATTTTATATGTATATATCAGATTTTTAGTCCATGCGCACACCTGGAGTTATCCAGACGGGAAGCTCGCATCTTTCCGTGTGGTTAAGCTAGATAAAGACGTGCAGTAGGGGAGCGTTAGGATTCGAACTCGTGGACTTGATCATGGTAGGCGCAACTGCAAGGCCAACGCAGAAGGAGCATTATAAAAGACAGGCTAGCAGGACGTGAAGTACTGCTGCACTGCCAACCGCAAACCCAAATGTATTCACATATATATATATAATATCTAGCTATATGAATTTGTAACGTCCCTGTCCAGTAGAGCTTCCTTATACACCTTACGTTCTGCGGCCCGTTCAGTTATTCCAATAATTAATCAATGATAATTATAATCAGGGCAGCGAGGCTGTGATTTCCAACATACCTATATCGTAAAAAAGTCTTTTTAGATGAAAAAGTGGCAAAACAAGGCTGAAATTGTTGAACCAGAAAACGGCAGAAGAACATTTTGCCGGAAAGTTTCCAAATTGCTAAGGGCTGCTAAGCGTATAAATTAAGGTGAACATAAACTAGAGCACACTGAGGGCCCAGGCCCCCGCCAAGCAGGGCAAGGTTAACTAAAATTCAAATTGGTTCTGAAACTATGATCTCCACATCATCAGCACCAAAATGTGGTCTCTTGTGCCTTTTGACAGTAATAAGAGCTTCTGTAATTTTCTTGAAGATCCGTCCATAACTTTTTCAGTCATAGTACTAAGGAAAACGAGGCAGGCAGACAGACAAACAAACAAACTGTTGAACGGACATTCGCCAAAAGTTTATCTTATATATGTGTTCGTCCTAATCTCTAACTATTCCCGTAAATTTCGTAAAGATCCTCGCATAACTTTTTACAGTTACCTGAGTGACAGAAAAAGAGACAGGAAAACATACAGATAAACTCGACATGAACATAACCTCCCTGGCAGATTTCAAAATTGCAGCCCCAAAGTTCCGCCCAGCTCTATAAGATAATAAACAACGGGATTATTCCGTCAAACTAAGCATCCGCTCAAATATATTTCAACTTCAGCACGTATCGTAAAGAGCGATTCAAACAATGCTATTTTGCAAAAGAAAACAAGTTATTCATTTGGTCGTTATGGGATTAACCCTTTTATGCTCAGGTGGTACAATTTAGGGCACAAGGGTTCTACTTTCAGTTTTATTCCTGCTAGAGAATAGTGTTCGTAACTTAGGCCGGCTGCCCACTAACAACTTTCGTTGCCGCTAGCAGCCTAGACGCAACTTAGCTTATCCGACTGTGCAGTCGTGGCCGTGACTTCAGCATGACGTCTATGAACATCGTGCTGTAATTCTTAAAATATTAATCATTTTGAACCCAAGCCGCTCATAACTAAGAGCGATCGTTGAAAGTTCAACATTGCCACTCGCTAGGGTGTAAAAATTGCAGTAGCGACTGAAATATTTGAAATTTTTTGAAGCAGTTAAATTTTGTGCAAGCGGAAGCCGTGCCGTAGCTACGAACACGGATAAGTTGAGTTGCCTCTAAGCTGCTAGCGGCAACGAAAGTTGTTAGTGGGCAGCCGGCCTAACTCGACAACACAGCCTGAGTTGAGATAGAGTTAATCTAACTTTTTCAAGTTTGCAGTGTCTAGATATACAGTGTCACTTAATTCGTGATAATATTATTGATGCTATTCTCTACTGACTATACTGGTAGTCTTCGTATTAATATGGAAAATTCTCGAATAACTGGACAATATCCGTCAGACACAAAATGGAGCTTCTCTTCTATCCTTCGCTACGCCGTTAAAGATAAAATACCGCCTCAGGCTCCAAAAAGTGCCGGTTTGAGCACACGATGTTTACCAGCATGGCGCAAAAATAGGAACAAATATGGGCCGTAAAGTCCACTCACCGACCTCCGCCAGTCCACCAACGTCAAGTCAAAATCCCGTGTGAAGTGCGGCCGGTCGATAGCGTCTCTGCAACAGAGGCGTGCGTGTGTTCAGGCTGATCCTGTCTCTCGTATCCTGCTACGTGTGTATATAAATACAAAATGTTGCAATTTATTAACCCTTTAAGGACCAAGTTTCCGTTTCTCTCAGATTTTTGGAGATATGTAGTCTTAAATTGTAGTCCTCCGACTACCGTCTCATAGTCGCGGCGCTCATAGGTCCAAAAATCACTGATCCCTTCATTTTTTAGAAGCCTAATTTTTGCGGAACGGGACTCGTGAGGCCCAGTGGTCCTTAGAGGGTTAAAATTAAATGGTTCGCCTAGCATTTTAACCCTTGATTCATTATTTATTCTTACACTTTGCATTGGTATAATACTATCTCGAACATGGTGAATATGTTAGCCGATGAAAGAAATAAGAAAACGCATTTATTATATAGCACCTAGATGTTGTGCTCATCATATTGAAGAAAACAGCTTCACGGTATAATACAGTAAGCCTTGAAAGGGTTAGCAGTCCATTGCATGCTGTATCATGATACGTACGTTTGTAGTGTTATAGATGAACGACTTAATGTTAAGTTTCGCGTAAACTAGTACGTATATGTTCTGTAATAAAACGTGCAATGAAGGGTTAATATTTGCTGAAACTCGATTGAAAACGGACGCAAAATTGAGTCGTTCAAATGCTAAAATTATGCTATATTAATAAATAAACAAAAAAAGGACAGTTAGGTATTGACAGTGTTTTCAATGTATAGAAATAAAATAAAGCAGCAACTTATACAGTCGCGAGCATAATTAAGGGACAAAAATGAAAAATTTCATATTTCAAAAACTGTAAAAGGTTCAACGCTGAAATTTTAACACAAAAGAGGTATTGGGATACCTAATGATATGCTAAGAATTTATTATGATCGGAAGGATAAGAAAAAAGTTATGTATATTTAACTTATAATTATGAATTTAGTGTGAGCAGAATTAAGGGACACTTGACAAAAAACGCAACAAAACAACAAATTTAACAAAAACCTTCATCC
>LQNS02000211.1:37918742-37935287 GCA_001587735.2 Parhyale hawaiensis
ATTCTTAGCATATTATTAGGTATCCCAATACCTCTTTTGTGTTAAAATTTCAGCGTTGAACCTTTTACAGTTTTTGAGATATGAATTTTTTTATTTTTGTCCCTTAATTATGCTCGCGACTGTATATATAAATGCCCATATGTATAGGACCTCAGAAGAGGGGACCTAATGGGGGCCGACGGTGGGGTAAAGTACCATGAAATGATACATGCATATTATTTGCAGATGCTACTACAACATGAATACAGCATTCGAATTTCGTTCATAGTGCAAAAATGAGCATTATATATCATTTCACCCCAAAATTTCACGTTTTATGCCTCTCCTGTAAAACATAATATTTCCACCTAAAAAAGAATAGAAGTCAATAAGTTTTTATGCTAAGGAAAAGAGAGACAGTTTTGGAATCTTTGATACATTCCTCACAAAACTACTCAGCCGGATTTTCCATTTTGGCCTCATATTTTTTTCATCTCGGCTCAAACCCGGAAATTTGGCTTTTTTTTAATATATTTCAGTTAGCGATCGACAATCATTTATCAAAAGAAAACGAAATAGAAATGAAAAATCCGGCTGTGCAGTTTTGTTAAGAATGTTTCAAAGATTCCAAAACAGTCATTGTTTGTTTTCTAGCATGAAAACTCATTGACTTTTATTCTTTTGAAATTTCAAAAAATTATATATAACTATATATATATATATATTTCCTATTGTCTCATAACCTAAGGCCTTAATAAAAAAATTGTACCAGCAAAATGTGTTTCTTTTTCAAAATCACATATGCTGTGCAAATTTCAGAACAATCGGTCAACAAATGAAAAAGTTTGAAGAAATCTGGATTGTTCCCCTTAAGGCAAGTATATAAGTAAGAGTAAATGCAGCCGTCTTCGATTTTGTAGTGGCTGCTGCCGAATAGAAGATGTTGTATTTTAATCTTAAAGCTTGTCTAGGCAGATAATCATATCGTTTTTTGGACAGAATTACAAATACCATAGCAATCGATAAACTATTGTTGCACGTTACAGTGAATAATGTCATCGTACGCTTTAATAAAAAATAAATTGTCATGAAATCATCTCGGTAAAAAGAAGGGTGCCGTATAATGAATACCGCCTCTACAGTAACAGGCTCAATATTCAACCCTTTCGCTAAGGGAATTGTTCTTAAAAAATAAATTTTTCATCTAGTTCTATGAGGTCAATTATAACTTGACAACTCATTCCTGCACGGATTCTGAAAGAAAACAAGAGTTGCCGTAATTTTTACATTTGTTTTGGACTCTGTAGGAGGCTTGAGAGGAGAAAACACCACTCTGCATTGGGCATTAGAGGTATTGACAATGGCGTCCAGGATAACCGTCGCTAGTGAACAAGGTAACAACTCAATTAAGGCAAGACCAAATCTACTGAGCACCTGGTTATTGTGAAGAAACTGACGCGCCGACACTCAGTTGTTGCTGTTGTGGCATTTCTAGAATGCACTGGTATCTTTCCCATATAACCTAATGAACGAATAACATATATTACTCATAATATCTCGTACACTATCTTGCCCGTGTTGCCTAATGAACTAATTGCATATACTGCTTGTGATATCTCCAGTACTCGAATCAACGACACGCGGCACCAGGAGAAGTGCATATTTCCTATGCAAATTGAGACATGCAGAGACACACGCCCGGCAGCTGTTGACGCTCCCCGTCCAAGTCACTCTGCAGGGTCGGAAATGAGAACAGCAGCGTCAGGTGGAAGGGAAATGACGAGGATGGAAAATGGCAAATTTTGAAATCTGAAATGACTTCGTTATGTTGCCATAGGGGAGACTTGAGCTGCGCGTAGTGTCCACCCTTCCTTTTTGTTGCTGACCTCCGCTCTATGCGCGCTGGATCTTCTTTCTTCTTACGACCTTGTTGATACATGAACCTCTACCCTTTAATTAATGGTGCTATTTCTGGACACCGGTAGCCGCAGTAGCCAGGCAGGAAGTCTTATCGCCTTTTATTATTTTAATTAGTTAGTTTGAGTTACTTTGACCTACACACTCTTACAGTAGGTACAGCAAAAAGTATATTCTTGCAAGCGCCAAAACTTTAAAACAGTTGCCTGATCCAGCAGGCTGTGTGTTGATAATGATTTGGTGAATCCGCCCTATAGGCTGAGTATGACCTGCCTCGGTATGTTATATAAGCTATAGTACAGTGAAAACCATTGTTTGCTCGCTCTTCTGTCCCTGGCCTCAAGGTGTTAGGGAGCAATACAAGTGGAGCGGCTTATGCCCACCCTATTGCAATGGAGACTATTGGGTGCCGGACTCGTCAGTTCAGTAGGTGTTTTCTGCCTGGTCCGTTTCGTCCAGCAATTCCTTGCAGGTATTTTTGTTCAGCTGCGCGGATCTGCTTCTGCAGGAGCTTTCTCAACAGAGCTTCGAGTTCCCTGGTGTTGCATAAAGCTTCAATTGGGTTGCACTGACTGTCTTTGGAAATTCGAGCGTATAGTGTTAATGATGGTAATAACTGATAGATAGCCGGAGCGGGAGTCGTGTTACTCAAGGCCAGAAACTGATAGTAACACAGCTTCTATTATTTCAGATAAATCCACATACTCGTAAATATGAAAGTGAAGGTACTATTCTATACATATTTACCAACCATCTGTCAGACAATGTAGATGTGTTCTGCACAGATGTCTCGAACGATCTTAAAGACGGGTTCACAAAATTATAAAGAAGAAAAAATTCCCAGCTTTTCTTCGAAACACGTGCCTGTGTTTGTTCAAAGGCACGAAAGAACAAAGACGTCTGCACATTAGTTCCCTAAAAATTTTAAGAGCTATCCGATACTTCAATATTGACACTTGCTGATAAAAGCAAACTTAGGCATGCAGTAGGCATCCAGGGCGCCGTGAGGGTACTTACCTTGCTAAGGGATGAGGGCTTAGGGGGCGCGGGTCAATTGAACCTTCCGTCAAAATAACGCCAAAGTTCTTGATAACCCGTAATCGGCTGCAGCTGCAAATTACTATTCTGGAGCCAGTGGGCCTATATCCGCAGCACATACCAGTGCGTCTGGGTTTCCCAGTCGAGGGTGCGGTCAGGTTGACGTCATTTTTTACCTATGATGGCTAATATTTTACCATACAAGTGTGTTTACGAGTACTCGACAAGACATTCAAATGCTTAGCTGAGGAAACTGCTTCATCTGCATGTCGTGTGAGCACTGCTTAACTTTTACCTCTAGGTCCTAACATTCTTTAAGCTCTACAACCAACTGTGCATTTCGTTCCAGAATCATTTTATAATCTATGTTTTTTTATATTTTGTAGTTCAGTTCTTTCTGTTAACCTATCATAAACAAAAAATGCGTTTGTTAAATTTACACTGGCTCACGTACAGCGTAGCCTTCTCGCAGAGCCTAGCAAACAGATACAAGTTTCAATATATTTTCCGACAGGGTTTTTCACTGTTAATATTCCACCATTTTCTGGCACCAATTCCCAGCACCATTTTCTGGCACTATTGGAGCAATTTGATTGGGCACAATCTGCTCTGTTCAAGCGGATTGCCATTGGGTAGACCATCAGCTAGGCAGCTAGAGCGCTGTCCAATACAGAGGCCTTTAACGTAGCAGTAAAAACATACATTATTTTACACTGCTCATGCCATGAAGGTATTTTTGAACGGAATTTACATTTAATCAGTTCTTCCCGTATAAGTATATTGGGAGAAATTTTTATCATCGCCTACATTGCCAGCGTAAATTGGGTACACCTTGAAATTATAAGTTCTTAGAGTTCTTGCAGACACTCACAGCTCGCTGCTACGTGGACAAATTCATTTCACCAGCAGTACAGCACGACCTCTCATCGCAAATGTTAGAGGGCCGCTACTGAACAAAATTTACGTGGCCACCCTTACCTCCAGTATTGGACACAGACACCGTAGAAACTGACTGTACATATGTGAAATACTGAGACCTCTTAAGTGAAAAGTTGGGCAAATATTGAAATGTGACGACACCCGATTTTGCTGGCATTTGACTCATTGATGCTTATTTAACCTCGTAATACTCAAACTTGACGAAGTATAATTACCTCCGCCAACGAGGTTATGTTTTCGTCGTGTTTGTCTGTCTGTGTGTCATCAAGATAACTCAAAAAGTTATGAACCAATTTGGACGAAATTTACAGGGATTGTTGGGTATGTTAGGAGGAACAGATGATAAACGTTTGGTGAAAATATGTCTATTCGTTTGTATGTTTGTTTGTCTACCTCATTTTACTCAATACCCTAACTCAAAAAAATATAAATAGATTTTAATGAAATTCGCATGAATTGTTAGGTATATAACAAAGAGTAGATGAACAAATTTTGGCAATGATCTGTTAGTTCGTTCGTTCGTTTGTCCCTGTTTTTAATTTTATACTTGTTAGCACAATAACTCAAGAACTGATAAATGGATCTTTATGAAATTTATAGGGGTTGTTATTAATGCTAGAAGACATAAATGATTAAATTTTGGTGCAGATCGGTTTGCTCGTTTGTATGTTTGACTCATGTTTGTCGTAACGTTTGTTAGCAATATAACTCAAAAAATTGCACAAGGTGTTATTAGTATCAATGGGCACAAATGATTAGATTTTGGAGTTTATGCAAAGAAAATCATGGTTTCAGAGCCAATTTGAATTTTTTGCTACCGTTGCCTCGCTTGGAGGAGGTATGCGCTCTCAGAGTGCTCTAGCCTTGCTTGGCGGAGGTATGCGCTCTCAGAGTGCTCTAGCCTCGCTTGGCGGAGGTATGCGCTCTCAGAGTGCTCTAGTTTTTATATTAATTGTTTTCATGTAAAAATTCTTACCCAATTGCATGAGTGATGGGTATCCTCCCAGCGCAGCACCCGGTGCGACAAGAGCGGCCTGACAAGAACCCCCAGAGGGACACCCAGCCGTGTGGACCGCCCACCGTGGGGTCCGGCCACTCTGAAGCGAGCTCCACCTGCCACGAAGAACCAGCCTCGTGCCCATACCTGCAGTCCTGTAGGATAGCATGACCATTTTGGTGGCACTGCTCTTTATCTAATAAATTTTCCTCGATTTCGAGAGATTCAACGCCCCTGCAGCCATCGGCAGTGTTGACATCACAAACATAGGAGCCTTTTTCACATTCCTCTCCTTCTCCCGAACCGATTTCTTCACAGTCAATGCCCATTTCCAAACAATGATCGCCCGTATCTTGACCAGCCTCCAGTGTCCGATGTTGTGCGCATTCCGATTGATCTTCATTGGCACTTTCACAATCGCCCATTAGGTGCACGAACGAGCTCACCGTTTCAAACTTGTTCTCTTTCGCTGCCACAAACAATAAGTGCCTCAGGCCATCACCAACGTGGGCAGAGGTGGCTTCAGTTAGCAGCAAAGGAGCGTCACTGTATTCCAAGACGTAAGTAAGCGTAGCGAACTCCTCGGCTGACTGACTAACGATCCACTCAGGATGTTCAGCTCCAAAGTGATCGTCATCTATGGCCGGACTCCCTGGGGCCAAGATGAAAGAAATAAATAATGTAGTTGGTAGCCACAAGAAAGTATTCTGCATGGCTGCGTGTGAATCAAAAATCTTCGAGGCACTCTAATTTTTGAGACCACAGTTCATGTATCACATTAAAATGACTAGACAGTCAGGTTAAGGGCAGCCACGGTCTTTTGTCATCATCGATATGTAGGTACAATATGCGCGATATAACTTTATCGCATGGCTGCCAGTCTTGTATTTTATAACTGGATTTTACACTCGTCTTTTATCAATACCAATAAGAGAGATGTCTCGCTGTTGCAGCGGAATACACTTGCGTCTGTTATTTACAAGCCCGGGAAGTCATCTCACGATCCTGCAGCCCTCCAATTTATTTTTTTGTTTGTTTGCACTTCACAATATATACACTATAATAATCCATTACTATAACACATTAACTTTGTTGTGCAATGTGCAGTGGCTTGCCAGATACTGCTGAAATAATTTTATTGTCCAATATTTAGTGAGAGCAGCTACATAATAATGTTCTCACCAACCGTTGAAATTGGCAGTGACACCATGTGTTCTTGCTGTAATAGCTGGTGCAACATAACACTATGCTAGTAATAAGTACCGCATTAGAGGGTTTTTCCTTTCCTTATGCTATTTTTTGTTAGTTTGTATAGTTTGTACACAATAAATATTACTTTTTTGTTACGCACACTACTATCACACTGTGGTAAGGCCAATACTGAACACTGCCGACTCGGCCTTTACAGAATCATTAGCAGGTCCTGAGTATCGGAAGACTTGTACTCAGCTGCCCGCCGCCCCATCAGGTACACCTGGCTGTTCCCAGGCGGCGTATCGCTCATTATCCGCCTTATCGCCCGCTCTTTTAATTGCTGCCGCTCTCGTACAACGGACAAATTGGGGAGAAAATCTTTAGAGCAGTGAAAAGGGAAATGAGCGAGGACGGGGGCTGGAGACAGTGCGCTCAGGTCGGTCTTGACAGGTAGAAGGGTGTGTGGAAATTGAACAAGCATTTTTATTTAGTTACACGGGAGGATATTGTCTTTGCATTATAAATTAGTAGTTTACAAGAGTTGTATACAAATAAGCATACGCGGATAGTTTTGTACATGGATACATACAGATAGATGAAAAATGAGACACGGTGAAAACACACTTATAGAGAATGAGGCCGATAATTAACATTTTGATACTAAAAAGAGCAGTGATTCCCTAACTGCGTTTTTTTAAGAACCCCTGTGAAAATGACACGAACTTCCCCTCCCCCCTCCTACCGCTATTAGCATGGCATTAGCGTAGCAGATTATGCACTGAATGAGACGGTATGAATATTTCCGTAGATCTTTATAGCGTCAAGCGTAAAGTCCATTTAATTAATCGAGTACAATTGAAGCATAACACCAAACACCAATAATAATTACTCACGTAAGAATTATGTGCAAACGACATTCAGTTAATATTCATATTTCACTCTACAGAATCTATTTTTCGCTAGCCTGAAGTGACTGTTTACAATGAATTATAGCAGTCTGATGCGGCAGTTTGAGTTATTAAAAAAATAACGTTTTCAACAATTAATAAAGAACAGAAAGAAGTAACTGTATCGTAATTAAACTTTTTACATTAGAAACTGAACAATGTAAAAGTTCAATGCAACATGCATTTTTCCTATGATGACTAAATATGCTATGCATCCGCATCGTCAAAACAGTAAAAGCGATAAAATATTGTCATAGAGGCTTCAAACGTCATGAACCTGTCAGAGGTTCGTGTGTGAATCAACAAGAGGTCCGTAGGCTTATATGCACCCCAACGGAAAATACTGATATAGAGCAGCGGTCCCTGGAAAACTTTTGCGATGTTTTCGCACCCCCTACAAAAATAATTACTCATCGGATGGAAGAGAATGGAATTTACGCAATATTTGTTGACAAATTTATACGTCCAAACTTATTTACCCAAGATTTTGCACCGACTGACAAATCATCTCGTACCCCAGCTAGCGCGAGTTACCCATGATTCGGAACCCCAATTGCACCATTATGGATCGATTGCTTTCATTCTAAAGTCAATTTCATTCTTTTTGCACATTCTCGATGAATGCATAGGTGTCATTTGTCTACCTCATCTCAAATTTCCTGTAGAAACGTTATCCCCAGTCTTGCTAAATGCTGCATCTCCCCTTCTATTATCGTACCCTACCTTTTCTCAGCTTGGCACACCTAGAAAACTTTTAACATATTATCACACCCCATAAAAAATAATAACTCATCTGATGCCAGATAAAGAATGAAGTTTTCATCAAATTTCTGTACAATTTATTGTATCCAACTTTATTTTATCGAAGTTTCGCACCCCTTGGGAGGTCATCTCTCACCCCTAAGGGGTCGAGCACTTCCGGTAGGGATCCCCTGATGTAGAGAGTGAGGCTGATTATGGGACATAATAAGCCAAAACGGACTGAGACTGCAACATCTACTGTAGCGAATACAGAATACTAATAAACAATTTAACTAAATGTAACAAGAAGGGGTTTGCATACGTATGAGGTTACTTAAACTAATGACTCAAAGAAGTATAACTAAGTTAATGACAATGGCTTGGCTACAGTTCGTTAAGAAAACCGCAGGGCCAGGCAAACTAAGCGTCCAGATTGCACAAAACTGCGTCTGTAGTTACAATTCTAACATTACTGATTCCCTCTACAAGTCGGACGCCTTCCTGGTGAGTTTCTCGTGTGCCAGATCCCAGGTCTGGCTGTCGCTGGGGCAGGTGTAGGTGGGTAAGGAGTAGCGAGGTGAAGGAGCTGGACGTAGCGACAGAAGTGAGGGACAGTTCGGGCTGTTTGGCTCAGCAGCATCATCATCGGCATCTATTTTTAATCGCACATCAGAACCACAGGTTCCAGTCCTAACTGAACTGTCTCGCACAGACGCAATAGGACTCCGGTCGCTGACTGTAGGGTTAGAATAGGAATAGGCGAGTCTTGCTCGATGGCAGCCGTCGATTTCGGTCTCCAGCAGCCGCGCAGGCTGTAGATGATCGGAAGACGGACTGTAAGGAAGCAGAATTGGTTCTTTTCTCTTGTGTGAACTGTCAAATGATTTACGTTTCTCATCAGATTCTTCTGTCGAGGCCACGTAACTTTTTATTTCATTGTCTCTTGGCTCTATTACGTTCTCTGTCTGCCCGCCAACTTCTTGCTTCGGCTCTTCCGCAGCTGGGTCAGCCTTCGGAGTATTGTCTTTGTTGAAGCTCTTCAGTCTTGATAGGAAGCGAGAAGTTGAGAGAGCTTCTGGACTCGCAGAAGCCGATCGACTCTTCCATATCGCTGTCGGCTTGAAGGGGAAGGAAGTGAGGGGCATTGTGAGGGAGGGCTCCGCCGGCGGGGTGCTGGGGGTGAGGTAAATGTCGGGGGAGAGCGTGGACGAGCCGGCGTGAGCGAAAGGAAAGCGTGCCTCCGGTGACTCTGGAGTTCCTGCAGAGGAGCTCAATGAACTCAGCCACCTCCTCCACTTGTTCTCAGACAGATAAATGGTCGGTGGCTTATCAATGGCGGTGCTGCCCCGGGTGGAGGCGGTAGAAGGGGACGGCGTTAGGGCGGTTACGCGGTACTGGTAGGATGAGGGGTTGTAGTATCCATCCCTGTAGGGGATGCCATGGTACGTCAGCTTGCGATTCGGTGTAGGGGTGAGCAGTTCGGGCTTGGTGAGTCTCCTCCCGTTGTAGTCGTACAAAATCATCCTGTAGAGTGAAACTATCTCAGAGTCTGATAACAATTTTCATTTTACTAGACTGCTGCTTAGAATTATACTCTATTTGTTTCCATAAGGTATTCAGCAAAGAAAATGCCAAATTTATCTAAGCGAAGTTGGTAATTAATAAAGTTAAGCGATTTAATAATGCGCGACAAATATTTACCTTTATCTAACCACACTGCGCGATAATAAATTTTAAGACGCACTTGCTACATTTGCGAAAAAGAAAAAACTGTCGTAGCAATCAACTGTGATTAAAAAGGGCTACTGTCTTCGTTCAAATTAGTAATTAAAAAAGAAAATGAAAAAGGGAAAGCTAGTTTAACATAAAAGACTGTGAAAGTCCTTTGTGGAAGTCAGCCTAGAAGCGTAAGAACTCCAATTCTGTTTTCTTTACGGTCGAATAAATTTCTCCAGGGATGCGCTACTAAATTCACTTACCCGAAAAACTTCTGACGCAAATCTATTCATCACGCATACCCATCATCGCCTGTAGTATTTAAGAACTTAGAGAGTAGATGTAATACAAAATAAAGCCTATGAAGATAACGCGGTATCGACACCAGTGAACGTATGTGTGTTTTAATTATATCATTCTCATCATTACGACCGGAAGGTTGCCTGAATTAAAGGCAACGAGTGGCTCATCCACAAACTAATCCGGAGCAAAAGACAATTTTTTAGCGCTGAATGGAGTAGGAATTTCTCTATCATGCACCCAATAGCCGAGCACAAAGCATTGCATTTGTTGGGAATATTTGGAACCACCGTCATATTAATGGGAACCACAAGGCTTTAGAGCAACTGGCTGTCAATTGGAAGTCGCGCACGTGCAAATTAACGAAGAACCAGACTGCAAGTCAACGATAATGTTCTCATTTCACTCTGCAACGAGTGTTGCTTGAAGCGAGGCATATATTCGAGTAGAAGAAGAGTGTGGACCATGCCAGAAAAATAATGGGTTTCTTTGATACAGTGAATCCTATACATTGGCGTTTACTTAAACCGCCGACACCATTATACGCATCCCAGCGCCGGCAGGATTGATAGTATCACTTCAATAAAAAAAAGCTTAACAGCCCTTCATTGCTCATGGCTGTGACTGAGATTTTTCAATAGAAGATAGAGTGCACTTGATTTTTTGCTACTGCTACTAGACATTAGCGTTACCATTCCGACTTGGGCGGAGCAGTGCCACGTTTGTGCTCAGAAACTCAATTTCTGAGGTAGCGTTCATCTTGCCTCATGCTCAATCACAAAATAGATAAATTGTATTTAAAACTTTCAATAAATATTCTGTGTAAATCCTACAAAGGAGACAGAAAATAGACTGCTCACTCAATAAATAAAAATAGAAAATACACCGAGATGTTTAAAAATCTTTAGAAACTGTGACATGAGCACTGCGTCGCAATACAACCCGCAGCTGACGAGGCAGACAGCGCCGGCCCATTCGGTGCCCGGTTATTAACTTCAGGAACAGAAGTGCGAACTGTTGGCCATCGGTCACTGTCGGAAGACGGTTAGCTGCGGCTAATGGATTCAAGTTTGATTGCAGTGAGGTGAAATTTCAAGAGCAATACCTGGGTGATGAGTGAAGTGGAGCGCAGTAAACTAAACTAAGTAATTTCAAGCTTTGCAATCCCGGTGGACGAGTGACGTCATTATGACGAGCAGCATAGCAACAGCAATGTTGATTTACGAGGGAAATTTTTTTTTACCTCCCGCAAGGTTTCCGAACTTATTTTGCGTCACGGTCGCAAGTGTACGTACGACTCTTTGCTAGCTATGAACTATTAAATATTATTATACACTGCGAAATTGAACAAATTACTTTTTGGACCTTGTGCCGAGTGTGCTATCAAGATTTTGCCACTCTACTTCTTTTACACCTGACCTGAGTACTAGTGAGTATCACAATATTGTACATCTCTTGCTTAATCAGACACCGAAATCCTGAAATGCTGCTCGGGAAACACTGAGCCAGGCATGCACGACACAGTGTAGTTGTTTATCAATATCGTAGCTGATGTCAGGTCGACAGAGAAGTCAACAGTTTTAAAATCGTACATAGCTAATTCTATGTAGACTTGGAACATTGAAAGACTGGCTCCGCCTTTGCTCAACACTTGAAAACGAACAGGTACACCAAAGGAAGACATGAACGTAACATGACTGTGTAGAACTAAATAGGTTAGCATGTCAGAGTTAATACAAAGGCGCGTTCGATTGGCCAGCGAAGTTAAGCTTTCGATGCTTGACTTGTCCAATCCTATCAGGCAGGTTGCCTGGCTCGACCCGTTGGTTGAAATTTCAGGCGCTGACTCAATCTTAGTCCATAAAATAAAGTTTTCAGTTGGCTTAATCTAATCGGGTTAATTTCAACACATGCAACATGATTCAGATTAGCGAAGGCAAAGTTCTTGTCAGCAGTTCCGAACAAGTGAAAGCGAGTGCGCTAGGCTGAGATCGACTTTAACCACTTCCGCACGACCGCGCGGTTTCGCCATACGATGCGCTATCCGACATTAAGTATTCTAATTATATCTATGCTCTATCAGTGAGTATAGCAGTGTGGTCCGGCATAGAGAATATGCAGGGAAGAAATAAATAAACCGTGACGATAGGAGTATCGTCATCGGAGAGCGGTGGTGCGGTCGTCATGACGACAACAGTATCGTCACCGTAGTGAAGGGGTTAACGACCCATTCGTACGCGTCCTAAGTCACGCGCACTCGTGCGAATACTGAGACACGAGACTTGGCTTCGACTCGCTCAATGGAATTTTAGCTGCCCACCTTAAATTCATAACTGATGAAACGGACGGTAACTCAGTCACGCTCCATAAAATGAGATTTTCAGTTGTCTCATGAGTACTCGGGTTACACCCATAACTACTACACGATTCAAAGTAGTGAAACTAAAGCTCTTGTATGAGGTTACGGTTGAGTGGGATTGGCTTACAATACATCAACTTAAAAGAATCTTTCGAAGTATTAGTTTTCTAGCAGTGCGGCAATGGTACACCTTTCTTCATTCTTAAAAGTATACAAAGCACATTAATCAAAACTGTCAACTATAATTGAGAATGCTCCCAACTAAAAGTAGATTTTACTTACGGGACGCTGAAGCCAATAGATGTCATATAGTAAAACTAGAACGCCTCGGTGGCAGAACGCCATCACCCGCGGTGGGGGCAAATTCAACGAAGTCATTTTCGATGCACGAGTTGAGCGCACAGCCCCAAGCGCTTAGCCCCAATCCCTCTTCAATAATAACATAGGAAAAATAGATCGCCCCGTTTTCCAGACGATCTGCTGCCGTGGAGGCAAATTCGCCCAGGTGGAGGAAAATTCAACGCTGTCATCTTTTATGATCAGCTAGGTCTGGTTTCTTGGAGTGGGTCACATCTAGGTCAAACCACCAAACTTCCTACAAAAAATTATTAAGATTGCTCAACTCCTTCGACCACTTATTGGATGGACAGACAAATATATATATATATATACAAATATACATACTTAAATCTTCAACGAACACATTATCACCTCTCTCACTTTTTTCGCGAGTGATAATCACTGCAAGTGACACTGAAAGTATCTAAGCATACAACAAAACAAGATGTAATCTAAGATTTCGTCATCACCCGCTCTGACGGAGCAAAATGTCTAAAAGTCATGAAGGTTAGTTAACGGACGTGTTACTACCAGTGGCGGGGCCATAGGAGGGGGGGAGACGTAGGGACTTGAGCTTTTCTTAATAATGAGCCATCCGCTCAACAGCCCCCTTCCCTCCCAGTATATAACCAACGTACTTGTAAGTTGGTATTGCGGAGCTCCTCCGCATTTAACACTGCACCCTCAACCTACCCAATCTCATTTTCCTAGTTACTATAATACTATCACTTTCGCCAAGGTTGTAATATTGTACTTTTGCCGTGCTTTGCCGGTCTGTCAGCAACAAAACAGATAAATCTATGGGCGGATACTCATGAAATTGATACGAACTGTTAGCGATCTTACAAGAAATAGGTGATTAAATTTTGGTGCTGATCCACTGTAATGTATTGCTGTGCTGTCAATTCTTTAACAACCTAGGTAAAGATAAAAAAAACACGCGTTAGTTTCGTTATTCGCGTACGAAATAACTGTTGGTTTTGATTAATTTTAGATCGAGGTGTAAAAACAGTAGCTAAAATGGGACACAATCAGGGAAATAGGGTAGCACCCATTGCTTAACACTGTCAGAAAAAGTGCTTCAAAAATAGCACTGGTTCGGCTGCCTCGCATATCAGTTTGCGCCTGTCGTGTTCAGCCGCCCTCTGTCGGCGGGGTGACACAAAAGAACTACAAGCGTGACAGCATTTCCGCCTGCAGTTGCTCGGCCTCCAAAACTCGCTAGCAGAAATTCAAAGAACTCGCAATCGGAAGCAAACTTTTTGACAGTTGGACGCTGCTAAGCAAAGCTGGGGAGCTGGCGGAAGCCACGGACGGCCTGGGTGCTGCGGCCGCGATGCTGTGACACATTTTATGGTTGCGCGTCACGAAATTCACGATGTAAAAGTACTAAAGTTGAAGTTTAACATTGATATTTATTAAATGTATAGTAATATTTTGCTGATAATTATTTAATCTATCATTGGTTCCATGTCTGACATTGTAGCATTAGTGGGCAATGCTTCGAATTAGTTGAAGCAGTTTGGATCCACTACACTTGCTAAATCAAGCAACTTCCGGGAATAGTTAATTAAACGAAATAAAGTTAGTCTTTCCGGCATCTTCAATCGTAATCGGCTTATGATTAACGCTTGAAATTGGATCTAAAGCAAAGAATACAAAGGTTCAGACTAAAGTTTTGGACAAGTTAAGGCTGATCGCATCACGTTAAGGGGATAGAAGATAGTCGCACAAGCCAGTTACGCTAACCGTTTATTGGGCGGCTGCAGAGCTCCTCTACTGACAAAGAACGGGTTTGGTGCAACAATAATCATTTCACTAAAGAAACAGAGCACGTGCTGGTTATTGCAAGCAACCCGTTCTCTCATTGTAATACTATTATGGGGTAACCATATGTGGTTCCTTGCCCTGTAAAGCATGAAACATAATCTTCCGACGAATCCCAGCGGGCATTATACCCACCGCCTGACGCCATGTAGGGATCAAGCAATAATTGGCTGATGAATTAACTAGCAGAGTCGTGGTATTTATAACCCACGGGAGTACAAACAAGCGCATTCATTTCTTATTTGGAACCTCTGTAACCTAAAAATAAGCTAAATTCATTTGTGTACCATGTACTGTTTCAATGAGTTTTACTTAAAGTTTCATTGAGTACAAAATAAATAAATAAAAAAAAACTTGTATTATAATATTAAGATGCACAGCACCCTGAGGCATTCATTCTTACTACCACTGTACTATGACAAGTTATTTTTAGAAAGCACGTTGTCGCCAAGGCGATTGACATTACACAAGAACACCTGCCTCACCTGGGTGGCTTGTTCTCCATAATTCTGCTGTAGAAGGCTTCCATGCGGCTGGACTCACGCTCTCCCCACAGATACCTGACCATAAAGACAGGAAGCTGTAAAAATATATTAATAAAATAATTTTAACCTCATAATTCAGTAAAAAGTTAGAGTACCAATGAGATATTTGTAAACGTTCCGCTGTAAAGTGCACGAAGTACGTTAGTTCAGCAAAGAGACAAACTAACTATAGAACGCCCAAGAGCGTAAGACCCTCACCCTCGGAGGGGGCAAATTTGGCCGTCATCATTTTTGATGGCTAGCTTACTCTAGAGTTTTGGCGTTACTTTACAGCTAGGTCAACACTCCTAATTCCCAGCAAAAATTTATGAACATTGATCAACTCCTTCTCCCTCTTTTTGAGTGGACAGGCCCAACCAACCACAACACGTTTCCATGCACTGATGCCTCTACCTATCTTGGTATGATCACGTAGCCAGGCTCTCCCCGATGGACAGTTCATGAGGTCCAGAAAACACAAAACCGTAGATCCAAAGAGGAAAGTCTCACCACGTTATCGATACTCTCGGTGTTGTGAACGTTTGCTAGGACTGGGCCGCAATGTTGCTGCTGTATTCACGTCAAATAAAACAATGACTCATATAGGGCGATGAAAAGAACGTAAAACCTCATGAGAAAGCCTAATGCCGATAGAGCACCAACGCTTCAAACTTTTCATTCAATAACTTTTAATAGTGGCTCTTGAGAGCAGTTTACGAGTCAAATTACACGTACTATTTATTGTCGAAATTCTGACACATAACTATATCAGTGCGCCATACTCCTCTGCACGAGATGGGCGGTGTGAGTAACACCACCTGGACCTCGTCTGAAGAATTATCAAGTAGTACTAGAGTGTTCATATTTTAATGCAGCAGCTGTACAAAGACGACCGTGCTACAATCTTAGGAAGCTACTAGTTATATAATAGGCATGGGTATATTGCTCTTTGTTTACGCGCACAAACGTGCTTCATGCCAGCGCAGTGCGCCACCATCATTGATGTACTCAAGTCGGACGCAACTAGTAAGAAAAATTACTATCGCCGCAACACACAGACGCACTGCACTGAATAGGAGGCAACCACACCACCCACTGAGCAGGGTTTCAACCCCATCACTTTAGCGACGTTAGGGCGAGCACTCGCCACCATTTGGGGACAATTACTCACCGTACTATGAGAGCAATCATGGGGAAGGCGAAGAGTATCATGACGAAGATGATGTACATGAGAGCACCAGCACCGCTCCCGGCAGTCTGTTGAACCAGACAAATTCAGCAGTTAAATTTCTCCATTGCAATAGCTGTGCTTCTATAGGTACGCAGAATTCTAATCTTGTTACGACTTGAAATATCAAAAAACATCTCTACGCAACGAAGGAACATAAGCAAGCACCGCAGTAAGACGCTAATATCAGAAAATTATTGTCTAGAACGACGAGTAGCAACGACCTGCAGCTCACTTGGACAGGAGCACGATAAAGAATGATCGGTTCTCTATGTTAAATATGGTGATTTGCCACAAGCCTTTAGTATATTTTATCTCATGTGTTAGCTTTAAGAATACTAACTTATAAGAATAAACACCTCAGGGCGCGGCGCCTCTAATGTGTTGGGCAATGCATTCATATGAGAAAATACAAGATGTTTGTTTGTGTTGTAGCTATTAACCCCAATTTCATTTTACAAGTCATCGGGATGTTAGCAGTGATTATGTGGGGTATGGTT
>LQNS02000211.1:37967877-37979791 GCA_001587735.2 Parhyale hawaiensis
GCTGTATTGAATACAAGTGGAGACAGCTGAGTCGTTTGTGGTAATCGTACTCCTGCATGCCTCGAATTTTGGCCGTGAACGATCGTTGGATACCTTCAAGTTGTTCAAGCTTTTTTTCTTGTACTCGGCATCCACTGATAGCATCTGAGGGGTCCTGAGAACAGTAGCTTCTGGGAAGAAGACTGCCACTGCTGAGAGTATGGCGTACCCGAGAGGCATAAGGAAAGGATCGTAGGGAAAAGACGAGTAACTCCAACACTGCTGTTGGGGAGAAGGCTAAGCTCTTGCAAAGAGGTCAGGAACTCTAGGAGGTAGCTTTATACCTAGGAAGGTATTTAGGAAGTCAGTAAAATCTGCCCTCGTCCTAGATAGCGAAAATGTTTGACGATCTTTCACTGAGTAAAAAAAAAGTGTTCTACCCATGTTGGAAAAAGACAATTTGAGCAGTATTTACTCGTATTAGTATGAGCCCTATGAGCATGGGGTTCTATAGCTATACAGGGCTAGAAATTCGCTTATTGCGATTTCTGCCGACAGGCCCTAAGTCTGAGGATTGGATGTGGCAAGTACCTGGCACTTTATGTAGAGCTGTCCGACTCGCAGTCTGCCGGTCCAGGTAGGGACGTGCCATTCTCGAATTTATCAGAGCGTTGATTAGCGGCCGTTGGGTAACCCGAGGGCGGTTTTTTATCCGTGAAAGTAGACTTGTGCAATTTCTGAGGCGATACTCACGGATCTCTGAACTCTTTAGGTATCTGGGAAAAAAGCGGGGTCCATCGGATGAAGTTTTCGTAACCAGGTGGAGGAACGGAAGGTGCTGCCACCCAGCTAGGTATCTAGGTAACTTTGCCATATGAAAGGTGAGAGAGAATAGAGGGACGAAAATCAAGAACATCCGTTCCGAATCCAGTTAAGAAGGCATCTTAGAACTTCAGCCAAAGGCTGATGGGAAACTTTCTAGAGGACGTAACTGTTCGAACCCGTTGGGTGACTATCAACTGTTAACATGTGGCAGCCAGAATCGCTTGTCCTACATATCTACTATGTGGGAGTAAGCTCTTATGGGATCTTGTCTCTATGTAGGCGGGAATTTTGTGTAGGATTGCTACTTCTGTTCCCATATAGCTAGGTCCCGAGAGTGGAAAATGAGTAGCGAGGGTATAGGTTCGCAAGGTTCCCGGAGTAAGTTCGAGGAGGTGCGCCGATATAACAGTACTGTCACATGAAGGTTCTCTACACTGTTCCTTTAAGGGAACTTACCCGGGGTGGTTAGTGCTTCTGCGACAGGCCAACAGGCCTGATGAGGGGGTATCGGGGGGCTGTAAAGAACTGTACATCCAGTGACGGAAATCTCTATGTGGCCGATCTCCCGATCTCCCTAAATATGGTGAGGTCGGTGCCCTTGCAGGTGTGCTTGAATGGTTTGTCAGGTGCCGTTAGGGACCTGATTGCCTAGGAGTGGGGTCTAAACTCATGGTGTTACGCTTAGCCACTGAGTTGCAGAGTGAGTGCTGACCTTGGCATGGAGCTGCATTTCGAGGTCTGACATCTTTGGGGATACGGCTGGGCTGTAAGGCCAATGGTTAAAGAGTTTAGGGGACTTGTTCCCAAGGACATCTAATTTAGGAAGGCCTCAAATTAATTTCACATTGATGGCTCGCTCGAGGCAGCACTTAGCTAAGTATGGTTGTCCTCTGAAGGAGAGTAGGTAATGGTAGTTCAAGAGCTGCAATGTTTGCTGATTAAATTAGACAGGCGGCCCATTCTCAAAGAGACACCGGAACATACGCCCCGCCGGTCTATGAGCTATTACAATTATGTCAGAAGGAAATGGAGGACTTGAGAAGAAAGAAGAAAAAAGAAAAACTGTGGGAAGAATCGCAGGCAAAGAGACGATCATGCAAGCACGTAAGCATGATCAATAGCCGTTAATATGCTGAGCTAAGAGACGTCATGTCTGTAGTCGCAGTAGAAAAGAGAAAATGGATTAAGGTGGCCTCGGAAGCTTAGGCTGTTAAGAGTTTGTGACTCCTGGAGAAAGAGTTCTTAGCTGTGGAGGATGTCTCTCCCAACGTTTATCAAGACGATTTTTGAACGTGTTGACTGTCTCCGCACCGACAACGTCGGAAGGGAGTCGATCCCAAATGCTTACTATGAAATACGGAAAGGACTGCTGACTTCAGGTTGTTCTTCGAGCTACATGCTTGAGTTTTTGTCCGTAGTTTCGCAGGCGATCATTAACGTCTTTCAGAAAGTCCCGTTGTAGGTACGTCGTTGAAGCCATTCAAAAATTAAATGTTTCTAGTAGTTGCCTTCTGAGACGTCTTTGCTCGAGAGAGATCAGATCAAGTTCTTTTAGGCGACATTCGTATGGCTTGTTTCGCAGCTGAGTATCAATTTCGTTGCTCTGTGTTAGACTCTCTCGATATTATCGATATCTTTACACAGACGTGGCGACCAGAACTGAACAGCAAATTCTAAGTTGGCCGCACTAACGCCTTGTACAAGGGTATGAGGATGTCCTTAGATTTGTATTCAAAATTTCTAGTGATTAATCCCAGTACTTTGCTTGCCATTTTCACACTATTGTCGACTTGCCCTCTATGGGGTTGGTGTGTTCAAAAGTGAATGATGAGTTCACTCGAGTGCGATCTGTGAGCGTAATAGGTCATGGTGAACGTAGCTAGTAACTAATTTCGTTATGTGCGGAGCTAACATTCAGATTCGGAGTGAGGGTACCTACGCAATTTTGTAGTGCATACCTATTGCAAGAAGTCTAACGGGATGGCGGTGACCGAAGATATTCACGGAACTAAGGAGAATTGGAAAATAGCTTGGGATGCTTGCCCTGCCGCAGCTCTTGACTGAGTCGACCCATAGCCAGATCGGGGGTTGGAGGCTACGTGCACTGACAAGATGAGCGTCGGATAACGCTGGGTAGCAGATGTATCTAATTCTCCTTATCAAGGAGATTGTAGGCTATGCCGGTTCAACCCGGTTGATCGTGTCCTAGGGCCATGTCTTGAGAGCCGTCAGTGATTGCTCTCTTTTCCGCTTTCGAACTATTCATGGAGTAGGGCATGCTGTGCAGGTCAGTGAAATCAGTACAGGCAGTTGAGAGGTGGCGTGTCACGTTGGACGCTGGTCTATCATAGGCGTCGATCGATCTGTAGCAGAACCATGGCATGAAGATCAAGTATTTCAGACACCCACTTCACATGTTGGGTGCTGCACGCTTCACCTCTGGAAGTGAATGCGGACACGGAGACTGTGCGACGGTCATGTCCTTGGGATATGTCCACGGACACGACCCTCCGTGAGGAGCGGGCATAGTAGGTTTCTCTATGGTTAACTGATTGTCTCATTTGAACTTTGCTTGTAAGAGGTTTGGCGTGAGCAAATAATGCATAAGTACCGTACTTCTTGAGGAGTACCTAGTTACCATGAGTTTGATTAACAGGTCTCGGATATGTAGTTTGAGGCAGTCCTCCTCGTGGGAAGGACTCACAGAAGAACCGAGGCCGCTTTGGGCGAGCTGTAGGTGGCCCTTCGAGTTAGCACTGCGAGGGTCATTACGGAGGAAACCTCATGACGAGCACTGACATGGTAATCGTAAGTAGCGTTTTTTTTTTTGCCGTAGGTTGGGATCGGCAGCTCTATGTCCGAGTTGCGAATAAGAGCTCCTCGTTGTCTTGCTGAGACACAAAGCCAACAGGGGCTCTGGAACCGTGTCAAAAGTCAAATGTCCCCAAACTTTCAGTTACTTACCGTGGGCAGCCTGGGTATGAAGTTGAACGACCACCGGTGCAGAATAAAGTTTTGCCAGTGTACTTTTTTTTCAACTGTTAGCTAAATTAAGTCTGGGTAATGTTTTAGTAGGAAAGGAGTTTGACTGTTAGAGTCGGAAAACTCCAAACAACGTTTCAGTTTTGTAAAAGTGTTTCACAGTTGAAGTCAAATAATTCCAAGTATATAACATTTTAGTCATTCAAGGACTATACCAGTAGCTATACAGTATATAAATTGAAATTTGGCGTTGTACGACGACAGTAGCATTCCAGGACAGATTGAAGAAACATATTGGTAGGTACTTTACCACAATGAGCTAGCTCTCATTAAGGTTAGGTAATGGCAAGATTGGTTCTACTAACATTCCGCAAGCCTAATTTTGCATGTTAGCCGAACCAGTCCTGGCCTCACCTAACCTGAATGAAGGCTACATCACTGGGAGCAAGCTCCTCAGTAGAGGATGGCCTTCACTAAGGTTAGTTGATGCCAGGACTGGTTCGGCTAACATTCACACTGAGCATATTCCTATGATAGCCCATTAGAATGTTTGCAAAACCAGTTATGCCCTTACCTAACCTTAAAATGATGGCTAGCTCATTGCAGTAAACATACAAGTACGTCACCTTAATTTGTTGTATCTAAATATTGCCCATCACTTCTAAAGGGGGAACAGACATTTGTATACTATATCTACATAATAATGACTCAATTATTTGTAGAAGTCAAATTCTGAATGCCAGATTTTCTTTTTTATTTCTTCAACTAACATCAAAAACTTACCTTGGTTCAGATTGATTAGAGTAGCCAGCCTTGATGGTATGAGCTCCATTATCAAGAATAAAAACATTTGAAGTCATGACAAAGTATCCTGAAAAATAGGTATAAGAATTAATCACAGAGGATTTAGAAGAATTAAAAATGAATTTTATTACATTTGCAAGTAGCTTTCTACTGATCTACTGTGCGTGATGCCAAGAAGTACCTATGTCCCAAGGCAACGAGGTAGCTCCCTCGAGGCAGGTCCCCTCGTCTCCAGAGATTATTATTATTAGCTAGCTATATTGAATAGTTTAAGCCTTCATCTCCACAACAATGGCGATCTAACAGAGGAAGAAGCAAGGGACATATAGTATGATGACAGGAATATATGGAACCCATGCATGAAGGTATTCCCACACAAGATCAACGCACATGGGAACAGCAAGTCAGGAAAGAAGATCAGAATAAAGCTTGAGCAAGTAGGAGTATGAAAATGGAATGAAGTGAAGTGGGCACGAAAGACACGTCCCGAAGGCCTAGCTAATGGCTAAGGTAACCTACACGAGCCTCCTGGAGTCGCCACGCCCCATAACATAGGATGGGCGAACCTATCTAACCTATCCCTAAGGCCCATCCTATAGATACCCACTGAGGGGCTGTCTCCAGAGATTCCCTGGCCTAAAATGCTTTACTGCCTCATCAGACCGGGGTCCATGGAATAGTAGGAAGAAGCTCTTTGCCAGGAGATAGTGTATTGCAGAAGGCACAGCACTGTACAGGCCTCCACTTCTAAAAAGACTGGTGGCAAGGTATGCCTTGCTACTTAGAAGTGTCAAAGGCAAGCTAACCTTTCCAATCTTGTTTCTTGTTGTGTGACAAGCTCCAAATTGCACAAACTTGCTCCGGAATCAGTTTTGGATGGAATGAGTGCCATGTAGACCTAGCACAGAAGTTGATCGATAGCACTCCAGGAAGTTGAAGAATAGACTGAATGTTCCAATGAACAATTTCTCTCTACAAGGGCAGAGAGTACCTACCACTTGCTAGTGCACCACGGTCTTGATGAGCCCCCAACTTAGGGAGAATTCCACTATTTCGGAGGCGTGACCTCCCCGTAGGTACGTCAGTAAGTATTCTTCCCCTAATAGATTATTAGGTTAGATTGGCGGCAGTAGATGAACCAATAGGCGCATTTCCAAAGAGACACTGGAACCTATGCCCTGACCCTCTATGAGCTATTGCCATTAAGTCTGAAGGAAATAGAGGACTGGAGAAAAGAGAGAAAAATAGGTTGAATGTTCCAATGAACACTTCTGCAGTGGTAAGCGTACGGCATAGTACCTCAGTTGGATTGCACCACGACAAACATTTTTGTGGGTTACTCCAGATCAGGAGGACAGGTGAGTAGTCACACTTTGGTATTAACAGGTAGACTATGTACTCTTGCCGGTTTTTTTTATCTTAGCCAAATTTGTGAGGTATTGCTTTGTGTAAGTACAAGAGCAGACTTCCCAGTACCGTAAAAGTGGGCCATTACGTCCGCCGTGGGGCAATTACGGCCGGACGGAAAACTTTCAGTTACGATAGCGTCACACCGAAAATATCATCGCCAAACAAATGAAACTTGCGTCAGTGAATAGACTAATAATTGGCCCATATTTGGTGTAGGACACAGATATCTGAGGCAGATAATAAGGATTCTACAGCCTCATAAAGTAGGGCGGGTGTACTATAAACGTATGTTTTGAATATTTTCAAAAAAGTCCTGAGACAAGTACTTAAACTTGAATGAACTGGAAAAATTGGACATTTCCGTCAGTAGCTATCTTTCGAGCAAGTAATTCCGTCCATTTTGCCAAGCTTTCTCTGCATATGAAAAGTACAGAGCTGCCTACATTGGGGCGGGCTATTACGACAGGGTTGGTGGGACAATTACGGCCGATTGTGTAGGGCTATTTCGGCCAGGCAGTGGCCGAAATAGCCCGACATGGGAACCAGTTATTTAACTTGAGAGATATTTTAAATGCTTTCTGTGTAAAAATTTGCAAGAAAATAACTATTTGAGTATATTAATAACGTTACTAAGCTATCTATATCTTTTCAGAATAATTTTTTATTGTTTTTTTGCAGCATATTACTATTTATTTTGCTCATAATGGTGTCGAAGTTTAGGCACAGAGAAGGAACGGCCCATTACAGAAATTACAAGCTGGCAGATGTAGATGAGACCTTAGAGCGGATCAGAAATAAAGAAATTAGTGTCAGAAGAGCATCCCAACTCTACAGAATCCCTCGAACCACTCAGCAAGATAAACTTTTCCTGAAATACAAAGGTGGCCGAGTAGGTCACCCACTGGCACTAACAACAGCAGAAGAGTATGCCATAGTACTGAAGTTGCTGAAATATTCCGACCGGCGATATCCACGGAGTCGTGAAGACCTTGCTTTCGCTGCAAAATCCTTTCTAGACAAGGAAAAAAAACGTTCAATGCTTTGAAAACAACTTGCCCGTGAAGGACTGGCTACACATGTTCATGGATCATCATAGCGATACATTGTCATCAAGACTTGCAAACAGTACAAAGGGCAGTCATGTTGCAGTGAGTCAGGAATGTCTGAAGAAGAGGCAACTCTTCCACCAAAGATTTGGGGCCACTAGTAACACGTCAAAAAGAGGCAGCCAGTTAAACCACCAGGTGCAAGCAGGAGCTCCTGTCACTGCGCAGACTTGAGAAGGCAGGACTCGCAACCAGTGCTCTCGGGAGTACAACTAGCACCTGCTCAACTGGCAGCTGTCACCAAACGTAAGCGTATTACGAAAAATGCCACATATGCACCAAGTGTAAAGAAACGTAAGCAAACCGAAGAAATGCTTCAGTCCCTTCGAGCTTCAGAAGCAAGTGCAGTAATACATACACCAGTTCAGTCACCCTCTCCTCGCTCACCAAGTCAGACTGCAGAACTGGAGGGGAAGATTACCATCACTCGATTACAGTGGGTGATGTCATTGGCAAAGAACACCATTCACAAAAGGAAAAAATCAAAGGAGTTCTTGACTGTTGTATACGTCGTGGATGACATTTCTGACCACAAATGCAAAGTAACTTAGGTACCTGAAACAATAAGACACAACTGGCGTGAAGTTCACACTGAGTGAGGAGCCTAAGGAATCTATCCCAGTGGACTCTCCACTCGACAGACATCAAGAAATACATGAAAGCATACTGCTTCAACAAGCTTCAGTACTTGTATTCTGAAACTTTAGTTCTCCAACAGTACGAATCTTTCATGAAAAGGAACTGTTTTTCGTTTGAAAAGGATCTGTTTTCTTTTTTATTTGAAAACAAACATTTTTTCTTTTGAAAAGGAACTGTTTTTTGTTTGAAAAAGAACAGTCTTGTTACTTTGATTAACTGTTCTGTTATGAAATGATCCTAGTTAATTTACAGAAAACTAATTACACGATGTACGGTTACCGAGTGACACACTAGCAAAAAGTTGTGCTAAAAATGGGTTAAAAAGTAGGTATTCTTCTTGTTGTTCAACAACTTATTACAAGAAATTGTTCATAGAAACACAGAAGAATAAATGTAACTTCAACCTATGTTTCAAAACAAGTGAAACAAGAACTGCAGTAAACCCTTATGTTTCGGCCGACGGAGGACAAATACGGCCGGTCGTAGTTGTCCCACCTACGTCGGGTAATTGACGACACCCCTTTCAAGAGCTGCCACACGAAAACTTAGAGGCTCAGAAAACTACCATTAACGGTGAATAAAGTAGACACATTAGTAGCTATCTATGTTTTGAGACATCGTACGTTTATCTACCTTGAATAGTTTTAAAACTACAGTTGCTCAAATGCGACTTTGCAGCCAAAATAGCTAGGGGGGCCAAGAATGTTGGAATTTCTGCCACGGTAGCTACATGCTTCCGTTCTCAGCTCTAACACCTTGTATCGCTCGTTCGATTCCCCGTGCACACGAGCTCTTTGCCGATCTTGGTGTGCTGACTCGGCAGTTGTGTGTGCATGCTCGGCACCGTGGCGGAACTGCTTTCCTCAGAGATGAGGGNCGAGGGCGACTGCGACTACACTTACTTATCTGGGGCCAGTGGGCCTATACCCGCAGCACAAACCAGTGCATGTGGGTTTCCCAGGTGAGGGTGTGGTCTAAGTTGACTTTACCTTTACCACAAGAATCATTTTCCGAGTCACTGGTCTCCACAGATGAATCGACAGGCCCGGTTTTAGCCGCATTCATATCTTTTTTCTTGTTTTTCTTCATCTCTTCTCACCACTTAAGTTCACTCAATAGTAACGAGATTGTTTTTGACTTGGTCACGTACACACAAGTGAACAAATTAGAGCGGTAACAAATATGGCGGACGTCGAATTTGTATCACCGCACGCCACGAAGTAGCTATGATCGGAACTCCCGAAATTTTTCAGATTGTTGTTTGTTTGTTGCTTCAACTTAAGGAGGGCACTGGGAACTAGCCCATACAGCCTCCAATCTAAACTATTTTCTTTTAAATCTGTCACTTCACTTTCACCTGTAAATAAACTCTGGAACGGAATATGTAGCTACCGGTAGTTACCCACTGATGATGTCAGCAGTTAGCTAGCTATTATAATCAAACCAATAAGACCCAAGTTAGTCTATTTGTGGTCTACAGTGCATGACTTAAGCACACCACCACATGCACCTGATATTTGAATGCAACAGAAGGTCCAGCCTGGCATGGGCAACCTGGAGCTTCAATCAGTCTTACAGGATTCAGCTAAAAAGCAGAGTGTAGTAGGCGCCTGTGGGGCATCTATGAAGGAACAATGAACAAGAGAATGGCGGCTTGATGGCGCAGTACTGCCCCTTACAACAGTCCCTACCGCTGAACCTAAAGATCTGCCATGGTTAAGCACCGCTGACCATCAGCCACCATGGTCAAAAGACCTGCAAATATTAAGGTGAGACTGCTTGGTGTCAGTAATTATGAATTAGTCTACTAAAATATTCACCATATATAATTATCATTAAGAGTTAACTATGATTGATAGATTATTTGGATAACTAGGTAGGTATTATGATTACAAAATTAACACAGTTAGCCTACCTATAATGACTACCGTACCAGTATTTTATTAGTAATTTACTATTATAAATAAATACAGTAAACTTTCTATATAACGGACTCTCTATATAACGGAGGATTTCATGGCCCTACCAGACAACTCTTTATATACCGGAATCGTCCGGTATAAAAAGAGAAAGTCCGCTATAGAGAGAGGAGTCCCGGATCTTACCGGACATTCTCTTTTTATACCGGACGAATCCGTTATAAAGAGAGAACGTCCGTTGCAAAGAGAGAGGGACGCGGAAGTGACAGCATTGTTGATGAGTCATTGTTTGCTTCCAAGTAGCGCTCATTGTCTGGAGAGCAGCCTCTTCGCGTAGCGGATGAAAAACCGGAATTAACCAGTTTTTCCGTGCTAATGTCCGCTCCGTAGAGAAGACACCAAAATATTCCGTTCACAGTGCAGAGCATCTGCCAGTTGTGGCGTGTCTATCTCTCTGTGTGGTTCTCATACTTACATTGTCAGCATATACAGTACATACATTACTTAATAATTGCAGCAGGTGTGTTTTAGCTATACTGTATCATACTTAATATACTGTATTGTGAGTTATTCTGTGTTTATTTGATATATGTGTTTCATTTTTTCCAGTGCTAATACTGTACCGATCTTGGCAGTGGTGATTTGCTAATTTCTGTGAACTGTGTGCGCAGTGAACAGTATGTTGTGCATGGTGTTTGAGTGGAAATTTTTGGTTGAAATTTGTAGTACAGTACCTACCGTATGTACAAAGTACTGTACAAACCATACAATATCTAGCTATATGAATTGTATATTATCATTTATGTACACTACGTATGTACTTACATCCATATGAATACATACCATACCTACTACATAGGCTACAGTAGTGTTAGTAGTAGGTAGCTACATACAGTACATAGTTATGCGGGAGAGGAAGGGAGAGCAAGCTTCTTCAACACAGCAAATGGTAAGTACAGTATGCATGTACAGTATGTACTTTTTATATTACAGTAAATACTGTACATACGCAATTTATTATTGCATACATGTATGTACAGCACTGTATGTACTGTAATTTATTATAGGTAGTTACTGCACTCCGGAATCACTCTTAAACATTGTTATTTTGGGTCATACATACATATGTCGGCTTCCGGACGAATCTACACAACGGAATGCTCCGGTGTATAGCGATAAATGTCCATTATATAGGGATCTCTCTATAAACCGGAAATCTCCTTATAACGGACGAAAAATTTCTGAGGCTCCCCCCGAGGTGTCCGTTATATAGAGAGTTTACTGTAATTGTTAGTATTAGATTTATGATGTTAGCTTTACAGTAGCTAGCTACGTTAGAAGGCTGATTAGGTAATAACTTGTTATCAGCATCTAATTACACAGAGAGTAAGCATGAAGCTCTAAAGAGTGGCTAGTTTATTACTACTGACTAAGAAATCAGCGAGAGCACCAACTATAGAAAATTGAGTTGAGACAGGAAAATTGCCACCCCCAAGTAAATAAGGTAAAGATACAGGAACATCAAGTTCTGATAATGTGTTAATAAGCGTGGCACGTGATGCCCAGAAGTGAGAGCAATAAAGAAGGAAGTGCTGGATTGTTTCTGGAGCGCCACATTCACAGAGAAAAGAATCTGAGAGGTGAAAACGATGCAAGTGACTGCGCACTCCGGCATGGCCGACAAGAAGTCTAGTGACAGCACATTCCAACAATCGTGACTTGTGAGAGGGGCAAGGCCAAAATTCTATTTTTTGTTTTATTGATGCAAGAAAAGTTCCCTTCCCAGATCTCTCAACTGAGGTCTTCCACTTATGTTCACAGTATTTCACATATATTCCCTTTAGCTGATGAATTACATCAACTACTAAAAGAGGAGATAGGGTGCGGTATGTCAAGGCGTGAGCTACTTTTGCAGCTGAATCAGCTGCCTCATTCCCCGCTATTCCCTTGTGACCTGGAACATATTGTTACTTGACTGTATGCTTAGAGTTAATACACACTATCAGGTCCTGGATGGAATATAGGCTACTAAAGCTACATAATGAGAGGGTTTCCTGCTTTGCAATAGCATAAGAGCACTCATTGAGTCTGTAAATATTACAAACTTTTCTTTGCCATTAAGATTTATTCTAGCCCAAACCAGGGTCTCATTGATAGCAAAGAGTTCACTTGCCAGTGAACTGGCATAAGGCTGGAGCTTCCAAGCCAGGGTGACACCCCTGCTTGGAAGCTCTAGGGAAGCTGCTGCTG
>LQNS02000211.1:38098278-38125481 GCA_001587735.2 Parhyale hawaiensis
GCATGAGTGCAGGAAAAGGAGGTCCCACTGTACGCGACCTTGACACGAGCATGGTCTTAGTCTTGCCCGCATTTAGCCTCATCCCCCACCTTGAACACCAGGAATCAATAATTTCCAATTTCCAAATAATTTCCTCTGTGATATCGCCTTTGTTGTGGAAACAGGGACTTAAACTTTTGAATATAATAACACACTCTACTACCTCTCCTCAATGCTGTGGAGTTGGTTGTACTAACTTGAGCTCAAGCTGTTCTGCTTCGCAACGAGGGTTCTTTCTCCTAGTGTAGCTATTCTGTAGGAGTAAAAAATCATCTTAGAAATTTGCACTGCGGCGGTAAGATAGGATTATTGTGCGTAATAATTTTTGTTGATCTGTACCATCTGCCTTGCGTTCTGGCGCAGGGGATATTCTGCTCACTTTGTGGCTTCCTGATTTCTGGGGTGAAGCGTTTGGTTGGAAATGTGCCTTCAGGAAGTGGGGAAAATTTTTCAGTGAAATAAGTTGCTTCCACTGTTGTGGAGTGGAGAATCAGAAACCCACTTGCTCTATGAGTCGGTGTCGGACTTTAGAGTCTGGCTCCAACTCTGAAAAACGACGTTAAAAATATCTAAAAATGTTCATAATCTCCTCAAACTTGAGTTATGAAAATGGTGAAAGATATAGTAACAAAAAGTTTTTTGTGGTTTAATCCATGTGTTTGTCATTGACAGCGAGGACCCAAATGGTCCAAGCAGAGTCTTGCCTGATGCCAATTATTCATATTTTGTGAACTAACTTGACAGTTTCAGTCCCAAATTGTGCAAATAATAATTGATTCCATTGCAAATGCCTAGGTACAAAATATTTTCTTGCGTTTAATGCTGTTGTAAATTTTTGGCATTCAGCACCTCGCCACTAGCTATACACAGTTTTTCCGAGTGATAATTATCAATGAAAAAATTTCAAAGTTCAAAATAGGACCAATGATGCTAAATATTGCTAATGTTAAAAAAAATGCTGTCTTTGGTTTAATACTACGTCTATATAGCTACATACTTTTATTTTGATGAAAAGCAGTTGAAGGTAAAGTCTACTTTGACTGCACCCTCCCCTGGGAAATCCACATGCTTTGGTTCGTGAGGCAGACATAGGCCAACTGGCCTTGAAGGACTAAGTGCAGCTGCAGCCGACGATGGATCGCTAAGAACTATGGCGCCTGAACGGCAGGTTTAACGACCCTCCACCCCATACTCTTAAGGTAAGCACCCCTATGATAGCTATGCGCTGAAGCAAATGTGCTGATTCAGCGCGCCGAGTGCCTTGACCAAGACTGCGCCTGGCCTGGGGATCATTCTCGGGGTCCCCAGCACAGCACAACTGTTTAGCAAGCAATTTCCGCCGCTACTGTGGAAATTATTCCCTTATTTTGACAAAGTTATTGGTCATGCATATGCTATTTGTATAAAGGAGTCTGATTAGGGAGTTGGAAAAACAGGAAGCGGAGTAGAAGGGGGAAAACTGGAGGGTCATGACATGAGTTGGAGCTAGACTTGATCCAACCAACTCCGCCACCTTGGTGCTTGTACGTACATGTTATGCTTTTTGATAGAAGTGCATTGCCAGGGTCAAGTGTCGCTGTCCAGTCGGGTGAAAAAAAGTGTTTCTAGACTGGGAACACCTGAATTGTTTTTGTCTGTGGTGAAAACATCCTGCAATCTCCATGAGGCACTCTCAGTAGCTATTGGCTTGCATCACCAGCTCATTAGTGCTAATACTCTGTAGGCACGAAGCCAGCTACAGCTCATAGCTACACGTCAGTCGAGTATAGCCTATGTGTGTCTGAAGCTGCTAGGTCAGTGAGCAGCCACGTAGCTGAGACAATCTCTTTAGTTAGCTGATTTTATGAGAAATTATGTAATATCAGAAGAACTTCTTAGGTGGTTGAGCCATTATCCTTTGGCGGAACTAAGGTAAAGGCGGTAGCTAAGTGTTTTCGGAAAGTTCAATTTATATCTGTGTATTGCACTCTGTCTTAGTTCTTCAACACTTCCTGTTGTGGGGAGCAACTCCCGACGCAGCTGCACCTAATGAAAGCCTTTGTGTGTGCTGTAACTTGACTCAGTCTCCCTCTTCTGTGTCGCCTCCTCTGTACCACTAAGCTGTTTATGATGTTTTATGTCTTTCCATGAGTTGCTGTTATTGACTTGTTTGCCTTACATTTTCAGGATCGCGAATCACTACGGCAGAAGTGCCAGTTTCATGACACAAAGTTTGCTCAAGGCTACTATAATTACAATACGCTGGATGGCTTCCGTGTAATGACAATCATTGATGCCCACAGGTAAGGATGTCATTCCCATATGCCCATCTGCTTGACAATGTGATACGATATAAATAATTGGAATTAGCAATACCTACATACTATATAGGGATATTTTCGTGTAAGATCAGTGGGTTGGTCCTTGGAAGATCCTCTCAGAAGTGTAGAATGCATAGGAGAGTTAGGAATGTCATTTCCGAAAGAATTTCCTTAACATCATATCAACGGAGAAAAACAAGAACAAAAGAAATGTTCTGTTATGTAATACCTACAGAGGCATAAATTTCATTAGCCGCAAGTCAAAGGTATGTTAGAGAGAAAGATGAGGAGCGAGATAGCAATAAGTGACGGAGCAGTTTAGTTTCATGTTTGGGAGAGGGACGACGGACGTTGTGTTTGCATTGAGACATCTGCTTGATCGGCATTGGTAGTGGCAGAAAGAAATGCTTCGCATGTTTCCCAAACTCTATTTGCTTCGGCAAATGGAGTTGGTACAGTATGAGAGAGAAGATAGTGCCAGAAGCGTATGTAAGGTTGGTACAGGACATGTACTTGTATAGAAAAAGCTGGAAGGGACTCTCCGCAGGAGTGTTTTTTCTTCTGTAATCTTCTCTTTTCGATTTTTCGTTTCTTTTTTCCTGTACGGCGTAGCTGAGCAAATTCACTCAGCCGCGCCCAAGGGGTGGCAGATAGTTTGCGCCTTGTTTCCTTTATTGACCACTTTTAGACCAATAGAACCCACCTGAGTTCACATATAATCTGGGACCTGACAAAAAGCTCAGATAACAATCATGGAGAATTCGGCGCTGGGCGGGTTGTTCGTAGCGCTACAAATCCTTATCCAATGCTTCTACTACTTGAAGGAAAGAGATCTAAAAATTAAAAAGAAAATAAGTTGGGCTTAAACTGATTATATGTTTCGTGGAGGAGATGATATCGAGTAAAATTGGGACAGGAGTTACTACGTACATCCCTCAGGTTCAAGCGTTTTTTAGTCTAACGTTCTGAAGAACATGGACATAGATCACGAGATCAAGAAACGATGCAGGGTAAGCAGGTGAGGTGGTTAAACTGGAGGAAAGTCACAGGACTGCTGTGTGGTGTGAAAAGAACTAACCAGACTAAATTGGAAGGCGTATAAGGGCATCGTGTGCCTGTCAGCGATGCACGACCTTAAGCCAGTGCAGATGAGGGCTAAGTAAAGAAAGTTGGGAGTAGCGAAGTTGAGGATGCTAAGCAAGTTACGTGGTGGGTCCTGATAAAGAACGATTACATTATTGAAGCGCAGAAGACTAACAGTGTCATGGGTTAAGGGGAGTAGGATTGCTGTGTTGTGGACAGCTTATGAAAGAGATGATCAGTTTGTTTGAAGCGCTACGATATATAGAACTGCTCTCTCCTTGTCATGACGCATAGTGTTAAGTTAGTTTCGCCCATCTTGTTGGATGCAGCGATTCCAGGAAGATTCTGTAGGTTTTTTTAGCGTTAGCCTAGGCCTTCGGAACGTCTTTTCTTCGTGCCACTTTCCTTCCGCTTTCATACCTTTACTGACATTTTTTCCCATGTTCTTCATGCCTGATTTGCTGTTCTAATGCGCGTTGATACTGTCTGTGGGAACACTCTCGTGCACGAGTTCTACGTTTCTGTCGACATACTGTGTGTCACTTTTTTCTTCCCTCTTGAAATCTCATTTCATGTGGAAATTGCTGCTAAAACTGTTCAATCTTGTAGAAATTATGGTGCAGAAGAATGATCTGCTGGAACGATCCCGCGAAAGCTGGAATAAGAATGCTATGGAAGAAGGCTCAGTGGGTTAGCGATACATATGCTTGAATTAAATGATCTGAACGGTGGTTTTTAATATGTACATCCTAGGACCCCTCCCTCTAATGATACTCCTTTCAGAAACTACCGTAACCCTTAGGTACAACTGATTTTATTCAAGGAATGAGGCAGACCACAGGCCAGCGTTACCTCTCATTAAATATGATAGCCCAACTGAATACTTTCAAGGTGCATATAACTATGAAAATATATTAGCTCTCGAACAAGTTTCGTCACACTGAGAAATCCTAAGCAACCCAATATCAGGTCTCAAAAGTTTTGCCGATTTAATACCGTCGTCTCTATTAAGAATGAAAAACTGTTATTGAAAAATTTCACTATTAACACTAGCGTCCTTTACTCTCTATAACATGCCCTGGCGGGCCCTTTCCCTGCCACAATATATATGGGCCTCACAACCTCAATGGTCTCAAGTGCCTTCTCCGCAGCTTGCCGCAGTTCCTGCTGACGAGGTTAGTTTTGTAAAGTTAGGTAAGCCCTCAATACTTCCCTTCTGTTTCGGGTGGTGGGCCGCTGATCGAGGTGGCCGACCTATTCCCGCTATATTTTTACCTTTTCTTCTTGTATTTCCTTTCCTTCCCCTGCGCGGCGTAGCTGAGCTAGAGCGTTTAGTCATGTCCGGAGGTTGGAGATGCACAACTTGCGCCTTTTTTCTGTCAGTAGCGCACTGACGATTCTTGAGACCCCACTGCAGAAAAGCCGGGACAAAAATCATTGATAATTTGAAACGGGACTTAGGTACCTCGCGTCCTAGTGGCAAATGAGCCTGTGTTAAAACACAGGAATAGCTCGGTGCGATATAGCTAGACATTGTGTCTCTGATGCTCTGGTAAAATTTTGTACTACTATTACTACTACAACTACTACTCTCTATAACGTGATTCCATCTGTCAACGAGCTTATCAATGCCTCTCGCTCGTAAAATTCTTAAGATTTATCTAGATGTGAAACGTGAACCCAACTTATTTTCAATCTCTTCTCATGATGTTGACTTAGGGCCATCTAAATGGTTTTGCAATCCTCGAGATAAATGATCATCCGAGAGAGTTCAGTCAGGAGAATATGCTGAACGGGGTAAAACTTCCCTACCAAATTCTCCTTGAAGAGCTTTTGTTAGGAGCGCCGTGTGTGGTCGAGCATTATCATGATAGGAGATGACTCCCTTGCTGTTGACTAAATTGGTCAATGTTAAGATAAGCAATAATGGTTTGGTTGTTGTCTAAGAGCTTATAGTGGATGATCCCTTAAATTTCTCCACCATAAGCTCAACATTTTTTTTTTTGTAAGGTAGAGTCCTGCTGCTGGTTGCTGAACTGGTCTTTATCTTCATTTTATCCTCGATCGCCGGCGTCTAACGTCATGGAAAAAAATCCGTCCACTTCTCATAACCTGTGACAAGCCTACACATAAATGATGTCTCGAAGTGTCGTAAAAGCAATGAATAGTCATAATAGGATAAATTTGAATCATTTAATGCTCTTCCCTTATAAATCGGCAAAAACTTTTGCACCGACCTGACATAGTGTCACGATCGAACTGTTGAGAATTGCAGTGGAAAGTTTAGTTGAAATCTTTATTCTGCTATGCCAGACAGTACTCCGATAACACTAACAAACATGTCCTCTTACTGTCTTGTGCAGGCTTGGAATCTTGCACCAGCCTCTATTGGTGCCATCTCTCTCCAGTATCCCCAAAGAGCTGTGGAGTGCTTCCCCCATCTTCGGTGCCCCCCGCAGTGCACGCACCTCACGTAGAACAGACGAGAGGTTGCATTCTGACGGCTCCTGTTCTGCCAGGCGCGTGCCTGGACAACCTCATCACTCTTCAGGCGCCAGACATAACGATAATTACTGCACCAGTCGAGGTGTGGATTCGTATGGTAGAGAAGTGAACCAGCCGCTAGATCTTAGCGGCAGCAGGACTTCTGACTGGGTAGCCACCTCCTCCCGACACAGTGACCCTCCTTTACGCTCTCAATCATGTGATTCCGAGCTCCGTGCCTCGGCTGCAAAAGGAGCAAATGCCCCTAGCAAAGTATGGGAAGGCTTTGATGCTGCCAGTTCATTCGTTGATGAGAGTCTTCTTGGAGATCATTTTAAGGAAGCTACTGACAGAATATTTGAAGGTATTCCATCAAGTCGCGATTACAATGCAAGCAGTTCGGGGTCTGATGCTAATAGCGGTAACTGTGCTCTCGTGTATAATCTTTTGGCCGAATTAGGGCGAAGAACAGAGTTTGCGCTCAACAGTCGGGTATCGGGATCTGAGATGGAGGTGGGCGAGAACAATAACAGCAGCCGCCGCTCGGCTAGCCTGCATTCGTCACAAGATGATTTAGATAACAGCATGGCGAGCTCCAACCTAAGCAGCAGCGCCTACAGCACCGTATCGAAGAGCTCAACTAATGATTCAATCAGCACTGCTTCCAATGCCTCTACAGATAGCTCAAGTACAGTGTCCACAGTGAGAGAATCTGCCTCCCAGAGCAATGGTATTGCTGCTTGTGATCAGGCACCTCGCTCCAGTGCTGCTGCTTGCTGTGATACCTCCTCTAAAGACTCGAGTAACTCCGGTGAAGCGAGTCCCTCTGTTTCCAGTCTCTTGGGAGCATCGTCTTTTTACCTTAATAGCACCATCGGCAGCTCACGTCAGGAGCTGGCGCAGCTCTATAAAGAGACCCACTGTAATCCGTTCCCTTCTCCAAGCTCATCTGGCAGCTCAGGCAGTGTGCCGCATTCTTCCTCGAGCGGAGACCCTTGGCCAGACTCTCCGTCCCGCAGAAGAGACAACTGTGTTCGCCCGCGACACAGAGGTGGCGACAAGTTAACGTCTGTTTCTGCTCGGACTCGTGTACCCGCAGAGCTGCCGCCACACGTTCTCAAACCAGGCCTGTATTCTGCGCACTACGGTCCTCATGGCTACGAAATAGTCATGCTTGAGTACAAAATTCGAGAAATATCATTGCTCAAGGTAAGCTTCAGTTTGCTCACCGCATTGTGAATCAAAATATTCCTAGTTTAATAGTTTTTGTAATGTATAAATTTGGTATGAGATGGCTTTCTTTCGCACATAGTTACTCTATGTGCGCATTTCGTTGCCAAAGCGGTGGTGCCATTGCAGTGCTTTGCTGTTGTTATGGTAGTTACTATATTAGTACGTTGTCGGCCACTTCTTCACTTAGTCTGGATACAGGAAGGCGTATCTTAACCACTTTTACGCCCTCAGAATCTCCGTTTCGGGCGTTGCTTCCTCCTCTTCTCTTTTTTCATCTTTTTGATTTCTTTATTCATCTCTTTGCCCTGTGCTGTGAATCTGAGCGAATAGCCGTGCCGTAGGTAGAGGGTTTGAGTTGGTATGCGCCCTATTTTCCTGCCAGCAGAAGCGCGCAGGCCACTTGAGACCAATAGAGCTCATTTTGAATTCGCAATAATCTCGAAATCTTTCGATAGAAAAGTCGAAAGAAAAATCACTGAGAATCGGGCTTGATGCGACTAGTTTTGCGGCGCTAGTAGTAACTCTTCAGATAGCTGCTCTCATTTTTGCTGTTACGTAGTGTTAAAAATATATTTCACTTCCCTCCCAGGCCCAGGAGGCATAGGATGGGCCCAGGCTATATGAGCACCAATGGGTATGCGGGACAAGAAGTAGCAGAAATGGTGCGGAGCGCCGTGGGGAAGGGGGGTGGCTGTGACGTCTTTGGAGCCAAGTGACGCCGTCGCACATTGATAAACTTAGTTCCAGAAGCTTTGCGTACGCTCCATTTCTTAAACGTTTAAGGTCCTGCATAGATGTTCAGAAAATTTTTTATGTCCATCCCAATTGACAGTGCACTTATTCTCTCAGTTAAGACGTTTTTCCGAAGCAGAGAATAATGAGAATTGTATACTAACAATGTATGATACACTCTTATGCCCTGCTGTTACGTAACTTAAGCTCTGGTTAATTATTCACAACTGAGTATCTTATCAGCTTTCCTCGTCTAGATTATTATTCCCTACTTGGCTGCGGCGCTAGCAACCTATCCCATATAACAATAATAATATTCCCTACTCCGAATTTCTTTTCTGTTTTGATGCTTCATTGCAATAGTAAGTGAATCTTGAAGCTCCTATGTAGGACTACTTTCTAAAAACAGGAAAAAAGTAGTGTATAATTATACATACCTTACATGAAAAACATATAGCTACCTATTGATAAGAAGATGTTTTTTTAGCTATAACCCACCACTCAAACACAAGAATTTTAGACCACAATTTTCAAGAAAAAGTCCCTACTACTCCATAACGTTGTGGTCCTTTTTTTAGTCGAGTAAATCCATTATCTTAGATTGCTATTGATCGTCTATGAATCGGAAATAGCATGACAATACCAATATAATAATACTTGTGTTGTGACAAATATAGATTGAATTTTCTCATTTATATTCACAGATGACACTTTGTCTTATAATGCATGAAGATGGCTGACGTTCTAGGCCGAAACGTTGCCTTAAATTGTAATACTGTATAGTAATTCGTGGTATAATCATATTTTATTCCCGCATAGTTTTAAAGAAGTTGACTGGTGGATGTCTCCTAATATTTAGGAAGGTGGAAAAAGTACTAAAGCTAATAATAATAGATCGCAATTTTTATAAATTTTGATGTGCTGAACACGAATGTATGCTTAGGTTACAGCCGTCGGAAATAAGTATATAGTTTTCGAGATCATTACATCAGTACTCTAGCACAGTTCGTTGAGATTTATTCAGTTAAATGCAGAAATGAAGTGATTTTCTAATGCGTTTTGTACAGAAAATACTAAATCATTATAAATACTTTTCCTTTAGGTAAAGTACAGTACCTAATATTAAAACCAGAGTAGGTACATTATGCTCAGAAATAGTGCAATTGCTTGGTCAAATGGAAGAACCACTTCAGCTGTTGCATCGCTCGATCTCGTGTTATTAAAGTTGTACCTTGTCCGCTGCGTCGTAAATAACTTGTAAAAATATAGCTAAACCAGTTCCGTACCCTTAGGCTAAATTACCTTATTAGGGCATAATATCATTGAGAATTGCAAACGATAAATCCGCAAGTATTATAGCCAGTGATGCTCTACTTGTTAAGGTTAGAAGTGCAACACTGGGTTCTGTTAATGACATCACAGCTTAAACAAACATATTACAGAGAAATGGAGCGCAAGTAATAGTGCCAGTATTGAGTTAATGCTAAATTTAATACATCAGTATCTCTAAGATTAGGCATTTCTGAAGGCTATGACCAATATGTTCGTGCTTAGCGCATTAATTACACTGAGTTGCATTTTGAAACTTTTTTGAAGAGATTTAGTGTTTGTCAGCAGATCTCATATGCATTTCACATCCTGAATTTGGAAGTGTACCTCGTTTTGTTCAATCAGGTCAGATTTTTTTGCTATTTCAGTTTTAAGAAAACAATTGATAACCAAATATTAATATTTATATTTTCCAGAAATCGCATAAGTATTGGAAAATGTGTCACTTTTGCCTCAAATAGGACACAACTAGAGTTCATGTGAACATCAAGATGAAATAAATCTCCTCCATTTCCCGAATATCCTTGAAAAAATGCTCTCATAGCTTTTTGCTCAAATCACAGTTTTCCAGAATATAGCTACTCTAAATGCGAACCAAGGAACTGCATTTTAACGGAGATGCATGCACCTAGAACTTGGTCGTTTTTCAGGAGCTAATTTATAACGCGTTCATATCTTCTTAAATTTGGTGGTGGCCTAAGAGTTGATTACAATAGATAGCTACTATAACTGTTGACTCATTGTCCCTACCTATGGTGTTGCCATTTTGGCTGTTACCCAACGTATATTTCATATATTTGTTGAAATAAGCTATAAAATACTTGTGCACGCCTTCTAGAATCCCTTTTATTAACTTATTTTTAAAAATTTAAATTTAGCATGTAAAATTAAGCTGAAAACACGTTATTTCCAATAATTATGTTCTTTAAGTAGAAATAGAATGAAAAGCTGTTCTGATAGGGTAAAATTGCTTACATTTCTGAATTCAGAATGCAAAAGAGATACAGAAACACTTGACAAACCCTAAGCCTCGAAAATGATGCAGCCCAGTGTTATCTATTAGAATATATAATAGGTAGTCTATAAATTATTTCTGTTCGAGTAGGGTTATAATGCAAATTTACTGTAACTATTAAATAACAGTACCCAATTCAGACTGCAAACACTAAGTTCCGAACGTCTGCACCATCTTTAATATGGTTAGAACATGTCCACGCTGATTTACCATACCATAAAGGCGTTGCAGTGGCCATGAGCAAAGACCCTCCGTTGCTGTTTAGAATTGAATAAGGGACACCGAAACTACAATATTCGGTGACTTATTGTTTTCTGAAAGGCTGTGACTACAATTCTAATTGCAGCAAAACAGCATTGTGTAGGTACCGTACTGAACTATCCAAACACAGCTCAAATATGGCGCACATGTTGATTCCAAGGTATCAGAACGTCAGCTGTCATTTCCACGTTACTGACGTCCGTTAACATTTTAAGCACTATTTCCACATCTCTCTTTGAGTTGGTTTAATTAAAATAACTATGCATTTATGTCAATGTTACAACCATTTGAAGGTCATGGTAAACATGTGTTTTGATTTTGTGTCCTTAGATCTTGGTCGACTCCTTTGATGTCATAGCTTGTTGCCGTATGTTTTTCCTTAGAACACGCATAATTATTGTCTGACTTAACTGTTAATGTTAGTTAGGTAACTTTGGTTGGTTAGCATCGCCCATATTGCAGTATGTTATAAGGAGTGGCGCACCCGGAGAAACCCCATAAATTACTAGAGCCTTGGGCAGGCCTTAAGGGCGTCTGTCGAGCCCACTTTTCTCCCTCTCTCACCTGCAGTTCTCCTGCACATTGATCCTGTGTGGGAATACTTTCGTTTGTGCATTCTATGTTTCTATCCACATACTGCGTATCCTTTCTTGTGTCTTGAACACCGTAGTGTTGTCTTGGGAAACGTAAATTATTCACTGAGACTGTTTAAACTGACAACTGCTCTCATAATACTAGATCAGCGCTATGCAAATGAGCAGTAAATTGTACAAAGGATTTGCCACCTAGATCAACACGTTCTATTTTATTTGTCTCTGTTCACACATTCGTCTTTTGACGTACGTTCGTTCTTCAGAACATCCGAGTGCATACTTTTTATTTCCCCTGCAAAGGCAGCTGTGAGTGCATCAAAAGATTGGTAAAATGTCAAGTCAATTGGCTTCGCCTTAGTCACTGGTAAGTTTCGGATAGCTCTTCAAAGGAGTGAGTTTGATCCCAGAAAGTTGTGCACTTTTATGCTGTGTAAGCAGACACAGCAAGACATTCGAACGCTGTTAAGTAGGAATCAAAGGCAAAGACGTAACTGGGCTTAAGTTGGCCAAATTTTGAATTGTTGTGACACCGCCGTACCTTGTTCTTCCAGATCCTCGGTGACCAGTTCGTTCCCAGCCGGGAAGTCACCGTGAAGATTTGTCTCCCTTTCTCCTTCAGCCTCAGTTCTGAAGAGCAGCGCTCCATGAGCTGCAAAGATCTCATGAAACTGGAGCCCCAGTCCAGCAAACTACCCCTGGATCGCCACCACAAGCAGCCGTTTATCTTGCCACGATTTTGCTCTCCGGGAGTTGAGACCAATATTCCCTCTACGTGCTGGGCCAGGTAATTGTGGCCACCATATTGCCCGATACTTCGTTGCTGGGTGTTTGGGATTTTTCGTCAAACTCCCAAATAGTGGAGTTATTTAGCCATGGGCTTAGTTGTGTCTGGAGTATTCTGGCCACACCTTGTGACCAGGATCTGACCAGTGTTTGAGAGTTGAAAACCTATACGTAGGTGTTTATATTATTTGAATTAGATGTATTTACTAGCGTACTCGTTCGTCAAAAATGATAGCAATGCATTTATAGCGGCCGCCCTCCACTGGTTATGCGCGTAGTGTCAGGGAGCATTACAGCAGCCAGGTACGGCTGTAGCCAATAAGATACCGTACTCAGAAATGACGGTAAAGAAAAATTATTTACATTAGCGCCACTTCATCGCTAACGCTCGTGGCCAGTATTCTGTTACCTTGGCTACAACCATGTCTTGCAGAAAGTGCGTAGTGACCCTCAGCCAAGGAGGCTTAGTAGAAAGTAGGCAGCTATGAGCCTTGTCCGCGAAGCTCAAGTTTCCAGCGTGGCTGCAGCCAGTCGCCGTGTGGCACCAAACGCATATTAGTTCATCAGTTTATTTCTCCCGCGTCTCTTCCACCAATGATAGTAATGTGTGCTCGTTCATCACAGTCGCCCGGTGCCAGAGGCTTCACTAAAAGCGCCTGGGCTCCCTCCTCCCTCACAGGATTAAAATCACTAAAGCTCCTTGCCCTCAGCAATTAATACTCCTGTGCACAGACTAACGATAACGCAGACAGCTTTAGTCTAAGCGCAGTTCAGCTCTACTTCGAATTTCCTGTGACGTCATCATGCAGCCATTAGCGTTGTGCCAAGAACAATTTCATAAAACGAGAAGAATATCTGTACAGAGCAGCACTGGAAAATAGTAACGAACAAGTCATAAATTTAATCGAGAGAATGTACTGCATAGTCTTACCGTGTTAGAAAGTAGAATGACTCTCAGGATGATTTAATTTTAAAAAGCCTCCTGGGCTCTGAATCTTCCAGCCATTAAGCATCGACAAAATTTCGAGCGGCTGGAGCTATATAGATGAAACTCATAGTTATCCTCTATTCCAACTTATGAAGAAAACAACAAAATAACGATTGTGACGTCATCATTCAGCCGAAATTTTCTTGCAAAAATACTGAAGAACTGCCTGGTAGTGACTTCCTGGGTTTGTGCCCCTGTGTCTCAGGCGTACCTTAGCCATGATACCCCATGCTTTGTGGGTCCATCTCCGGCAAGAACTGTATTACATAACGTACTGCTTTGTAACTTCAATGAATCCAATGAACTCGAGCTTTTGCAAGCTGAGGTATGAGATTGATTAGCCGGGCAATGTGGTATAGAATAGTACTCGTCTGCTAAATTCAAGAGAAGGATGTAGTGAAGTAGCGACCGCTTTGGTTGAAATGGTTTTTTTCAAATGATACAATGTCTCCAGCGCTTTCAAGAAGTTTTGTTGCTGCTAGTGCGAAGCTTGAATTTTCGCACGGCTTTTCTATATACAGTATTCCTGATGTAACAGTGTCAGTCAACACGTGCACAACGCAAATTGTTATGCAGAACTGATGTCCGTTATGTTCATTTCAATAGTGTTCTCTTTATAACGTCCTTCACAATCAAAATTATGATGAACAAGGCCCTCTCCTCGGAGAACTTTTATTGAGTTTATCATACTAATCTTCAGTAATTTCCCCTCAGGGGGTATAAGATGGGCCATAGGGTTAGGTTAGTTAGTCATCCTATGTTATGGGGAGCAGCACCCATTAGCCATTAGCTAGGCCATCGGGACCTCTATATTTCGTGCCCATGTTGCTTCTTTCCATCCTCATACTCTTACTGATGATGCTTTGTTCTGTTCTTCCTCTGCTTTCCCAACTTGCTGTTCACGTGAATACCTTCCTACGGGGAAAAAATATATGTTTTATTATTATATTGACTCGGCATGTTTTGCTCATTTCTCTTGGTATTCTTCAAGTCCCTTCTTTCTTCCTCTCATTGGATCACTTCACAGTGTACTCTGTGGGTCGGGAGACTGGCAAGTAGGAAAATAGGTGCCGTACATACTGTAACTCACACTAAGTGTAACATACTCCTTGTTCAGTGTATCTTTTTATTGTACCTGCTTATTTTAATTTTATGTTCTTGCAGGTACCACGGCTTTTGCCAGCTCGCTAACTTGTTTCACAGCCAGCCGAGATTTTCTCCTGTCCATATCGTGGTGTTCAACAACGAAGAGTTTGGCGTGGTCTTCTTGGCCCTGAAGACCTTCACGATGTTCCGGCACATCAAGCGAGATTTTCCCATGCGTCCAAACATCCAACGCCTCGAGAAAAACATAAATGATTGACGGCAGAACAACCGAGTCCAGCGTAACCAGTGCCGCCATCAGTGAAGGTAGCGGCAGCAATCATGGCGGGAGAGAATTGCTTTTTATTGAAGCTCCTCCATCTGTGACTGAATATTTTACTCAACAAACATTCTAACTCAGCAGTTGATATGTGGTGCTGATACAGAGTGCAGCGTATGAATCTTGCAATTGGCATAACGAGTTTGTTTCTATTGTGAATTTTGCTATTTGCGTCAATGCGGGTTTGTGAGATTCTTTTGATTAATAAGGTCATGAAAGCTTTATATTATCTAGTAGTTAGGTGAAGTGGTTTACAGTCTCGTATGGACAGCCTTCTTGTATTGTGCAGTCCCTACAGCTGCTGCACTTGACGCTACTTAGTACGTCAGTCTTGCCGGGGCATGTAACGCGGTGGCCACTAAGGGGCAATACTTCTGCGGGCTGTGTTGTTGAGAAAGTAGCTGAGCTGAAGTGTGTCGCTGTGTACAGGCTGGTAGTGCTCATATGTGTGTGTTTTATGCAGCGCTTATCTGGGCATAAGTTCACTACTCGTCTCTGTCTATCACGCCGACGCTCGTATATACTACGTAGTGAATCCAAATTTGATCGGGAGTAAATTCTATCAATGCAATAGCGTCACATCTCTAGAACTCTCTTGTAATGCACAATGATTTGAAGCGGCCCAGTCTATCGGCGAGCAAATTTCCTAGAAATTGCCACTGAAATAGAAGGAACTGACTTCGAAACTGTAATGAGACACTGCTGTGCTGAACTGCCTATTTTCGCTATATTGACGTTGCGGATTTGATCTAGCATTGCACTTGTGGGAGGCCGCGAGTTGCATTGACGCGTTCCATTGGTGACGTGCGTTGCTGCCACTACCGAGCGAGAGAGATAATAACATATCTGCTAGTTGCTTAGCTCACTTGCATCTTTCCCTGCAGTGCGCGTGTGTGTTGCTGTACCTGGTTGCCGAGCTGTTCAGTCCAGTCGTCTTTCATAGTTCTTTATGTTTTATTACCTGCGTAAGTTCTGTTGGTGATGTTGTGGGAGGACTCACTGCTTTAAATTTATTCGAGTCGTGTGGTTTTTCCTTGTTACGAAACAGAAGAAAACCGTCTTTCTATCTTCATGTAGCTAGTGTTAAGTTACGTACGGGCTGCTGCCGTGTTTTATGGTACATAAGTGATATGTTTTATGGTACATAAAATTTATACCCTCGTCTTTGCTCCGTTGTTATTATGTAAAAACTGTTAATCAGGGTGCCCGACAAGAATGTTATCTTTGACAATAGTGTAGAGTATGAGAATTTTTTACAATTGGTTGAATTATATTTAACATAATCATTTCATGTGACAACAGGGACATTGCTATTGTCACCGAATGAACTGCAGTTGAACTGTTTGTCCCCAAAAAGTCATTCGGTTACCCTTTAATTAGTGCTGTTCCTATGGAAATTTTATGTTATGTTTGTTGCGCAAGGATCCGCTTGCAGGGTCGCCCCCTACATACTAAAGCGTCGGTGAAACGATGGCAGTCGGAAGAAATGGGTTAATGTGGACGGTATCAAGAATAAGGGGTTAAAAAGCTAAACAATTGAACTGTGATTTATCGTACTATGTCTCTTCCTCTCTCATTTTAGATCGTCGGCTGCTCATCAAGTGAAGCCCAGATTGAAACTTACCACTCGTTCAGTTCAAATGTTCATCCTTCTGCTCGTGTCAGTCAGTCCAATATGGACCGACCTACGCCGTTAAAGACGTTTCAGATAACTTTATTCCTTGAGAAACCGACGTTATAGGATTGAGGATGAAGCTAAAGCTTCCGTGCCCGAGCCTAAGCAGGAGCCAGCGCTTCTACGTCGTGTTGATCTTCCTTTTCCCACGACCGCTTGTGGTAGCTGGAGAAGATGTCACATATTTTCCTCCAAGAGGCAGAGCAATAGCTTTCCTTTTTCATTTCCTGCAAAAAAAAAGCACTAAACGTGGCCACTATCAAACTAGTCAAGCTCCCAGTCTATCGGCGTGCAAATTTCCTAGAAATTGCTACTAAAATAGAAGGAACTGACTTCGAAACTCTAATGAGACACTGCAGTGTTGAACGATGCTCCGATATCCTAAAGACAAGCATCTTGACTGCTGTTCACCGACACATCCCAAGTAAACGAGTTCTTATCAATAATGATCCCCTCTGGATGAATCGGAGCATCAAAGATTGCATTGCCTGGTGGCAAGGGTGTTACAACGCCTGGAAGCGTAGTCCAACTGAGGAGAACAGGCACAATCACATGATTGCATGTCGGGAAGTGAAGAGGCCAAGTCATGACTTCTAAACGGGAAAAAGAAGTTTCCTTAGCCACTATAGCGAAACGCGCCTCAAAGGCATTCAACATATAAGTATGTATGTAAATGAAAGACAACTCAATAAAGAAACCATAGGTCTACTCAAGAGACCCAATGGTGAAATTACCAATGACCTGAGAGATAAAGCCACTATCCTGATCGAATATTTCACCTTGGTATTTAATGTTACAAATATTCCAGAAGCTGCTACTATGCAACTTCCTCCCATAGGTATATACCTGTGATTACGGAGCGTGAGGTCCTTCAAGAACTGACCCACCTGATTATCTACGAATCAAATGGCCCAGATAATTTTTACCCATTTCAGCAACAGGCCAAGCGTGCTTGACTGGCGTACTGCAGGAACCAAGGTCTTTGTGGAATCCGGCGTGCTTAATTAGCTAACTTGATTGGTATGCACAGCTACGTGGGGGCACTTACCTTCCCAGGAATGAGAGGGTAGGGGGCACGGGTCTTTGAACCTTTTGCCACGGCGCCGTAGTTCTTAACGAGTCGTGGTCCGCTGCTGCTGTACTTACTTCTGGGGCCAGTTGGCCTATGTCTGCAGCACGAACTTGTGCGTGTGAGTCTCCCAGTGGAGAGTGCAGTTGAAGCTTGTACTCTGTCTTTACTTTACCTGGTATTCTGCAGCAAATGGCACCAGTCATCGCAGCGCCGCTGCACAAAATATTCAATCGCTCTCTAAGCACTGTAGAAGTTCCATAGGCTTGGAAACTCACTAACGTGGCCCCTATACATGAGAAGGATGATGGAAAAAGTTCCAGTAACTATCAATCAGTTAGTCCTAACTCAGTCGTCTGCAAAACCATCTAACGCCTCTTCAAGAAGCGCATCAATGACCACCTGAGGATGCATCAGCTCGTTTCCGGTACCCAGCACGGCTTCCGCGATGAAAGAACCTGCCTAGCCAATTATTGGACTTCTTTCGAAAGTTACAGAAATCATAGATAGGCTAATGAAAAATGTGTTGACCTTGCTTATCTAGACTTCCCCAAGGCATTTGATAAAGTCCTCCCATCAACTGTTAATAAAAAATTAGAAGCCTGTAGCATGTAGTCTCTTCACGCTGGATCTGAACATTGCTTATTGCTCGGCAGTACAGTGAGTGAAGCTGCAAGGAGAGACGACCGATCGGACGCCGGTCTTATATGGGGGTGTCCACAAGGGTGGCGTGCTTGGCCCTCTTCTGTTCATCATTAACAATAATGATCCAGGTGTTGTTAACATTCGCCGGAAAATCAGTATATTTGCATATGACACTAGAATATGCAATCCTGCTAGGAGTAGATTTCAGCTCCAACGAGACCTCAACCGCCTTCTGTCATGGTCCGCAACTTGGAAGGTGAGCTTTAATATCGACAAATGTTCAGTCATGCACGTTGGCCCGGACCCTGAAATCCCCTCAGTCTAGTCGCAAATGAACGGGATGCAATTGGCAGCCGTCACCCAACAACGTGATCTGGAAATAACCATCACAAATGATCTACAAACAGTCAACAAGTTGAGGAGGCTGTAAATATTGAAAGCAGAGTACTGAAATTCATTACCAGAAATTTTGAGTACAAATCCAAAGTCATTATCATTCCCATGTACAAAGCGCTAGTGTGCCCGCATTTAGAATATGCTGTTCAATTCTGGTCGCCACACAAGTGCAAAGATATCGATAGAATGGAAAGAATCAAACGCAGAGCAATAAAATTGATAGTTACCTCAGCTGTTAAGCAAGCCATACAATTGTCGCCTACGGCAAGTGGGACTCATCTCTCTCGAACAAAGATGACTCAATGGGCAACTAACAGAAACATTCAAGTACTTGAATAGCTTTTAACGACGTGCCGACAGCGGGACTTTTTGACAGACGTTAATGTTCTCCCGTGAGGCAATAGGCTGAAACTCTAGCATAAAGATCGAAGAACTACTCGCAGCCAGCAATAACGAACAACGTAGTGAACCCCCTCCCCTCCGAAGTTGTCGGTACCGTCCGTCAATACAGTTAAAAATCATCTGGACAAACATTGGGTGCAACATCCTCCACAGTTACGGATTCCTCATCTAGGAGTCCCAAGCTCGTAACGGCCACAGATTCTACGCCACCGTAATTCACTTTCGTTCTTGCCCCAACTATCTTAACGCCCCCGAGCTTTTCGAATCTGCCGCAACACATCCAGTCAACACTTTCATTCTGAAGTTATATATTGTCTCATCATTTTATTATAATTAAAGTGTCAGCCTCTCCCACGTTAATACCTACAGAAGGTAGAGCTTTTTGTGTCAGACAGGTGCTTAGTTTGCTGAATCAGCATTTTCGGCTATCAGACGCTTCTGCGAGGGTACTGACCCTAACTAGAAATGGGATTTGTCGAAGGAGGAGGTGCATTTGTCGCATGAGCCTTCCGTTTTTCTAACGCCATACCTCGGACAATTTGGTCGACTGCAGCCGTGCGCTCGTGAGCCAGCGATCACCTATGTACAGCACAAAATTAGTCCAGTGGCGTGTGCGGCTTAGTTGACTGACTTTACCTGTACGTCCTTCGGTCCTTCGCTATGGATGCTTCATGCTTGTCTTAATTTTGCAGTTTACATGTAGTTGGCTAACGGAAGAATGCAAACATCAAAGCGATGCCAAGGGTAAAGTAAGTTCTGTTGTAATCGGTGTTGGAAAGTTAGTAGGTAGCATATCATTTGTGTGTCGTAAATGTTAGTGCAGGACCTTGTGAAAGTCATTGTGCGGGAGAATTTTTTAATCTAATATGTTGTCGCAACGACCCCTCATAAGGTTATGTGAATCGTCTTCTCACCTCCCGTCTACATGCTCAGAATGTAAAAATAGTTGCATCGCAATTGCAGATCTCTGGGGCAAGTAAGCGCCTCTGGGCTTCTGAGCCTGTAGATTAGATAGGCGGCAGTAGACGAACCAAAAGGCCCATTCCCAAAAAGACACCGGGATTTACACCCCGATCCTCTGTGAGCTATTGCCATAGTCTTAATCAAACCCCGTGCAGTCACAAAATTCTCCCGATTTGCATCAAAAGTTTACAACAGTCACGCATATTCCAGTTTGGCAAAGGAAAGGGTCTTTGACGCGCTATTTTTCTAAGTTTGTTGCCTATCCTAATTTCCGTGGCTCTTTACCTTCTGAACTGTAAAGTCATGAACTTGGATATTAACTGTGCACAGTGACTTTCCAAACTTGTAGCTGCCTGCAAGGTGACGGCGTATGTATAGCTTGTGTGTGGTGAACCTACGTTGCCCTTTTTGAGCCTCCCTCGCCTTTCCGATAGTTAGGAGAAGTGTGAGTAGTATTTGGGTGTCGTATGTTAGCTGCTAGAGCCGCCTCTCGCGCGCTCTATTGTAGATCCACAGCTGTCCTGTCTATTGAGAGTTAGTTCGTTGCTTCTTGTACGAGGGTGGACGTGATCGTTCTTCAGCTGGCCGTTACTCTGTCGGGCGAAGTGTCGTTGAATGAGACTCTTGTTAACGAACAGTCCTCTTCCGACATCTATTGTTACATTGCATAGATCATCATTGCTGACGTTTCTCCAAGAAACTGACTCCTTGCATGGAGCTCGCCATTCGCTGCAAGCCTCGTAACGCCTCAGCCAACACTGCATTTTTCCAGCAGCCTATCTGTACCTACGATGCATTTCCTGACAGTTGATAGCTTTTTACGTGGCTCGGTCTACTGACCAACTTGTCTGCCCTCTCTCGTCTATGCTGACCTGAACCTTGACTTCGTGACATCATATCAGGGATCGTAACAATCGTCGTCTCTCCTGTAGCTTCCGTGTCTGTGTTGGTGAAGCGGCTGCGTGCTCATTGTGATGGTGAGGCTCTGGGACTTCCTGTTCTTTTTACGATTCTTACGCCTCGTGCTCGCGATAATGCGGTGAGTGTTCCAAGGAGTCTTATTAGGTTTGCGCTCGCTTATGTCCCATGTTCATCATTATACTGAAGCAAGGCCCTTAGGGGCATATTATGGCGGACCCTTTCCCTGCCACAATATGTTTGGGCATCACGCACCCAAGGGTCCCGAGTGCCTTCTCCGCAGGGGATGTAGCATCTGGCCGCAGTTCCTGCTGAGAAGGTTAGTTNNGGACCCTTTCCCTGCCACAATATGTTTGGGCATCACGCACCCAAGGGTCCCGAGTGCCTTCTCCGCAGGGGATGTAGCATCTGGCCGCAGTTCCTGCTGAGAAGGTTAGTTATGTAGAGTTAAGTAGGTTCTCTATGTTTCCCCCTTTTGTTCCGCAAGGTGGGCCGCCGAATGGTGGTAAGCGACCCATCCCATGGGACTCCTATTTGCTCCCGTGTTGGGGGCCACGGAACGGACCCCCCGCACGAGTGTTCTGTTCCTTTTGTCTTCTTCCGTTTTCGTGTTTTGTCTCCTCTGCGCCGCACGGCTGAGCGATTTTGTTCGACCGGGCCGTGTGAAGTTGGAGATGCTCGCGCCTTATTTCCTGCCAGACATGGTGCACCTGGCCAAGACTGCTCTAATGGAACTCATTTGAGTTCGACTAAACTTCTAAACTATATCATACAAAGTTGGATCGCTGTTATATAGTCTTTGTATCTAATACGGCGGGAAAACCCACAATATAATAATAATAATATACTAAAGCAAGCTACCATTCCGAAGCATCTGACATTTTAATTGGGGATATTCTTATAAAAAGTTCATGTTTGACTGTACTGGAAAGTGCTTATTGAGCCTCCCCTTTATCAAGACCCATCTTTTGTAACAGGTAAAGATCAGAGTCGGCAAACTTTGTTGTGATCTCCGTCTGAATGTCATGTACTCTGAGCTCCTTTGGGTGCAACTGAGGCGTAATGCAGCCACAGGCTCAGGGTAAGGCGCATTGATGCAGTGCAGGCACCTGCCCTTAGAAATGGCTTATGGAAGACATCGTCTGTACGTCGATGTACAAAAACGTTTGAGGTATTAAAGGAGCTTACTGCTGTATAATACTAACTGCCATGACGATGGTAGGACATATGCATATTTTGCCATGGTAAAAAAATATATCTACTCTACTCTGTTCATTTTATCAAGGCAGTTTGGGCGTGGTCAATTTCTTCTACAGCCTTGTCATTTCTATGGGCATATCTGAGATTTTGTTTGACCCATATCTTGGCCCCACCAACTACCCGCATATAGAAAAATCTCCAAAATGCCCATAGCATTGGCAACGCTGTTGAGGAATTTGACCACGCCCAAACTGCCTTGATAAAATGGACAAAGTATAGTAAATATCGCTCAGGTTTTGCTCTAGTTACCCTACACTGCAAATGTCGTCCTCCGCTGAATTATCATATCGCAAAAACAACCGGATTAGCCCAAACAGCAACCAGGGACCGTTACCTACCATTGGTAACGTTTTATGGTAGCGGCTGCCTGTAACAGGGCTATGGCTTCAACACATCTGGACAGGTGATATTTGTTGAGTCACTGCAGCCCTATTACGAAACTTATAACTTTGCTCAAACCTCTCAACGGTGCTCTGGTGTTACGCTCTTCGCACCATAAGTTATGAAAGAGATTTATTTTCTAATCTACTGTTCATAATATATTCTATAGTATTTAAATCAAAGTATGAAATGGATCATAATATAGAAATTGGATATAGTGACCTGATATGAATTATCTTCTGCGTGATAAGGAAGAACCCGTATAAATTAGTCTGTCATCTTCCCTCTACTCCAGCTTCCTACTGCATTTCCTTCGACAAATATATTCTATAGCAAGCTAGGATATTTACCGACCTCTTTCAGGTGGATTGTTTTTAACTTCTATTAGCTTTCCACCGGAGTTTCGCCCCGCTCTTGTGTTGCCTTGACGTCTTAATACTATTATAACCAGGCCGCTCTACCTCGCAACAAGCACTTTCTCTCAGGAGTACAACAGGACAAATAATCCTTGGAGTAAAGTAGGTACCGCAGGCTGGCTAAAGCAGGCTTTACGTAATGTTTCGTGATTTTTTTTTAATTTTACGCTTCTCCGAGGGTGTCTCTTGTCATCGTGCGTCAGGTACTGACAATTGCTACCATTTCACGTTATGTAATGGTAATGTAAACCTTTACTTCTCGTAAGCACGCCACCGTAATGCTGTCCAGAAATATAGACAGTATGCGTTAATGGGTAAAACTTGTGGGGCTAAACTTATTGTTTCTGATATTTGAATACAGAAATGAAATGCAGCGTGGTACGCTGTGCCAAAAATAATCTGTCGAGAGCCTAATTGTTCCTGGTGATGTGGCAATTGTGGTCGTACCCTGACCACAAGCCTTAATGTGGGGGGGGGCTTTGGCTGGCAATTGCTGCTGCTCTGTAGCAGTTTCGTGTGAATAAAGCCGGGGCCACACTAGGCAATTACACAGACAACTTGATGCAAGAATGCGAGACTCTGGTGTCATTTATGCCACGGTATCTATGCTACCGATTTTAAATATAACTTGAAACGGCCCTCGAGCTGCTCATCCTATCAACCAGTTGGGCGTAGAGACGCATGTGTGACCCCGGCACAACACGCTCGAGCTTTCCGTAATATTGTTTCTTCGGACTTCGACTCTTCTCGCGGCGTGGCTGAACGAACAGCCATGCCGTATAGGATTGTAGAGGCTTTGCGTTTTATTTCCTGCCAGTAGTAGTGCACCGGTCCCTTGAGACCAGTGGAACTCTGGTGAGCTCGCATTACTAAACTTGAGACCTTCGGTAGAAAAGCTGAGAAAAAAATTACTGAGAATGTGGCGCGATGAGACTTTGTATTGCGTCGCTAGTAATCCTACTGCTACTACTATCACTCTTTCTTTCTCACTTCTAAGACTTTTTTTCCTCCGATGGTTAGGTTAGGCTAGGACTGGTTCTGCTAGTGTTCCTAAGTGTTTTTAGTGAATTTATGTGAGTTTTTAGTGTTTTTATTGGTTTTTAATGTTTAGTGCAGAATTTTTTTTGTGGTATAAGTGTTTTTATTTAATTAGCGTCAATCTTTGATTGGCCTTACTTAGCGTCAATTTTAAATCGTTTATTACGGTTTTTTAGTATAAATAACCTTGTTTTTTTAGCGTTTTGGACGTTAGCAGAACCAGACCTGGCCCAACCTAATCATACACGTACGCATTCATTGGACTGTTGGCTAATTACACTTAAAAGCCTATCAAACCGTAAAATACACCTAATGCAACAAAATTACACTTAACGAACCCTCTTACACCTAAAACCTTTATTAGCTATATGTATACGGTATATAATTTGAAGGAGAATTTAAAAGAAGTACTAGAGGACGCTTGGTTCTTCATTTATCGGTGAAATTTCCTGTTATTATGCTACTTATTTAGTACAACTCTACGAATGTATGATATGGCAAATATTGTCGCCGTGTTATATATAAGTAGACAATTACACTGAAGGTTAGAATTTAATTGTTGCATTTTACGTATTTATATTCTATTCTATTTTATGGGGAGCAGCGCCCCCAGAGGGACCTAGTAGGTTAATTTAACCATTAACTAGGCCTTCGGGAGGTCTTTCCTCTGTGCCCACTTTATTTTTTCTATTTCCTGGCTTCTACTTACCACTTTACGTTCTACTCATCCTCCGCTTTCTCGACGTGTGCGGCACCCACCCGTGTTGATGCTGCGGAAACACCCCCGTCCTTGGGTTCCACATTTCTCTTGACATACTCTGTGTCCCTTATATCTTTCTGTGTTAGATTGCCTTCGTAGTGAAGACAGAGCTTGAAGTTGCCCCTGTAATGAAAATATTCTTGCCCTGCTTGTTGCGTATTATGTAAATGTAGCGTAGGTATCCGCAGATATTACTGGACCCTGGAGAGTACGCTTGATATGTTTTCTGCTTATCAGGCCGAATAAAAAACACAATAAGATATCTCAGTAAGTTTAAGGCGTAGTATTGTACCAATGTATCGATCTGTGCTTCATGGCTAGAGGTTTGTAGTAACTCCCCTCTGCTCTGGCTATTCCAAGTAGTGAAGTGTCTGTGTAATACGAACTTTGCTTCAGCTTGTGAAGTCATTTGCTGTGATTAATCAAACAGTCGCTTGATCATTTTGTGGTGTAAGTTATTACCCTCTCTAAAGTATAGATTCGTAAAGATCTACGTTCATGTTGTTACTTTGGAGTCGCCTTGAGGAGTAATTCTAACGGGCCCATTTCTTGTCGGAATATGTATGGGCCTCACCGCGCTCTGGGATATCTTCTGACGGGCCTTTTCCCTGCCACAATGCTGTATACATGTGCCTCACGAACCCAAGGGCTGTCCCGAGTGCCTCCTCCCCAGGAGATGTTGCAGTTTCTGCTGAGAAAGTTAGTTTTGTAGAGTTAGGTAGGTTCTCTAGTTTTCCCTTTCTGTTCTGCGAGGTGGGCTGTCGATCGAGCTAACCGACTGAGTCCGCGGGACACCTCCACTCTCTCGTATGGAAGGCCACGAAAGGGGCTGTCCACTCAAGTGTCTTTTTCTAGGTATTCTTTGCGCCTTTTCCTTGCCAGTAATAGCGCACTGAGCCAACTTATACTGTATGGCATAGTAGAACCAATGTCGAGATAGGATATTCCTACTCGGGCCTCCTGGCCGACTAGCATCACTGTGCGGATCGTCCCTTGGCAGAAACGGTGGTTATACTAATCATATAATAATATTAGCCTCACCCAAGGGCTGTCTTTTCCGTATCTGTTGCTGCTAGGCGCAGTTTCCTGCTGATGAGGATAGTGTGTAGAGTTAGGTAGTTCCTCTATCTAACCCCTTCTGATCTGCGAAGGGTCCCGACGAATTGCAAGCGACCCATCCCATGGGGCTCCTATCTGCTCTTGTGTGGGAAACCACGGATGGTTACCCTGCTCTCGTGTTTCATTCTGCTGACTACTTTTCTCTTTCTCTGACTCCTTGCCCTACGTAGCGTTGCTCAGCAAACAGTCGTGCCGTATAGGGTTGGAGGTGCTCTGGGGCGGATGTTCAGAATACACGTTACGTTAAAATTTCAGACATAGTCACTATGCTTGCTTTTCTCAAAGCTGACCCTGGGTTGTGTTGAAAGGGAAGTTGCACTTAATAAGCGGCAGAGTAGCGAAGTCTATGTGTACTGTGAACTTTGCTTCAGCCTTTGGAACCATCTGAAAGTGTGTTCCACTTTCCCTACTAGAATATATATGGGCCTTACGAACCCAGGGGCAAATCTGAGTACTTTTTCCGCAGGAGGTGTTGCAGCTGGCCGCATTTCCTCCTGACGAGGTTAGTTTTGTAAAGTTAGGTAGGTTCTCTAGGTTTCCTTTTCTGTTCCGCGAGGTAGTTGTAGATCGAGATCATCGACCTAGTCAGCGGGACCCCTCTCTCTCTCGTGTGGAAGGCCACGAAAGGGGCCGTCCACTCGACCGTCTTTTCCTATTCTGTGTGCGTTTTTCCCGCCAGTAGTAGCGCACTCGGCCAACTGAGAATTTACGGCAGGAATGCCAAGATAAAATATCTATTGATGAGACATAACGAACGGAGTTTTACTGTTTGGATCACGTCCTATGACGTGGGTGCGGCGGTAAAACCAGGAATATAATAATAAAAAAAAAGTGTGCTCCATCTACACAACCGCTGTTAAGAAAGTCCTCTACATTTTGATTCCAATTATTTGTGCCAAACATTGCTTGGGGCGATCCTCGATTGGTTGGCTCGGCAGTTGCCCAATGCTTTGGCCACATGATGTATTCTTATCAACTATTGGAGACGAGGATGAGCCATTTTTTCGTCGCAGAGAAACGGTGATGAATCGTGGATATGTACCTGGAGTGCTTGGAGCCTCTGGGTGAGAGGTGAGGGTTGAACTCAGGGAACCTGGCCTCTAGGGTCATGTTCAATGAAAGTTTCCTTGACTCTTTATATGATTGGGCTTTCGCGCGTGAGGATGCGTACACCGATACGATGCGATTCGGGCGAAGGACTGTCCTTAGCATCGGACGACACCTTCTTCAGAGTGTCTTATTCTAATCTTGTATGCTTCTCATCCGCTGCTTCGTTTCTCGCCACAGCACATAGACTGATCTCTTCTTTTCGTCAACTTCGCCTCTCTGGAAAAAAACTCTTCGCAGAAATGTATTCTGCTGCTCATTCTCATACCTTGCCAGGGACAACATTGGTGTTTTCACTGCAGCCAGCGCTGGACAAACAGCAAGAAAATGGAACAAACCCTCATCCTCCACATGGCACAACTTGCACAAACCACTCTCCTCCCAGCTCACCTTTCTGCTCTGTAATGGTAAGCAATTACTTCGGGCTCTATAGAAAATTACTGACTGGGCATCATTACAATACAGCCACTCATCACCAAAAACAGTTTTTCCCTCTCTATACAGTTGCAGAGTACTTTTGTTTTCCATTTCAGTTTTCCATCTCACCTCATCCAATCTTCTCACCCGTTCACTCACCTCTCTCACCGTCATAGCACTAAGAGCCTGGGGAGTCTTGCCAATTTCCACTGCATATTCTCGCACTCTTTGACCCCACTCATCCTCTGCGTCCAATCTCTCATTTATTATTCTCCTTACCAATTCATTTTTTCCCTGTAGAGCACCCCTGACATACTGCAGCCTTCCTTTTACAAATCGACTCCTCATTTCAGACATACCAACCTCACCTCTAA
>LQNS02000211.1:38153558-38175270 GCA_001587735.2 Parhyale hawaiensis
GAACTATTGCGTGCAATTCTTTTCTACTCTGGTATTATAGGTACTATTATTTCCGTCTGCCAATTGGAAAATGTCATTGTCTTCTGCTGTGCAGTGGCGCAGCGTGTGCCAGCTCTCCAAGCTGCCTGTGCTTGATACTCTTGCTCTTGGCTTCAAGCTCCAGGCCGACGACTACTTCCCTGAATTTACCTTTGCAATTATTAGGAAGCTGAAGGTAAGTACCTACTTGTTTCCTGTGCCGAGCAGTTGACGGCTTTCTCTCTTCTCCTGATGCCGTCTGCGTGGCTTGGAATGTTGAAAGACATTTACCGTTTCGATAAAGCTTCTTCAACTGAGTGATTTTAAGCACTGCTTTATATACCCGCTCGTGTAGACCAGAAAGAGGGCTAATTTTCGATGTCAATGAAGTTTATCACTTTCTTTTAAGGTATTTTAGTACCTAAGCGTGCCCGTTTTTCGTCAAGTTACCGTTGCGAAAAAAATATGTGTTGGTTCGACTCAAAGCTGTGCGGTATATTTTGCAGTGCATTATCGAACTGTTAATTTTTACAACATTTAAACATTTACTTCCCATACATACTTGGTTTACTCAGGGACTGTATGATCGTGAAATTACTCGGCGAGGACCATTGCTGTGTAGCAGTCTATTGGCTCCCATACGTTGTGCTCAGCGTTCCAATGCGCTGTTGTGTCTTTTTTTTAAATAGCAGCTAAGATCAGATTTTTCTGAGTTTTAATTCACTGCAATTTCGAAAAGATCTCCAAACTCGATTAGTGGCACTAGCTTAGCCTGCTGCCGTGACGACCGCCATGTTAGCTAATCTCTTCACAGGCACAGCCATATTTCAGAGGCGAGACAGAACATGCGTGTGGGGACCAAAAAGCTGCTGTCTACTCGCCTCAGGATTTGGTGAAGTAGCTTGCGCTGGCCAAGATATGATGATAGAGGAATGGAACTCTGCACGCATTGGGTAGAACATGATAATACGTAGATCATTGGATCAGTGTATGGTATGTTCTGGCCAGAATAGCGTACGATAATAAGTGAATGGAACAGTGTATGTTCTGGCTTGAATATGAGAAGTGGATAGAATTATGTATGCTCTGGCCAGAATGTGCTAAGTGAATGGCAGACTATATGCTTGGCAGTCGCACATAAGTTTCTGTTTCAGATGCTGAACAGAACCAGCGCCTCGAGGAAAGAGAAGCGGGATTTTGAAGTGTTCTACATCAACAGTTTCTCCGAGGAATATTACTGCGGGGGCGGTGCTGAGGAGCCCGACGAGGCAAAGCTCACGCCTGCATTTCTTGAGCGACATCCAACTTATCTGGAGTTGGTTAGAGGTTTGCATCCCTGCTTGCTTTAAGCTGTCGCTAATGTTTAACTAGTGACTACCGTATATTACCACTAGCCGTGCGATTACGTACCGTTACTTTTACTGATAATGACAGTTAAGCCATTATATACCCCTTTGTCGCCTTCTCGCCTGTCGTTTCAAAACCAGGCTATTTCCAGGCGAAGCCGAATTTCAGTTCGGCGGTTTAGGATTAAGTCTTTCGTGTCTACTGTACACATTTGTGGATATTACAAGTTGCGCTATTCTGATACAAGGTGATGCTTAATTCAGGCACTAAATGGTCGAGTCGAAGCTTACAAAAATATTGTTATTGTGACCTGCATGTAGACGTTAAATGATTCACTGCACCACACTTAAGTTATGTTCAGTTCTTGATAGCATTTCTGGTTGCAGAACATGGAGCTCCTCCTGACGCCCGGAAAGTAACTGCCTTTTCTCGCAGTCGAGGAAAGTTGAAAAACCAAAAACTTACTCTGAGCGTAACCTGTATGGACGATCGCACCCTTACGCAAACTGTCCTTCCCTCTGTAAAGGTACGCCAATGGAGTTTCTTTATTTTAGATTTACGTGCTGTAATAATTTGTCTGTGAGTACGCTTATAATCTTGGGCGCTGTAAATATCGTTGTCACCGATAAAATGCTTAGCATTTCGATCGGTGACCTTCGGCTTCGCCCTATTGGTCGGCTTTTGACAGAGAAGCCGTAAAAGTTTTAATTGCTGTAATACAGGTATAATCATTGTCGACAGTTCCATCGAGTTCAACGAATCTTAGTAGGTTTGATTAACTTGACCGTAACTCTAGTCATATGTTATTTCAAAGCGAGTTCCAGACATTTTAATGCTAATGAGTTTCGCCGGTCTCGGGCGGAACGGTCCCAGTCAGCGACACATCGTAGGTGCGGGTGCGGTCTCATTTCTGATTGAGCCTATCGAACGATTGGCTGCTGCTCACGTTTCGATAAGCCAGGAAATGACCGCGTGCGTATATTGTTTACGATTAATGTATTCATAGATGCGGCTTAGCCGCTGTCAATGTTGAATGTTACGGTAATAGAGCTTCTCGTCTTGCCTTCTTAACCCTTTCAGTGCTTACTGTACACATATGCTAACGTTACATGTAGTGTTATTACTACGAACAGTGATGTTCATTTGAGGCACTAAACTAAAAGGGTTAAAGCTAGCAAATTATAGTTGGCCACTCCGTCTACAGGTGTCTCGTTTGAAGATGATGCTGAAGCGCGCTCTGAAACTGCCCGCTGGTGCGCAGCTCACCATCACATACGCTGCCAAGCAGGTAGGTATTATCATGAGTGCCCTTCAGCAGGCGTGGGGTAAACGACATATCATTCATTAATCTAGCTAGGTTGGTGTTCACCATGTTTCGCGGAGCCCTGTCCCAAAGGGAACCCTCTAGGTTACTAGCCTCAGTTAGGCTTCTCGAATGTTTTAGCCTGGCCGTTCTGCTTGCACTCATATGTCCTTACACTGCTCTATACAATAGCTTGCTGTTTACGCTAAGAAGGACTACTCTCTAACTTGACGTGCTCAGCCAGATTCCTGACTCCATTAGCGGAGGCCAGTTCAGTATGTGACGAGCAGTGGAGGTGGCAGCAGTGTACGTGTCTGTCGTTTGGTTTTAATTGGATATTGTTGTTGGTTTCGAGGCATTGGCTGTATTTCGAAGTGGATAGGATTTGTTTACAAAGTTGATTGCTGATTCTGTGTATTCAAGCTGCCGAACAAGTGTGATGCTGCAACGTGAAATAGTAATTACTATAAGGAGAACAGGTGCCAAGTGTTTCGGCTGCCAAAAGAATAGTGTGAAGAGACAGAAGTGGCTCTGTGTGCTTCCACCTCAGGAAAACCTAATTGCTGATCCAGACAAATTTTCTTTTTGTGAGAAGCGCTTGGGCGGGGAGGGGGGTTACTCTCCTGTGATCAAATTGCATGGTGGTTTTACGCAACCTGCGATCCTTCTCAGTGTCTTCCATGTGCCTCCTACTTGTCTGCCATCTCCAAAACCTGCACCTTGAACAACAACTGAGGTATTTCTTCCGCTGGAGAAGATTACGTCGTTTCATACTTTAAAACCTGAACGTGTCCCGCAGAAACAGTACAAGAACGTGATTATTTCAAGATCGAAACAAAGGTTTGTGTGTCTGTTCGTGACCGAAATCTTCAGTGAGTGCAACCTGTCTGCGATGGGCAAAAAGAAGCTCACTTTGTGCTCCCCATTGACCTTCAGTGCCTTCGAAAACGGCACCAGTGGACCGCTGGGTAAGCCACTTCATCCCACCCATGATTTGAGATCGTATACTCAGTTCGCCGAAGCTGTGCCTTTAGCAGTAAAGTGTGACATCCCGTTTGATAAAACGATCCAGAATGTTGTCACTCGTCCTAAGCTCACACGCCTGCCTCTGTGGACACCGAGAAAGAGAAGATTGTATTTTTGACCCGTCGGTTGGAAGTTTTATCAGAGAAGTAGTTTTCCATGAATGATTATTGTTTTCATGCTTCAGTCATGCCTCAAGTGTAGTTATGAACAGTTCAGAGACTTCTCAGTGCTGTCCAGTAAACGCAAGCTGCAGTACATCACTCCATCTATTGACAAGGGTCGGGTGCTTAGGGAAACATTTCACCAGCGGAAGAATGCGGTCCACCTCCAGACCTCTGTAAAGAAAGTCCGGTTGGCTGATTAATCGCTGCAGTTTGGTTGGATTTTGCTTGTGTGTGTTTGTTGTGTGAATGTTTCTTTGTTTGTTTGCTGTGACAAAAGTTTAACTATAATTAATTATGTAAAGTGTACAACTGCAACAGCTTGGCTTTCTATAAAGTTGCCGCCAACTGTATACAATAATGCATGTTAAGTCCACCTACAATTGGTACAGTAGTACTTCGCTATAACGGAAGCCTTGGTGATTGGCCCGTCATTATATCCAGGGTTCCTTTTTATCCGGGGTTTTCATTTATAACGGAAGACCCTCTTATTACGGAAGGTGTCAGTTCGTATAGCGCAAGTTTCCAGAAGTCCACACCAATATTTCATCTGTCACATCTATTATGAAACTCTACCGCATCATGCAGTGACACAAAACTGTGTGGCGTGGAGTGATGCACAACGGAAATACCCCTTTATAGCGGATGGCGTCAGTTGCTATAGCGGAAATTGCCGGAAACCTGGTTATAACACAAATAAATATGCTACAACAGAACACTAAATTCTTCTGATATATCCGGGTTTCGTTATAACGAGTTCCTTTATAGCGAGGTACCACTGTATATCAAAGCGTAACAGTATTATAAAATTATTTATATTATAAAAGCTTTGCAATGAAGAAGTTAATTTTTATTAATTTATCCAGTAGAAAATGTTAGATTACCAAATACATAATGGAATGACCTCCGTTACCGGAGTTGGGAAACTGGCTGTGCACGTCCTGTTCGAAAATTGTCCTTGACTTCTTACTGAAGGACGTGCAAGAGCTTGGACTACGTACCTCCGTAGTGCAGTCACTCTCGATGTCAGCTTGTGGCCTGCTGTAATTGCAATTGTTAAGCATTCGACGAAGCCGACAGTTTCATTTCAAATTTAAGTATTACATGTTCGAAGATTACCCTCAGAGGCTGCTTTATATTTGAGCCTCACGAACTCTATGGTCCCAAATGCCTTCTCCGCATGGGATGTTGCAGCTTGCCGCAGTTCCTGCTGTCGGGGTTTGTTTCGTAAAGTTTGGTAGGCTCTCTATATTTTCCCTTCCGTTCCGCTAGGTGGGTAGCCGGTCGAGGTGGCCGACATTTTCCGCGGGACTCCTGCCTTCGCCCGTGCGGAGGGTCACGGCAGGGACCGTCCACGTGGGCGCTTCTGTCTTCTATTCTCGTTGTTCGTCTCTTGCCCTGTGAAGCGCGGCTGAGCATATTCGTTCAGCCGAACCGTAAAGGGTTGGAGAAGCGCGTGCTTTATAAATTTGAGACACAGAACTCACTTCGCCGTCGCTCTCGACCTTCCGGCAGAAATGCTGAGACAAAAAATTTGATCTTCGGCGCAACGCAGCTTAGAATCGCTGCGCTAGCAAACCCTCTTACTAACCTTGAACCTCTGAGGCTGCCTAAGCTAGTTATCTATAATATTAATAGCGTTGTTCCTACGCTCGTAGGAGAGCTGGAAATTAGATAGGTATATAGTTCAGTTGTATCCATGATACGGAAGATGAAGTCGAGCTCGGCTGCATGAACATGCCCATTAAATTTAAAGGTGATACGGGCAATACAGTTGGACAATACGTCACTTATATATTCCCCTTGCGCACAGGCAGTGTTGAATGTAGGTTTCAAAGCAAAGTAGCTGGTGTTGGTGCCTAATTTGCACCCGTGGCCAAATTTTCGCGACCAAGAGTGAACGGGAACGAATAGCTCGTCGTTTATGACCAGCTAAATATCTAACACTTGACTTTGTGAAAGGGCAGAAATGGTGGTAACGATCCAACGGGTTACGGACAGTTTAATATACTATGAAACTTGATAATATTTGTTCATTACTGCAGAATTTCCAGAGGTCCAACCTGAAAGGCCTTGCAAGACCGTGAAATTTTCACGGATGCTGCTAGTAGCTTATTAATTAGCAAGCACAACCGTTCTGTTTCTTGGCAGGATTAGTTATTTATAGTGGCGATTCTGCTTTAGCAGTAACTATCTTTGTATATTATTGTTTGCTCAGGCGCTTAATTTTAATTCTCGTTACCCCCTGACGAAATACACGGTGTGGTTTACAAACTTTCGCTGTACAAGGTAGCAGCATGTCACAGTTTTTAATTATTTGACTGGTGCGCAGAGAGGAAACAACTACTACATTCCAATGGACAGCGACCACCAGGAGGTGTCTTTCTATTCCTTAGAAGACGGCGACAGTCTGCACGTCAAGTGGTGATCAGAGATTCTGCAGCTCGCGTTGTGACGTGTGCTGTGGTACCTGTTTGTGTCTTGCTGCGATCCTTATTACTAGTGAATGGTCCCACTTTGAACTGAAGCAACACAAAGAGAATATTCGCACTGTTATAAAAAAATGCGCTTTAGCATTTCTTAAACTCTTCGCATTTTGCCTCTGAAGTTCACAAAAGTTCACAAAGTGGCATCTATACTTCATGCAAAGTAAAGTCGGTTCAGTCTCAAAAAAGAGGGAATTTCTTTATTATTATTTTTTAATTGATTAAAAATTGTCAACTATGCTCTGATAGCTGTTACTTGATCACAAAGTAAGTCAGTAATCATTCAATGCTTGTTACTGTCCGATTGTGAAGGCAGCGATAGCTGAAGTTTCAGGGATTTCGTGCGGTTAGTTTGATGCGGTTGGTTGGACGAAGTCAGCTAGGTTAAACAGGGTGCATTAGTTGAGACAAGGTATGTTAGGTTAGACTAGGACAGGTTAGATTATGGGAGAAAAGACGCTTTTAAATGAACAGAATCCGTAATATTGAGAAATTTTTCAAGTAATCGTTTCACCATGTTACTGTAACATCGTATATGTACTAACATGGACGAATGCTGCTTTTGTGCAATGATTAACATGTTGGGGCAATTGACCCCTGCCATTACTGCGTTGTCCGCCCCTCGGGGGAGAGGGGGTATAGTTAGATTTGCCCAGCCTATGTTATGGGGAGCTGCGGCGCCTCAAGGGATTCGATAGGTTACCTTAACCTTCTGGACATATTCCTTCGTGCCCACGCCCTTAGGGGCATATTGTGGCGGGCCCTTTCCCTGCCACAATATGTTTGGCCATCACGCACCCAAGGGTCCCGAGTGCCTTCTCCGCAGGGGATGTAGCATCTGGCCGAAGTTCCTGCTGACGAGGTTAGTTTTGTAAAGTTAGGTAGGCTCTCAATACTTCCCCTCCTGTTTCGGGAGGTGGGCTGCCGATCGAGGTGGCTGACCTATTCCCGCTAGACTTCTACTTACTTGTATTTCGTTTCCTTCCTCTGTGCGGCGTAACTGAGCGACAGCGTTCAGCCGTGCCCGGGGGTTGGAGATGCTCAACTTGCGCCTTTTTCCTGCCAGTAGCTCACTGACCACTCTGAGACCTACCAGCAGAAAAGCCGAGACAAAAATCATTGACAATTTGAAACGCGCCCTAGTCGGCGCACGAGCCTGTGGTTAAACACAGGAATAGTTCGGCGCGATATAGGCAGTGTGCCACTGAGNCCGAGACAAAAATCATTGGCAATTTAAAACGCGCCCTAGTTGGCGCATGAGCCTGTGGTTAAACACAGGAATAGTTCAGCGCGATATAGGCAGTGTGCCACTGAAGCGCTAGTAAAGACTTCTACTACTACTTGAGCTAGTGATGGTGACCCACACGGCCAAGAGTGAACGAAGACAAATAGCGCGTCGTCTATGACCAGCTAAATATCTAACACTTGACCTTTGTGAAAGGAAAAAAATTGGGGTTACGATCCAACGGGTTCCGGGCAGTTTGATATACTATGAATCTTGATAATATTTGTTCATTGGTGTTGAATTTCCAAAGGTCTAACCTGAAAGGCCTCGCAAGATCGTGAAATTTTCACGGGTCAGCTAGTAACTTATTAATTAACAAGTTCAACCGTTCTGTTTCTTGGCAGGCTTAATTGCCTCCGCCAATGAGGTTATGTTTTCGTCGTGGTTGTCTGTCTGTCTGTCACCAAAATAACTCAAAAAGTTACGAACCGATTTGGACAAAATTTACTGGGATTGTTAGGTAGGTTAGGAGAAACAGATGATTAACTTTTGGTGAAGATATGTCCATCTGTTTGTTTGTTTGCCTGCCTCATTTTTCTCAATGCCATAACTCAAAAAGTTATGGATGGATTTTTATGAAATTAACATGAGTTGTTAAGTATATAACAAAGAGTAAATGACCAAATTTTTGTAATGATTCGTTCGTCACTGTTTTTGATTTTATGCTTGTTAGCACAATAACTATTAAAATAATGGATCTTTATGGAATTGGTAGGGGCTGTTAGTAATGTTAAAAGACATAAATGATTAAATTTTGGTGCAGATCGAGATCGGTTTGTTCATTTGTATGTTTGACTCATGTTTGTCATAACGTTTGCTAGCAGTATACGTAACTCAAATGTTATGAACGGATATTCAAGAAAATTGCACAAGATGTTATTACTATGAAAAGGCGCAAGTGATTAAATTTTGGAGTTTATGCAAAAAATTATGGTTTTAGAACCAATTTGAATTTTTTGCTACCGTTGCCTCGCTTGGCGGAGGTATGCGCTCCCAGAGTACTCTAGTTATTTATAGTTGCGATTCTGTTTTAGCAGTAACTATGTTTGTATATTATTGTTTGCTCAGGCGCTTAATTTTAATTCTCGTTACCCCCTGCTGAAATAAACGGTGTGGTTTACAAACTTTCGCTGTACAAGGTAGCAGCATGTCACAGTTTTTAATTATTTGACTGGTGCGCAGAGAGGAAACAACTACTACATTCCAATGGACAGCGACCATCAGGAGGTGTCTTTCTATTCCTTAGAGGACGGCGACAGTCTGCACGTCAAGTGGTGATCAGAGATTCTGGAGCTTGCGTTGTGACGTGTGCTGTGGTACCTGTTTGTGTCTTGCTGCGATCCTTAATAGAAGTGAATGGTTCCAGTTTGAACTGAAGCAACACAAAGAGTATATTCTCACTTGTATAAAAAATGTGCTTTAGCATTTCTTTTGGCATTTTGCCTCTGAAGTTCACGAAGGGCCATTTATACTTCATGCAAAGTAGGTACAGTATAGTCGGTTCAGTCTGAAACAGAGGGGATTTGTTTATTAGTATTTTTTAATTGATGAAAAATTGTCAGCTATGTTCTGATAGCTGTTCCTTGATCACAAAGTAAGTCAGTAATCATTCAATGCACGTTACTGTCCGATTGCGAAGGCAGCAATAACTGAAATTTCAGGGATTTCGTGTGTTGGTGGGATGTGGATCGCGCGGTCGATTGGACGAAGTCAGCTAGGTTAAACAAGGTGCATTAGTTGAGACAAGGTATGTTAGGTTAGACTAGGACAGGTTAGATTATGGGAGAAAAGACGCGTTTAAATGAACAGAATCCTTAATATTGGGGATTTTTTTAAAGTAATCGTTTCACGATGTTACTGTAACATCGTATATATACTAAACTGGACAAATGCTCTCTTGTGCAATGAGTAACATGTTGGGGCCATTGACTCCTGCCATTACTGAGTTGTGCGCCCTTCGGGGGAGAGGGGGTATAGAATGGCTCTTAGGGTCAAGTTAGATTTGCCCAGCCTATGTAATGGGGAGCTGCGGCGCCTCAAGGGATTCCATAGGTTACCTTAGCCTTCTGGACACATTCCTTCGTGCCCTCGTTACTTCATTCCATATTCGTACTCTACCTAATGACACTTTGTTCCACTCTTCCTCTTCTCTCTCGATTTGCTGTTCCCTTGAGCGCTGCTCCTGTGTGAGAGCACCCTCGTGCATGGGTTTCACGTTTCTATGGGCCTACTCTATGTTCCTTCTTTTTCCTCTCTTGCTACATCGTAGTTGTATCGAGGGAAAGAGAAATATGTGTAGCTCGCATGGTATTCGTGTTACCTATCTATGCTACCGACTTTAAATGTGTATCGGGACCACGTGCGTATGCACATTCTCGCATCACGATTTGAGTATGTGTGGCCCCGCATTAAAAAAACGGATTCCCTCAAACACAGTGCGAAGTTATCCTTTCTTCGGTTGCGCTATTTAGACTCTGTGTCTTATTATCGGAGTTCGATGTTGTTCCCATCCTGTGCCCTCCTCATCGTCTTATCGGGTCCTGTGACGCGCGTCGGTTTGATCTTATTCTAATTTGCTAAGTTGTTAGTACTTTGATGAAAGGAGCACGGGCACGATAAATATCGACGTTCTTTCGGTTGCTAGAATTAAAAATAACGGCATATTAGAATAAATGTGTTTCTTCAGGAATCGGTTAATTAGATTCACTCAAGGCTTAGGTCGGTTAGGTTCACCTATCGTACGTCGCGTGTGGAGTCACGTCCTCTGTGATCCGCTTTAGGTTACTGGACCGTTAGCCAGGACATCTGTGTTTCTGTGCCTATCTAATAGTATACCGGGGCCTACATCAGATCGAATGGTCTTAGTTCCTTCTTTTTTCTTACTTCAAGTCATCTTTTTCCCGTTCTTCCATCGGCCCTCTTCCTCCACGACTTGTTCCCGTTCGTGGGTTGTTCCCCTCAGGGGGCATAGGATGGGCCATAGAGTTAGGTTACTTTAGCTTCGTCCATCGTATGCTATGGGGCCAGGCATCCCAAAAGAGTCCGTGTAGGTTACCTCAGCCATTAGCTAGGCCTTCGGGACGTCTCTCTTTCGTGCCCACTTTTCTTCCTACCCGACTTCATACTCCTACTTGCTCATGCTTTATTTCTTCTTCTTCCTCTTTTTTCCCAACTTGCTGTTCCCATGCACGTTGATCCTATTTGGGAACACCTTCGTGCATGGGTTCCCCGTTCCTATCGACATACTATGTCCCTTGTTCTTTCCTCTGTGACATCGTTCGTTCGGAAACGGAGGCTTAAACTTTCTGACTATAACTAAACTAATTTCGTGGGTTGTTCGTAGTCCTTCAGGGACTGTTAACATTATATTATTTTATCTGTCTGGAAACAGTACGTTGGTTTCCTAGGAGGCTTCTACTAACTTTAATAATAATAAGTGGAAATGTGTAATAGTTTAATATAAATTTATATTGTAGTGTCGTATAAAGCACAAAGTACAGTAGAGTCAGCAGTAACAATCCAATTCCTTTGGAAGCTCCTCTCTAATGCCGATGACACACGCTTGTCAAAAGAACGAGTATCGTCATCTTTTCGTCCGAAAGTTATGTTGAACTCTTGTAAACGATGATCAACTATGCCGACGATTCCATTCCATGGTGCTCTGCCTGGAGTATGAAGCTGAATGCCAGTAAGCCCAAGTAGATGATTATCAGGCGGTCTCGGACACTTGTACCGCAGCATCCCCAACTGGAGATTGATGACACTGTGCTTCTGGAGTCTAGCTCCTTGGAGATTCTTGGTATTATCTTTGATGAGAAGCTTACTTTGAAGCCGCATATTAGGAGGTTGGTGTCACGTGCTTCCACTAAGATTGAGCTCCTGCATAAGGTGAATTCTGGGTTTGGTGACAGTGAGGTTGTCCGCAGAAGTTTTTATGCTTTTTTGCTGCCTGTCTTGGAGTATTGCTCACCGGTCTGGGCTTCAGCTGCTGACACTCGCGTCTGTTAGACCGACTTGTTAGTTCAGCCAGCGGGCTGTGCGGTGATAATGATCTAGTGAACCTGTCCCACAGGAGAAGAGTCGCAGAGCTATGTATGTTGTATAAAGTGTACAATAATGAGAGGCATTGGTTGTATTCTTTTCTCCCTGCCCTTAAGGTCTTTAGGAGAGAGACTCGTGCTGCGTGCGGAGCGCACTCTTTCACTTTGGAGAATGTTGGATGTCGAACTAATCAGTTCTGTCGGTGCTTCGTGCCCTGGTCGGTTAAGGTTTGGAATTTATTGCCGGCATCGGCTTTTGGTCGTATTGGCCTGCAGGCGTTTAAGTCAGCTGCTAATGGTTTTTGCTGGATTTCCTTTCGCTGCATTTTGGGTTTCCCGGTGTGGCAAGGTGCTTCATTTGGGTTATATTGCCTGTCCGTGGGAGCTCAAGCGTGAAGTTTTAATAATAACCCAGCTTTGAGGTTGCCAAAAAATGGTATAAAAATGTTCACCGTCAATTCAGTTTACTACGCAAGTGCCGTTAGGTAACTTTCGGATATATCATTATCTCTGGAGGGATTTATGACTCAAAATTCTTTACAAGTGTGTGCTATTTAAATGGGCACATCAACGCATTCGGACGAAAAGACGACGATACTCGTTCTTTTGACTAGCGTGTGGCATCGGCAGTAATCGCTGGTAGCTGGTGATGCAACATTATTTATGTATTTTATATAACAATTTTCCGTTAGACAAGACATTTCTAGCACAATATACCTTGGTCTCTCATCATTTTATTGTAGTAGTAACGACGCTAACTTGTTCTGTGATATTTCTTATGCTTTACTTACTCCTTTCGCGATAAGGTGCGTGTTTTTGGTAGAGCTGCCGTTATTTCCGTTGTATGTGTAATAGGTTATATTAACCCTACCGCGCACACCAACATAGTTGCTCGATTCTCAGCATCGTCTGTGGTTGTAATGTTTTAGCTCTCCCTGCATTAATTTAGTCATTTCAGATGCACTAGATATTCTTAAGAATGCGTAGTGATAGTGATCGAAATTCTATGTTCGTATTTTGATAACACTTGTCACCACCTTCACAGTACCGAGTGTAGCTGTATTTTAAAAATGTTCTTATTTACAGTGGTAGGTATTGGTATCATCGAGATAAGCAGTGTCTTCGTTTTTTTTTTGCTTACTTGGTTAATTGATGAAAAAAAGTTTCTCGTAGTTGTAATTCTCGGCGATTCCAGCTTCCTCATCGGAAAATCGTGTTCGGAAAAGCAAACTCTGCTGCGCGCTTTGGGCGTAGTTGGAGAAAAACATTTTCCTGTGACCTTGGGTTACTGTGTTGTAGGAATTCTGTGATGCATAGCCTATGTGTGAAGCTATTCAGGAGACGGGCCCAGTGAGTGTTGCCCCTGCTGCTTTGTGCCTATGGGCTGCCGTGTTATCAAGTGCTCACGCTTTGAGGTAATATGACCCCTACAACTTCGATCTTTCTTTTAGTCAGAGCAGGTGTTTCAAAGGAGCACTCCTAGTGTTGGAAATCCGGCGAGTACATGAGAACTTGGAATTGGCTCTTCATGCTGGTATTTACCCTGCTCCCCAATTTTACTATGCATCAGAATACTAGATGTTAAAACGAAGTATCTCATGGGTGTGTTTACTGTGTGCAAAATGATACATTATAATTATTATTCTGTTGAATTACTTTACTGTTTTTCATTCTCTCCAATATTGTGACCAACAGACAACCTAGCAGCGAGTTGGCGCTGCTTGGCAGTTCTGTCGTGAATTATTCCCACGCTTGCGTAGGAATAACACTGGACCGCAGCAGGCATGTTGACTGGGTTGATAGCCGCCAAACTCTGCTCACATATTGGCTGTAGGTGAGAGGGAGCATCTCGACTCCGAATTTATATGCTATGCGTAATTTGTAAAGTAGTCTTTGGATTTAGACAGCTTTGAATTGAAATGCAACTGAAATTCCGTAAATTTGCTTCTGCTATTGAAACAAGGAAGCTTTGAAGACATCCCGCCATAAAAAAATATTCCTCGCATTCTGGGACTGTCGATTGCTCACACCGTGGAAATTCTTCAGCCAGAAGTTGAACGCTGTGTTTGCGTTATTTTTGCTGACTTTGCGTTTCCGTTTTCCGGCAGTGCAGAAGTTATGATCTATTTTCTTGCAGTAGCTTATGCAATACTCATGATGATGACAATGCAGGTTATGAATTTCCAACTTTTTATTTGACTTTGTTTTTACCTCATGAATTACTCGTGAAGTGTTGTACAAGGGAATAGTGTCGGGGAGGAAATAGGTTCACACATCTATTAGGTCGGAAACTAAGTTCTTGCCGGTTTTAACATCCCAAAATGTCGAAAAATTGGCAAGAACTTAGTTTCCAACCTAATACATCAATGATCTTTAAATTACTTTGCAACAACAGAAATTTTCACCTTTCATTTATTTAATACTTAGCTACGTTAGCGTTGCTAGTTTTAACTTATAAAAGTGGGAGGGATTTTATTTGCTTGGAAATCGTCGATCATTTTTATGGGAAACGAGGCTTAAACTACTCAATATATCTATAACATTTTTATGGGTGTAAGGGTCCATTATATTGAACACCATGTCCACGAGTCTGTCCAGATAATATGCTTGGGGAACTATAAACTAGCCGCAGATCTGTTCTAACCAGCGACTCTCCAGTAACTAGCAGAACCGGTGCTGCATCTATGCTATAACCTATCTAAAGGCTGGTTCATACGTTAGTCTTTTGCCTTAGCTTTGTACCTGAAAATATCCGAATGTTTTGTTGTATCCTTGCAAACCAGCGTGCGTGCGCTGAGCTAGTGTCGCTGTTTAGAGTTTCGGGCGTCTTCTGAATTTAGAGTGAATTTGAACTTTAAAAGTTGCATACTTTTTTTTCAAGATACAGCAACTCTTTTCAATTGTTTTTGCGTATATTCCTAGGGCAACTGGCTAACGTGTAAACCGGCCCTTCGTGTAACGACCGATCGACACGATTGTCTATGTGTCCTCTCGTCCGAATGTTTTACTGTCCCGTAGAAACCACAGGAAAGTGCATTTTTCACAGTATGTATGCACTCCAAATTGACAAGATATCCGTAACTTGTCGAGGAAACTGATTTGGTGAATAATTTCTTGTGACATACACACAGTTGTGCTGACAACAACGCTACAAATCATTCGGGCGAGTGAATGAGTGAACGCGTTGAAAAGACGAAAGAGTAGACGGGCCTTCGGACATTGTGGAGTAAACGTCCACCCACATTCGTTAGTCCCAATCTCCACGTTATTAGTACTTCACTTATCGAAGTTTAATTCCAGTATGCATATTCCATTCTGCGTTAGTCGAATAACCAATGCAACGGATGTAATAATATTTTGCGCTTCGTGCAGAAAGTTTGTTGCCATGTCGGTTGTTTGCTGTTGAGTCTTCAGATCAGAACTTATTGCTGTAACTGAAGATAGTTAAATCCTGAAGCTTCCTTTGTATTAGTAACGTAAAGGCTGGTTTACATGAGAGTCTTTCAATACCGTCGTAATATCCTCTCCGTGGGGCACACGCTGTGAGACGTCTTTCTTCACTCTGTCCAGTGCATGTGAACTTGTTAGAGACCTGCATCGTGCACATTAGTTTACTTGTCTGACTAATAACTGACCTATGTAATTTGAATTTTAAAAAATAACACAAGTTGATGAGCCTCTCCGATACAGGCATAGCAGAAAAACGAAATACTGAGAAGAAAGCAACGAATATTGCTAATATAAAACAAAACACTGGAAATTAAAATTTCTAGGCTCGTTAGTTTATCAACATATTCCATTAAATGACTTCTTCCTAGTAAACATCACTGAGCTCATCAGATTATTTACACAACGAATTTTAAATTGTCCCGCTAGTGAAAGACAAAATCTTGAATAAATAATATATCCACAGCGTAAGCTCATTAGGCTGTCACGAAAGCGTAAGATATCTCTGGTACTAGAGTGCGAATTTCCTGTCTATATTCAAGTATTGTGATAAAAAATGCGAACCCAGCTTTGGTTTACAGCGAAGCCTTCTGCTAATTTCAAGGTTTGTTCAACCTATTTCTCGTTATTCCGACGTGAACTGACCAACGGACTCTCATGAAGCATGGTACCCACCTAACAACTTTTGTTGTCGCTAGCAGCCTAGAGGCAACTCAACTAATCCGTGTACGTAGCCTCGGCACGGCTTCAGCTCGCGCAAAATTCAACTGTACAGACTACATGCTGAATTTAGGGTCACGACTTCGCAGTCGGATCAGTTGAGTTGGCCTAGGCAGCCAGCGGCAACGAAAGTTGTTTCGTGGGCACCGGGCTTTAAGCACCTGCTGTTTCATATTCAGTGATTTCCAGGTTACGCACTATGAAAGGTCAAGAAAGAGTCAGGACAAAAGAAAACTTTATATGAACTGCAAAACTTTAGGAGACCTAGCTAGCTACACTACAAACTTTGAGCATCTGTTCCTGTATTGCAGGCCGGCAGTTCCTCCCAACTTGCCAAGGTTTGCGTTCGAAATACTTTCTACTACACTGAGCTGCAGCATACTAGCATCAAATTCATTTTCTAAAACTATTCGCATTTGCCCAAGCAAAGCACAGAAAAATAGAGTATATACTCTCCTCTGAAAGACGTTGCAATGCATATGGATTAGGTACTTTATTATTTCCAAGACTCCGCACCTGACACTGGGCGTGAAGAAATTATTTCCTAATGTCTAAGAAACTAATCTTAAAGAAGGATGCCTTATAATTACACAGTTCACTAGGATTTATAAAAGTCTTGTTAAGAAGACGAGGCATAGCGACAGCAAACAGGCAGGATCGCTCGAAACACGAAACACCAATGCTCTAGATGATGACCAAGCGTCTGTTTCACATAGTGAGACCTTCATCCGCAATAGTGCTCGTAATTTCATTCGATCTATCGCTACCTTTTATTTTATTGTTCTAAAGCGAATTCAGTGATGGAACGAAGATATCGGCCCGAACACGATGATCTTAATAAGCTAATGTCTCCTCTAATTCAGGCTGCACCGCTTCGCGACAAGGCGTTTTTCTCCGGCTGTTTTCTTACTGATGAAATGATACAGTCAGAGTAAGGATGGGGTTAAGATGAACGTTTAGTCTCCACTCATTTCTGCGAACTAAATGTTGTCCTCAGAACTTCGAGAAGTTTTTGTCCCTGAAAACACAAAAGTTTCCGATAAAGCAAAGTGCTGCTGCTATAGAGGGCATTTTTCAAGTGTGCTGTATTGTGCAGTGAAGCTCGGCGAGAGCATAACAGTGCTTTACGACGGTTGCAGGGCATGCTTTCAATAGTCCCGCTTGTTAATAGAGTATTGACGACATATTTGTACATGCCAGAACGCAAGAATCTTTGGAAATGATAGGGTCTAATTTCTGCACTCATCCTTACGTTAATTGGTTCTTGTTTCACAAAGCTACAACACGTCACTGCAGTTTAAATTAACCTATTAAGGGACTACCTCGTGCATTTTCGTCCAGCAGTTGTCTGGTGATTGTAGATTATTGGAACCATTATACGAAAATAAATCCCTTGAATGGGTTAAGGCGAGAGACATCAGCAAATAAGAGCAACAGAAGCGGTATGAACCGTTGCAAAGCCACACATTAGGAAGCAGAGGAGGAGGAGGAGGAACAGTAGCATGGCACTCTGAAGTCAATACACACCAGCTCCGCTTGCACTCACCAACACTAACATGAGATCAGACACTGCAACAAGCAATTCTAATATGGAGCAAAGCAAAGGAACATCGCGTATATAAGTAAAGATTCCGCGACCTAATAAAGACAGGAAAGCATCGCGAAGGTTTAGCGTACAATAATTCACAACATAAATGCAAATATAAGGACATTCATATAATTCACGATTATGCAGCGACGTCTGAGAAAATCCTATTGCAAGGCTCCGCAGACGATAAACAGGGAGTGAAAAATTTGCTCATTCATTACGAACCATCTAGAGGGGGCATCTGCGGCCCTACCACAGGAGTAAATAAAAAAGCCGCAGACCTCCGGCCTTTTTTATTACTCTAGTTATGGGGCCGCAAGTGCTCGCCTATGCGACTTTGCATGATCTCCATGAAAGCTGTGGCTCAGGCGAATGCTATGGCAGTGAACACGTACACTGCGGTTTGCANCGGTGAATGGTAATAAATTTATACGCAAAATAAACGAAAATATATTACGTGAATAATTACATACGTTAATGTAAGATACGAAAATTGAGAAAAATGCATCCAACAGTGGTGCTGATATAGTACCATAAATGTATATGCACAAACCTAAGATATTATTTATGACAATAGTCTAACACGACTGATTTAACAAATTAGATTTAGACGAAGCTGACTAAGTTCAGATGGTTATTAATTGTACTTTTCTTGCTTCTTCTTGTAATAATTGACAATTGCATCAATTAATTGTTTGTTGCATTCAACCCTGTTGTTGTCTTCTTCAACAGTTGACAACAGTCCTTTAATGTGATAAGCAGCGTCCACGAAATTCTTCATTATTTCAGCACGTTTTTGTTGTTCTTCATTTTGTGGTTCGCTTTCACAATCTAACAAATGCAAGTCGTCAGCGCGTCTTCTAGTTGCATGAGTTCATCGTTAGTTAACTCCTCATCATGAGCTCCAAGCAACTCGGAAATATCTTCAATGGCTGTTTCTTTAAATCCTGCAACATGGAACAACTCCTTTGTCTCCTCATTACGTAATTCGATGCTGGTCATCATTGGCAGTAATTTCTGGCCAGATCTTTTTCCATGCTCTATTCATAGTGAAAGAAGCCACTTCTTTCCAAGCACAATCTATCACATCTATCCCATCTTTGATATTTTCTTACTTCCAATATGATAGTACATCTTCAATTTTTCTGATGCTGCGGAAACAAGATTCGTCGTAGTTTTTCAAAGGTAGTATGCCTTAAATGCAGCAATGGCTCCCTGGTCCATCGGTTGTAAAATAGGTGTCGTGTTGCGAGGCAAGAAAAGAACTTCAATATTGGGATTGAGCACGTCAAAATTGAGCGTTATCAACAATTAATAAAGCTTCATTTGCCAAATTATTTTCTTCATTAAACTTGGTAACAAAAGGAACAAAAGAATTTGTGAACCAGTCAGTAAATGTGTACTAAGTTATCCATGCTTTCTTGTTACTTCTACAAACAACTGCTAATTCACTTTTATTTATGTTCTTCAACGCTCTGGGATTTTCTGAACGATACACTGGCAGTGTAGGTAGCTTAGCAGCTCCGCTGGGGTCGCCACCAAGCAGCAGGGTCAAGCTATCTTTATGAGACTTTCTTTCGTGCAAATCTGGACGAAATGCTTGATGCTGTTTGTCTAATTGTTTTATTTTTCATTATTGTCCTCACTGTAGAATGAGCAAGGTTAAGCTGCTGGCTTGTTTCTACCATACCTTTGCCACCTTCAAGCATATCTAAAACTTTTTTTGTCATTTTGTTTCGTTTTCAGTCTTTTAGGAGACATGTTACAGGCAAATCAAGAGCACTGTAAGCTTTTCGGCGACTCTTATATAGCTGACAACACAAAATGCAAAATTTCAAAAAAGAACAAAATGCCGCAGGAGATTTTTTACATTTAGCAATCGCGTATCAGTAATTTTCTGTCACGTATCAACATTCGTGGGAAAAAATATTTTTCGTGTATCAGTGTAGCATCGTGTATCAACATCTCGCGCACGAGGGATATGGCCTGTATTTACAAAACTAATTTTAAATTGTCCCGCTAGTGAAAGACAAAAGCTGGAATAAATAATATATCCACAACGTGAGAACTCATTACGCTGTCACGAAAACGTAAGATATCTCTGGTACTAGAATGCGAATTTTCTGTCTATACTCGAGTACGTGATAAAAAATGCAAACCCAGCTTTGGTTTGCAACGAAGCCTTCTGCTAATTTCAAGGTTTGTTCGACCTAATTCACGTCATTCCGACGTGAACTGACCAACGGACTCTCCTGAAGCCCGGCACCCACATAGTTTTGGTTGTCGCTAGCAGCCGTGAGGCGACTCAACTAGTCCGTTTACGTAGCCTCTGCACGGCTTCAGCATGCGCAAAATTCAACTGCATACACTACATGCTGAAGTTAGGGTCACGACTTCACAGTCGGATCAGTTGAGTTGGCTCTAGGCTGCCAGCGGCAATGAAAATTGTTCCGTGGGCACCGGGCTTTAAGCACCTGCTGTTTCATATTCAGTGATTTCCAGGTTACGCACTATGAAAGGTCAAGAAAGAGTCAGGACAAAAGAAAAGTTTATATGAACTGCAAAACTTTACGAAACCTAGCTAGCTACACTACAAACTTTGAGCATCTGTTCCTGTATTGCAGGCTGGCAGTTCCCAACTTGCCAAGGTTTGCGTTCGAAATACTTTCTACTACACTGAGCTGCAGCATACTAGCATCAAATTTATTTCTAAAACTATTCGCATATGACCAAGCAAAGCACAGAAAAATAGAGTACATATATACTCTCCTCTGAAAGACGTTGCAATGCATAGGTATTAGGTACTTTATTCTTTCCAAGTCTCCGCGCCTGACACTAGGCGTGAAGAAATTATTTCCTAATGTCTAACGAACTAATCTTAAAAAAGGATGCCTTATAATTACACAGTTTTATTAAGAAGACGAGGCATAGCGACAATAACCAGGCAGGATCGCTTGAAACACGAAACACCAATGCTCTAGATGATGACCAAGCGTCTGTTTCACATAGTGAGACCTTCATCCGCAACAGTGCTCGTAATTTCATTCAATCTATCGCTACCTTTTATTTTATACTGTTCTAAAGCGAATTCAGTGATGGAACGAGCATATCGGCCCGAACACGATGTTCTTAATAAGCTAAAAAAAAATGTCTCCTCTAATTTAGGCTGCACCGCTTCGCTACAAGGCATTTTTCTTCGGCTGTTTTTTTTACTGATGAAATAATACAGTCAGAGTAAGGATAGGGTTAAGATGAACGTTTAGTCTCCACTCATTTCAGCGAACTAAATGTTGTCCTCAGAACTTCGAGAAGTTTTTGTCCCTGAAAACACAAAAGTTTCCGATAAAGCAAAGTGCTGCTGCTATAGAGGGCATTTTTCCAGTGTGCTGTATTGTGCAGTGAAGCTCGGCGAGAGCATAACAGTGCTTTACGACGGTTGCAGGGCTTTCAATAGTCCCGCTTGTTAATCGAGTATTGACGACATATTTGTACATGCCAGAACGCAAGAATCTTAAGAATCTTTGGAAATGATCGGGTCTAATTTCTGCACTCATCCTTACGTTAATTGGTTCTTGTTTCACTACACGTCACTGCAGTTTAAATTAACCTACCTCGTGCATTTCCGTCCAGCAGCTGTCTGGTGATTGTAGATTATTCGAACCATTATACGAAAATAAATCCCCTGAAGGGGTTAAGGCGAGAGACATCAGCAAATAAGAGTAACAGAAGCGGTATGAACCGTTGCATAGCCACACATTAGGAAGCAGAGGAGGAGGATGAACAATAGCATGGCACTCTGAAGTTAACACACACCAGCACCGCTTGCACTCACCAACACTAACATGAGATCAGACATTGCAACAAGCAATTCTAATATGGAGCAAAGCTAAGGAACATCGCGTATATAAGTAGGGATTCCGTACCCTAATAAAGACAGGAAAGCATCGCGAAGGTTTAGCGTACAATAATTCACAACATAAATGCAAATATAAAGAAATTCATAACATTCACGATTATGCAGCGACGTCTGAGAAAATCCTATTGCAAGGCTCCGCAGACGATAAACAGGGAGTGAAAAATTTGCTCATTCATTACGAACCATCTAGAGGGGGGATCTGCGGCCCTACCACAGGAGTAAATAAAAAAGCCGCAGACCTCCGGCTTTTTTTATTACTCTAGTTATGGGGCCGCAAGTGCTCGCCTATGCGACTTTGCATGATCTCCATGAAAGCTGTGGCTCAGGCGAATGCTATGGCAGTGAACACGTACACTGCGGTTTGCAAGTTTGCTT
>LQNS02000211.1:38209519-38222979 GCA_001587735.2 Parhyale hawaiensis
TATACAAGGCATAAGTGCGGCCACACTTGAAATTTGCTGTTCAATTCTGGTCGCCACATCTCAGTAAAGATATCGATAACATGGAAAGAGTCCAACGCAGAGCAATGAAATTGACACCCCAGCTGAGAAACAAGTCGTATGAACGTCGCCTTAAAGAACTGAGAACTGGGTCTGACAGATCTCTCGAGCAAAAACGACTCAGGGGGCCACTAAAAGAAACATTCAAGTACTTGAATGACTTCAACGACGTACCTATATAACGGGACTCTTTTAAATAGACCTGAGTGATCGCTTGCGAAACAACGGTCAAAAAACTCAAGCATAAAGCTCGAAGAACAACCTTAAGTCAGCTGTTCTTTGCCGATTTCATAGTCAGCATTTGGAATAGACTCCCTTCCGACATTGTTGGTGCGGAGTCGGTCAACTCGTTTAAAAATCGTATAGACATACATTGGGAGAGACATGCTCAACAGCTAAGAACCCTTTCTCCACAAGTCGCAAGCTCTTAACCGCCAAAGCTCCTCAGGCCATCTTAATCCGTCCTCTTGTCACTTCCGCTCCATCTACATCTTTAATCTCCGCATATCAGCGGTTATCGATCATTCTTGCGTGCATTTATGATCACCTCTTTGGCAGAGATTCTTCTGCCCCTTTTTTCTTTCTTTTTGTTCTGACTTCGTCCTTTTTTTCTCTTCTCGTTTCCCCCGTCCTCTATATCCTACTAACATAATGGCAATAGCTCATAGAGGGCCAGGGCGTAAGTTCCGGTGTCTCTTTGGGAATGGGCCTATTGGTTCGTCTACTGCCGCCTATCTAACCTAATCATTATACCAATCAACACTAGTGGATTGTCTCCCGTAATTGTATCGCATCAGAGCAAGAATTGCGCCAAAATGGCACAGAAGGTGCGCTGAGTGTAAATTCAGAATCTTGTCGAATGTGCGTCCCGTACAAATAAAGGCAGAACCTCCTGATGCCTACCATACCAACTACGGAGAATCGTAGCAAAGAGGACTGTTGAATTTCCTGCATTTACCCTTTCTCTCTTAGAAATAACACCACATGACGTGTAATATCAATGTATGGACATGGAATAAAGGGTTAACATTACATATATGAATCGCCAACTAAAAAAAGTTTATACATATAATGGAAGGGACCCAACAAACTGGGCAACTATCATCCATATAGTTCTGAAGTTCTGTTAAGGTGCTGTTATCTACAGCTTATGTCTAGTTCACTAATAGCCCGGTTGTCTAAACTTGCAATTAGTTAGTTCATAAAGGATTTCTGTTGTTCAATTGCAGCCGTTATTAGGGCACATCAAGGTGGTACACATGATCAGCCAGTAGCGTGCAGGAAACTAACTATTGTCCGGTAACGTTAGTTTGACATTAAATTGAACAGTTATAGGTCATAAGTCTCACTCTACTGTCGCAATCTCAAAATGCGTAAAAAATGCACGAAAACCACAAAAATATAGCGCCGAAGGGCAACGGATATCTATAGTACAATGAACCAGCAGCGTACTCCGACATTAATTCCCTAAAATAATGACGTACGATAATAACATACATTGCAAATAATAATAGAGCAGCACTACCACAACAAACCCGACAACAGCACGCAGTTTATCGCCCGATCAACGGGTGAGAAATCCTCGATATGTTCCCGCCAGCGCGACCTACAAGATATTTGAGATATTTTCCCTGTGGCGATCGCATCCGTCCGCCATAAGTCAACGGTTTATTGCATTGCGGAATTCGATCGATTCTCACCTACTTCCGTGACACGCGCGGGCGGCGCAGAAGCATGCGACAGATGTCGCTGAGTCACGTCACATACTACACATCATTTCACAACGGCAAGTGCGGATATGAGAACGCAATGTCAAGGTTTACGGCTGGCTCCGAGAGACCACAGGGTTGCGCCACACGCCGCATGGAGGTAGTGAAAGTGCTGGAGCTGCTGCATTGAAGGGGTCCAGCGCACGCAGTGCAAGCACTGTGCGGTACTGGCTGGGTTAGCGGCTCAAATGTTCTATATAGAGCGAAATAAGCCTCAACACCTACGTGTGTAGTCGGTAGGTAGCACGCAGAAATCTGGGATACGTGAGACCAATTCCCCGACTGGATGTGCAGAAGACTTTCGTTTAACCAACTGTACGTAAAAGACCAATATCATTGGCAAATAGGTACTACGAGCAGACTTGCGCTTGACTTGCACAAGGCAGACTTACGCTTCAGGACATGATTCAAATGGAATCAAGCCTCAAGTCTGGTCATACAGTACACACGCTCATGTTTGCTTGTACAAGTCAATTGCGCAAGCATACTGGTCAAGTTTACTTGAGCGTGTGTAGGGGCCTTAATTTACTACTAGATATAGATAGAAGTCTATTAGAGAAGTGCAGTGATACCCATATATATCAGTCGGAAATGCATAGTTTTTTTAGATGTATAAGTTCCTATTGTTTTTCTATGGGAGAAAATAATCACACTCGCACAGTGTAACGGAATTCCTCTTTTCATAGCTTTTTTTGAGGTTAGATTAGGTTTGGCTAGGTTAGGTTAGGTTGGGATAGGTTAGGTTGGGATAGGTTAGGTTGGGATAGGTTAGGTTGGGATAGGTTAGGTTGGGATAGGTTAGGTTGGGATAGGTTAGGTTGGGATAGGTTAGGATGGGATAGGTTAGGTTGGCTTATGTTGAGTTGGGTTAGGTCAGGTAGGTTTAGTTTTGCTCTTATGGGGTCACCAGCAAGCCTATAAAGACGATGGTTATTTTCTCCCATAGAAAAAACAATGGGAACTTCAGATTCATATAGCTACCTGAAAAACTATGCATTTCCTACTGATATATAGGGGTATCACTGCACTTCTCTAATGGACTACTATTGATATCTAGTAGTGAATTAGCTGGGGTCCATGGTGCTTTTTTGTAAAAATTTACCAGTCAAAATTATATAGACATTCTCAATTTGTAGACAAATACAGTGGAAATGCTGCGGACAATCCACAAGCAATCTTGGACCACCAGTTCGGATCCAGTGGTCAAGGAAATAAAACCTGACATTATACTAATACTATAGACCGGCCGGGGCTGAAATTAGGCCGAGGTCATCAGCAACGACTTCGCAGAGGCGAGGGTGGCAAAAATAAAGGGGATTGAGGCTTCAATCAGTAGGTATCTATAAGAACGGACCGGAACTGAAATTTTTAGTCGGAGCCGGGGTCACAAGAATGACTTGGCCGGGGACATTGTTAAACTGACCGATCTATAGGTACATCAAGGGAAAAAAGCAAACGATGTGCTAGAAATTCCCTCGACTTGCTAGTACAACGTCAAGGGAATTATATCAGTGACCTAAAGTTGCACTAGTGCATCGAGAGAATAGGCAGTTAAAACCCGAAGTTCCGTAGCGTGAATACGATAAGGAATTAATATTTTCACTGACCTGAAGTTACACTTGGCTACGGTGGGGAAGAGTCGCACCATGGGATCAATTCTGTCCTTGTCGTCCATCTCCATGAAGTTCACCACATCCGTGCCGTACTGGAAGAATGTGCCGCCCAGGAAGAAGTTCGTAAAGAAAAGGTTTCCGATGACGATTGCGAGGGCGAGGAATTCGCACAAGAAAAATCTGAAAGGAAGAAGTATATATTGCTAGGTTATTGCAATGGGTCAGAAGTCGAGCTCTGGCAACTCTTACTACTACCTATTCTCGTAATCAGGGCTACGCAACTTCTAAGAACATTGTGAGCTATTTCGGCATTGAGCGGTAATAAGTTGAACATATTACCCATTCGATTGGGTCTTGAAACTCGATCTAAGCCAAGCAGGCTTACTTGACTTGACCGGAAATGCCAACAAAAACTTTAGCTTCGTCACTGCGAATCGTGTTGTAGGCTAGGTGCTAGAGCAGCCCAATATAGGAGTCTTTTTGTCGCCACAGCGCGGATGATTCCCCCTGATCGCTCATGATTTGCGCGTTTTTGTGACCGCATTTTGACGTGATTCTGATATCAATCAACCGTGATCAGTGGTGAGAATTGATTGCAGCGTGATTTCCTCCCCAGGCTAATCATGCGTGATCAAAGAGTGATTCCAGCCGTTGGACAAGTAAAAAATTAAAAATCTGATTTAATGCCAGGTCGTGATGTTTTCTTATATTTAGATAGGGATAATTTGAATAATGTTATGATGATTGTTTGTAAACTTGACTTCCAGGATTGTAGTTTCCTTAGTTATTTGCCAGTGTATGTTCAAAATGCTTTAAATACTGCTTGTTCAGTTATGCATTGGCTTCAAAATAAATAAAGGCTCATAAGAAATCCTTTCCCTACCATTTCCCTTAAAAATACGATAAAAATATATTTTTCAAAAATTTACATGGCGTCTCTGGTTTGTTTACGAAATCGCTGACCGTTCTTGTGCTTTTCAGTGATCACGATGATCATGATCACGGTGCTTCTGATCAGGAGCGTGGCCAAAAAAAGACGCCTTATGTTGAGCATTCTGAAATTTCCGTTTTACGGCGTAAGACAAAGTAAAGTTCATGGAAGTCTCACACGTAACTGATTAGTATGAGTAATGGCTGCAACTTAAATCAACTGGCTGAAGCCAGAGCTCCTGTCAGAATATTCGAACAAGCCAAGCCTCTTATGCTTAATTTTACTGCCCAATCGAACGCGCCCGTACTAAGCTCGGTTGCAGCCGACTTTACCCCGTCAATCCCACACCAACAGAGTGAAAGCGGAAATCCTGATGATGCAAGCACGGAAACCTCATTTTATCTTCTTTAATCAGAGGAGCTTTTCTAACTTAAATGTCAAATTCAAACGTGACTAACTTCATTTTAAAAATTACCGCTATGTATTCAAACGTTAGAGTTGAGTTACTTCGATTATTCCACGCATTGCTTTGTCACGTAGTTTTTTTTAGCAGGATTGCTCATTTGCTATCAAAACAACAGGGATGTGTCGCAATCAGCATTTCTGGGTTACCGGTGCTACACCGGTAACCCAGCCAGTCGAAACTCGTCTTGCAATCATAGCTCAAATGACGACTGCGACACGGGTTACGGTGATGCAGGTCACCGAGCACAAAACGTCTACTTTGAATAAAAGGAGCACTAAATTCATTCAAATACGCAACAAATAAGCTCTTTACACCAGAATAAGTAAATCAGATCAGTTACTTGGGAGTTTTATTGACAAAATTTCAATTAAAACGAAATTTGAAACCAGTTGAGATTACACCGCTTGTCGCTAGATGGCGCTCTCACTATGTATCACTTTTCGGGTTACGGGAACCTTTTTTTCAGGTCGCGGTAGCCCGGATTTGGTGTGAATGCGACACCCCCCTGAACACACTCCGGAGACGCAGCCATCGCCTAGTTCCGAAACAAGTTGAAAGCGCCACGGATTGGCCGGCATAAATAAGCCCACGAGGCTTCACTTGTCTCAAACTTCAGACAGGGCCGCTGGCTTTGAATCATCAAACAGAGCTCAATCAGCATAATACGTTAACCCTTAAATGATTAGGTACCCTGGAGACCTAAACAAAACTCAACCTAGCTTTTTAAAATGGAGGTTTAGTTTCACAAACGTAATAGGGCTGCATCACGTGCGTGTAACACCTCTAATACGATTCAAAATGGTGAAACGCTCTTGCCTGAGGTCCGGAAAAGTTAAGCCTTGTGGGCTTCGCTCAATTCCACTTTGATGAGCCAATTTATGAGAACTGCAGACAGTCCTGCGCATCGCAGCGCATACAACCAAGTAGCTAACATCAGCACCAGGGTAGGTAGGCCTACTGTTCCGATACCTTCTAATTCCATCTTCAGCAAATGTCACCCACACGATACAGGTGGAAAGTAAGCATATTTTGGCAATGATTTACTGCTTTACCTTCTACTCCACAGCACATCTACATAATGTTTTAATACTTGACTACTCTGTTGCATAGATTTTCGCAATGCTTTACTACTTTACAGTAGCAAATCTTCGCAATGCTTTACTGCAAATAGCTGTCTGGAAAAGGAAATTCTTTACGAGAAAAAAGCAGTTTGGATTAGAGACACTGCTCAAAAAGTGAAGACAACATAATATTCGCAAACCCAATAATAGCTTGGGCTGAAAAGACCGTCCTTTTCGCGCACCGGTTTGTGAAATCCTAACATTCAGCACAGCTAGATCATCATCCCATATGATGCAGCTTAACGCGAAAAACATCAGTGCGTTATATTAGGGAAAAGGTGCACGGTAAACAACCATCAAGGCGGTGGGACTAAATTACAGGAAGCTATAACATAGTTAGGACGGAGTTCTCGGTCACGGCGAACAAGCGGTCAATGAACTGTGACGTGTGACTCCCGGGGACTAGCACCATTCAGGCGGATGGCGCACACATGGGGCGGTCGGTCAGACACAGTAATTTGCGACATTAGTGGGGTCACCCACCCTCGTTACGCTTAGTTCGAGGTCACACTATGCAATTGCACGCTCAACTTATGAACGTTCATGGCGTTCCACTTAGGTACTCTCGAGGGGTATCTTTGAATCGGGACAACATGCGAGCTGAAGGTCCATTCATGAGTTGAGCTTGCGATTGCACAGTGCGACTTCGGTATAAAATATAGGAGTCGTAGGAGAGTAGAACTGGCATTGGACTGTGGGGTAAGTTACAACAGTGACTAGAAGTGTCATTATAATCACGATTGCAGTTTTTAATTTTTATTAGAGGGCTCTTTTGTCGTATAGATATACAACGGGAGATATAAGCCCCGAAGCAAAACAGCTCTGCCTAAGACGAGGGTTATATGTCCCTCTGCCTGTAGTGCTGTGAAATCCTTTGAGAGGCAGGGAATGAACGAAGCTCGAAGCACCCCATGAAATATGCGTACTGAGGAACCCAATTGTACGCAGAACCGCGTTCCATCGCGCATGGAAACATCCAAGTCGGTACAGCTAACCATGATAAAAATGCGTACTTCTATATTACGAACCCGTGCCAACCAAAGGCATCATGGATTGGCACTGTGAGTTTGATATCAGCCATTCTCATTAAGGTAATACTTAAGTTTAATTACGTAAAAAAAACGTATGTTTTTTTTCTAGCCTAGTGTATTTTTCGATGCTGATTCCAAATCTGTAGTCCATTTTTTTCGGTCGCCCCTAGTTTTTGAGATATTTGATTTTGAAGTTCCCATTGTTAAAAACCTATTTAAAAGCTATTCCCTTACACTCTGCCATCGCCGGGTATTTTTCGCCATAGGAAAACAATGGGAACTTCAAAGTCAAATATCTCAAAAACTAGGGGCGACAAAAAAAAACGGACTTCAGATTTGGAATCACCATCGAAAAATACACAAATAGAAAAAAACATACGTTTTTTTGGACGTAATTAAACTTAAGTAAAACCCTCATTAAGGCTAGCATTATTGAACCCTTAATCGGGCTAATGAAAAACGCTTTAGTAGAAGCAGCACTATATGGAAATATTCACGTGTTATTGTCACTTTGAACGGTGGAGGGTTAACGTGTCCAGCGCTTCAATTTCACGCTTTGGATTTGCCATTTTGTGTTAATCAGAAACCCACTACTCTTGGAACGGTAGAAGCGCGATCTTTCGGAGCAAGACTGAGTTTCGAGCACTCATTCGTATTAAGCTTGGGATTTCGTGTAGAGTTCTAGGGGGCCTTGGTAGAGCAAGCAACGCTCATGGCCGAAGTCCGGATCAGTAGAAATTAATAACTTATTTTGACCTCAACGAACCAGTCGATAACGCAATTTTCTGTAAAGGTCACACAGTTTGTACTGTAGGCGTCTGTAATCACGTTCGTAATGCCGATGCCACACGCTAGTCAAAAGAACGAGTATCGTCATCTTTTCGTCCGAATGCGTTGATGTGCCCATTTAAATAGCACACACTTGCTGCAGAGAAATTTGAGTCATAAGTCCTTACAGATATAATGACTTAATGAGATGTCCGAAAGTTAACTAACGCTCTTGCGGAACAAACAGAACTGATGGTCAACATTTTTACACCTTTTCTTGGCAATATCAAAGCTATGTTTACCAGAGTTCAACATAGGCCTTAAGTTCGGACGAAAAGATGACGATAGTCGTTCTTTTGACTAGCGTAACAGTAGCGTGTGTTATTGCTATAACTGGCGCGGTCAAGAGAATGAGTTTCCTCAGCTAATCGTCCATTTTGTTGAGCTCTCGTAAATACAGCTTTGAGTTTTCCAAAAACAAAGTAAATTTTTTTTTAAATGTTAGCCGTCAACTGTCAAGTAGCTACAGTTTTTGCTCAGTCCTTGTCGTCAGTCAAGTTTCTGACATCTCTTCACACTTGAAGGGAAGTGCAACTAAAAAATCTTGCAAGTGTTTAGATACATGATCAGTTGAGAGATAACGATGGTCAGTTCAACGTTATATCCGTACCGCAGCACAGTTCAACTCGTGCAGTGTAATTACACTGCGGTATTCATGACGTTAAGCTATTGTTGAAGGAAGAGACGTTTTTGAAACGTAATCGAAGTCTCTGCGAAAGCTAAGGGTTGAATGTACCTTAATAAGGATATGTCATACCTCCAAGCCCAAAGCGTGTGCATGTTGAGATTCTTCAGCATGTAGGAGCTGAGGAGTCGGTGTTTCTTCTCGCGTTCGCTCTTCTCCAGGATGGGTTGATCCATTCCGCCGAGCACAACATTGAAGAGGCCGCCTTCTGCCTGCTTCCAAATGAAGCGTGGGATATAGAAAAGCATTGCTTGGAAGAAGAGTACCAGCGGCACCCACTGGTAGTATGCGTGATACACCACTTCATCCTCCTCTACTACTTGCAGTCCAAGCCCAGGGAATGCGACCCCTTCTCCTACGGGTTTATTGTAATGTTTCGGTACGCTAAAAGTAGCCATAATATAACAATATATATTCATTATATTGCCGGGGACAGATTTGGTGGTTAGGCAATCAATCGGCGCACCAAAGAATTCCTTGGCAGTAACGAGAGCGCTCGCTATAACGAATATAAGGAAAGTAGCCCTATAGTGCAGACTGAGGACGGCATTGTCAACAGATGGCTTGTGCTTCTTGAGCACTTTAGCTACCGCCAAATACTTCAACATTTTGATATGTTAGTGAGAAATTTGACTACTCTGTATCAATAAATATTATAAGGTCATTTTCTGACCCAGCAGACACATAGGAAACACCAATCTCAGAATGTCTTTCAGCACAAACGCACGTCACACAGGACACTGCACCCTACACGCTTTCAGAGGGTCAACTAACTGCCTGCCTGAGATTGAGGTTGGGAGGAGGAGCCTGCTGAAGGAGGAGGATAGAGAAGTAGAAATCTCGCGTACTATTGAAGCGGGGGTCATCGGTGACTAGAGGTAGGGGGGAGTTCAGAACTTCAGTGTGACTGAAGTGGTGGAGGAGTGAGGTTAAGCGTTACTACATGAAAATTATGTGAGACCTTCGAGAAATTTCGTCATTTGGTCATCTGGGATTGATTCTTACGTTTCACTGTAAGATAAGACAATCTTGAGCTATTTTCGTTCCGCGCGTAGAGAGAAGAAACTGAGAAAATGGTGCTAAAGTACCTTGCAGCGGGGCAGCTTCTGAAGAAGCAGAAGGCCCGCGTTGAAAATGTTATGTTCTACCTTCACTATCGGTATACGTTCATAATTTTCATAGTGAGCAGCGGCCTGATAACTGCTAAAGAATATTTTGGTTCGCCAATACAATGTTATGCCCTGAAGAGCCCTATTCCTCAAAATGTTCTCAACACATATTGCTTCTTCACTTCGACGTACTCTGTCACCAAGCATAACGAAACTGGGGTACGGGTTGTGTACCCCGGGGTGGGCCCTCATAGCGAGGGAGACGATATTGTATACCGATCTTACTACCAGTGGGTGCCCATAGTTTTATTTTTGCAAGCTTTATCCTTCTATTTCCCAAGATTTCTGTGGAGGAACTTCGAAGGAGGATTGTTTACGTCCATACTGCAAGGCATGGACAAGCGAAGTTTGGACGCCGGGGACAAGATCAAGAAGTACCAAGTGCTCATGAAGTATATGATGTCGCATATCAATATGCATAGGAACTGGGCAATAAGGTTAGTGGTTCAGTATAGTGCCGATATAACTCTGCATTACATAAATACAAAAATGTTTTCCACTATATTTTGAGCGTATATTTTTCGATTTGATGTATATAGAGCTCACTGAGCCGAGCATTCTTCATGTTGCTTGCAGAGTGCAAGACAATATATGGATGATTGATGGACTCTGCTTAGATAGACTGTTGTATGATTTCAGCTTTACATATACTGCCGTATTTGTTGTTTCCGTAGGTTGGTACGTACCTAAAAACATTAGCAGTGAAATATAATACCCTACTCCTGCCCTGGTATTGCAGATTACTCACCTAAGGTATTCGCGCCCATATTATCCAGCTGTTTTAGTAGCCGACCCTACTGCATATACCTATAACAATGTTAGTTTTTTATCGATATTTCATGCTGGAAAAAAACATTAGAGCTAGTTAACATGGTTTGTGTAACAAATGTAGTAAGGGGATCTACCGAATTAGCCAAAAACTTTCCCCTGCAATAATCGCTGTGGATGTTATGTTAAGCAAGCATGCGGTATTTATTTTTTTTTCTCTTTGAAACAAACTCATTTGAAAATTCTCCAGCTCACCTGTCTACATTTATTCTTCCAAAACTAAGTAGGCCTACATGTGCTTGGAATTAGTGCAGAAAATTTCTAGTCTAAGGCCTATAGGATGTTGGCCGTCAGAAGTCCACGGAACGGCCACATACATATTAAGTTCGTGTCGAGCTAGATTAGCAGAGTCCTGTTGTAATGAGACCTTCGGTGTCACCCCGTGTTACTTCGGCCTCCAATGCGACACTGATTGGGTAACACTGGGTGACCACGCCGGTAATCTTAAAGAAGTAGGGTTATGAGCTGAACACTTGCTTCGTATACAAATATTGTCTTTGATACTCAAAAATTATTGGTAGGTATATATTGCATGACCGTCAAATAGAGCTTGAATTTTAGCATATAAAGCACTTTTGCGTGTTTTCTAAACTTTTACCCTGAAATACAGCCAAAATTATGTTCCGCCAAAAATGTTTGAGCTCTCCGCATTCTCCGTAATACTTTTTGGGGGTGCCGAGATCTCCGCATAACGGTGATACAATAGCTAACACTGTGTGGGTAACGACGGCATCTCATTGCAACACGCCCCGGGTATTACCCTCACAGCGCTATTACTCAGTGTCACATCGTGTAGCGGTGAATGCGACGCTTGGTCTCAGCCCCCCCCCCCCACCCCACCCAACAGTATTGCGCAATCTGCGGAAAGCTCGTACAGTACCGTACTTGAACATTTCTGGCGGAACCTTAAGCCTTGTTCGCACTTGGGATAGCATTTAGTCAAGTGGCAAGTACAGTAGCTACTTGTTACATGACTACTTACTAAAACTCGTTCACACTATATTATACGTGAAGTGTGTACAGTGCATTAGTGGCTACTCCCTATTGAGGGGCTACTCCCTGCTGACTTACCTGAAAAATAGATCAGAATGAATTGAGAATTTAGTCTCGTAGAGTAGTAACTAACTAAACTACTGAACTTAAATCTTACTGTTCGGGACTCAACTACTTGCCACTAGACTAAATACTACCCCAAGTGCGGAAAAGGCTTTACAGTGGCTGTATTTTTGAACAATTAATTGAGAAAAATCAGAAAAAAATGGTTTAAATACTAGAATTCAACTAAAAGTAGGTTGTTATGGAACATTTTCTTCGTTTTTTGACCACAATATGTTTATGAATTTTCAATACCTACAGGTCAGGTCAGTACTTATAGTACTATTTACATGCGGAAGCGCTGGCCACTTTTTTTTTTCTTGGCATACAGATACGATGTCACTAGCTTTTCCCTCCATGTAATTGCCATTGCAACAACAGCAAAAAAAAGGCTTGAGCTTTGATATCTGTTAATATTATACAGTTTGGTAATCGGTCTCTCCGCCCCCTAGCCCCCAAGTATGATGAGACTATTCAAGGTTAACCCACGGGGCGGGACCAAGCTGCGGTGCACCATGGGTAATGAGGCTTGTGACGTCATAAAATTCAAGTACGGTAATACGCAGCTATTGTACATTGTTTCTCCATCATTGCATTTGGGCCTCCCAGAGTGTCCTACAGGTCCTACAATCTTTACAAATGCACAAAAATATGTATCAAAGCATCTACCGTACGAACGTTTTTTTTTTTTTTTTTAGCTTTCTGAAAGATAAAAGATTATAATACCGTTGCTTTAAATGCTGTTAAAAGAGCACATGAATTGAACCCGGCAAATGCCCGTATGTTTCAGAGGCACTTTTGGAGTGAAGTTTATCGTTTTTAAAGTGCAATCAATCAAATGGGTTTTATCGAGAGTAATATGGCATTCTGAAGATGAAATACCTATAACTGAAAACTTTCATGTTCTCGATTTTCTCTTGTCTTCTACCAATGACCTGCTATCCTCTATAATTTTGAACCGCTGCAAAAAAAAAAATGGTTCAGATGCGTATGATTAAATGCCGGGATAGAAGAATGTTTTACCAAGATTTGTTTTAAACACTAACCCCCGCTGTAACAAACTTTTCCAAAATTTGCTGCAAATGAAGGGTCAACTCTCTAGCTTGCTGTGTATTTATTAGTAGTGCTAGAAGCTTCGGGTCGACTGTATTTTGTAAAGAAAATGTTGCTCTATCTATTGGGCTTTTAATTTTTTTGATCGGCTCAATACTTCTCTCATAATTACAGAATAAAGTCCGCAAATTTTTAGCTCTACCGTCTCTAGGAGATTGCTGGTCATTCCTTTACTATTGAACTTTTACCAATTTTTTTTAGAGTTTCCTAATAGAAAAAATCCTCCTGAATTCAACGGTACCAACAGTTTTTCTCTACAACATATAATAAAAGTGTTATGACCAAAACAACCGTGAGAATCTCAACACGCCGATTTTGGAATCATCTCTACATGGTACCTATATGGTTTGCTGCATTGATTTTATACCGGTTTTTTAGTGCTTCCTAGTAGTGTATAATGTACTGAAATGCCTGTTTTTGAGGGTAACCTACCCTCGTGGCTTCCCTCGCGGCTCTCCTCGCGCGTGAGCTTCCGGTTTATAGCGGCCGATGCACTACCGGTTTAGCCGGGGTGCAAACCGGAAGTGGGCGGGGCCTGGGAAACCGGAAGGGGCGGCGCGATGACCCGGCGGTGCGAGGGGAACCTACTCTCAAAAACGGTGTAGTGAACTTTCCATCATCGGTTCACTACAGTTGAGCATCACAACAGCTGAAACCTCGTCCAGCGTTCACTACTGCTATCAGCTTTCATTTTTGAGACAAAGCCCAAAATTCCAACAGCTGGGTCAACAGG
>LQNS02000211.1:38224097-38236479 GCA_001587735.2 Parhyale hawaiensis
CTCCACACCGCGCCACTGGCATCCTCGTGATGGTGTCCTTAGCAACGAAGCTGCGCAACGTTCAGTTCCACACCGCCAGAAGACTTGGTACATGACAGCACGGCCATGAAGAGTGTACGACGATTGTTTATCTGTACCTTGCCTTTAACAACGACTGTATATTGTCACTAATATAATTAATAATTTGGCGCAAACTTTCATTCACCTTGTCGGTTCGCTCACACCCTGAGTGACTGCTTTCAAAAGAGCAGCATCACTACAACGGGTATTTAAGTGCATTATACACTACTCTTCCTAACGGAAAAAGTCCTCCCGAATCCAATGGTATCGCTGGTTTTTTCAATGAATAATAAGAGTTACGACAAAAAAAAAAAAAAAACACTGAACACGATCGTTTTCAAGCGTTCCAGTGGCGGTGTAATCTGGCCATTCTGGGCACGATAGTTTATACCTGTTCCAAGCGCAGCCTTGGAAAAAAAACTTTTTGGCACGATCGTTTCCACCTGTTCCAAGCACAGCATAGGCCACTTCTAACCTCACTCACTCAACCCCACTAACCCCTACCTCCTTTCATGGAGCTCTTCTCAACGGTAATTTGAATGTTTTTAGCGTGCGCGTCAAGGGTGGGTCCTATCGTTCCCACCAGCCAAGCGAGAGTTAAAGCATCAGAGAAACAAATTACTTCCCTTTTGGCAAAGTCATATGAAAGCAAAAGTCTATATGTTGTGCGCGCTTGGTGGATTTGCGCGAGCGATCGATCGCGCTGCGCGTTTGGTGGATCGCTCAAATTTTAAAGTGGAAAACAAAAAAAAACAGTTCTTGCCTCTCCTAACCTACCCGACATTAAACCCGAATATAGTCCAACTTACCCGAAATTACGGCATAATACCTACAACATCCACCAAACGCGCACATCATATACATTATACGCAGAAGTCATCCAAGTGCTCGGTAAAATTAGAAAAAAAAGCAATCAGCTAGGCTACTTAAATGCTGCGTGCGGTACAGCAGTATAAGTAAGTGTCAAGTCCGACTCGCGTTAAATAACTTACAAAAAAAATTACCTAACCGTATTTCCCACTTCTAAGCGGTCTTTCGGAACGATGTCGTTGAAACTGGCGATTGTTAAATCCATAATTTTGTCTAACGTTGCGGTAGTTTTTACAATTGGTAGCGGAGGATCTGTCAACGACGCGTACGCGACGGCACAGCTTATAGAGAAACATTTTACAGACACTCTCCGAAATAATGATAAAATTTTATCTTTCAGAAAACTAAAAAAGTTCGTAGATGCTTTGATACGTATGTATGTGCAATTATAAAGATTGTAGGATATATAGGACACTCTGGAGGCTCAAATGTAATGATGGAGAAAGAATGTAAAGTAGCTGCGTAGCTATTAGCAAACTTGAATTTGGTGACGTCACAAGCCTTACTACCCATGATGCACCGCAGCTAGGCCCCGCCCCGTCGTGGGTTGACCTTGTGTAGTCAAGGTTTCGCGACCCTGAACTTAAAAGCTCATCTCGTACCCCCAGGGAGTGCGACCACCCTCTGTTTGGAACTCTTGCTTTAGAATGCTTTAGAACGATTGATTTTGCTGTCACCTGTCTAGGAGTTCCAATGTCCTGCCGTATGCAACTTGGAAAGCATTGTCTAATTGCCTTTTGTTTATTAGATCGTACCATACAATATGAATACCTTCCTACCGGGAGAAATAAATGATTTATTATTGTTAGTCTCATCATCCTTGTCTAGCCCCTATTAGTTGACAGTGGAAAAATGTATAGTGTTTCTTCCCTTCTGAAATCGAAGTACTGAAGAGAGCTGAATTACCCGGGCCTTAGTGCAGCGCTTTCCAACTTTTTCTAAGCCTGGCATCCGTAGAAGACTTTTAAGATGTACTCGCACCCCCTACAATTTACAAAAAAGTATATGACTAACCCATTTTATGATAGAGAATGAAGTTTACGCAGAATTTGTGAACATATTTAAATGTCCAACCTTATTTTATCCAAGATCTTGCACCCACTCCAATATATTTCGTGAAACGGCTCCCATTTGCACAATTATGGCTCGATTCCTTTCGTTTAAGTGTCAGCTTCTTAGTTTTTGTATAATGTCGGTGCATGCACGGGTTTCATTTTGTCTATCTGATCTAAATTTCCTTTAGAAACGCTTTGCTCACTCCTGACAATGCACTATCTCCCCCTCTGTTAGGGCGGTTCCCAACCTTTTCATCCTGGCACACCTAAAAAACTTTCAATATGTTCTCGCACCCCATGAAAAAATAATAACTCACCTAATGACAGATGAAGAATGGAGTTTACACCAAAGTGGAGTACAAATTTACGGATCCTACTTTATTTTATGAAGTTTCGCACCCCCCTGGAAGGTTACCTCGGACCTTTCAGGGGTGCGAGCACACCCTGTTGGGAACCCCTGCTGTAGATCAAGTATCTATGTGTGTCATGAACTCAAGATGCGGTATCTTTCGGTTTCGTTAGTACCTACCTACCTACCTACCTACTCTACTAAGTCGGTAAAGTGTTGACTCCATGCGACACTCCCTCAGGAGGCAAAGGATGGACCTTAGGCCTGGGTCAGCTGGTTTCGTCCATTTTATATTGCTGGGAGTAGCGCCCTCGATCTAGTCAAATACGAATCCCAGCTAAGCCTTAAGGCGACGTCTGCTTTTCGTGCCCATTTTATCACTTCCTTCCATTTTCACACTCCTGCTGAAGATGCTTTTTGTTTCCTTCTTCATTCCTGACTTGCTATTCTGATGCGAGTTGATCTCGGGTGGGAACACCCTCTTCCGTGGGTTCCTCGTTTCTGTCGACGTACTAAGTGTTCTTAATTTCTTTCTCAATTTGGATCACAGTGTACGCCGTGTGTAGGAAGGCCTAAACCAGGAATACATGTACTTATAATAATGATAATAAAATCCTTCTAAGCTACAAAAAATTCATTGCGATAAAAAATTCGATAACTAACATCTTTGTAGCGTCAGATGTGCTAGATGATTGTGACTTAGGTGATCGGGCTGGCGATCATGTTCTATTTCATGATCACAACATACAGCTTTCTGTTGCCAGTGCCATTTGGCAGGCAGGCAGAACTCCCATAGAGCACGCAGGCATATAGTCTCAGTTTTAGGAGAATTCTCAGGTTCGAGACAAGTTCTACACTCGACAGCATAGGTGCTTCTTTCCCCGACATTCGTAAGCCATTTACTGAGGCTAACGCCAAATGAAATCGTCAAGGTCTACAGTTGAATAAACTACAGTTACGTTCACTGCACTCTTCTTGCTGGTCACTCAATATGGTGTCGGATGGTTGCTCAGTTGCTCAAAAACACTGTGTTAAATCAAGCATTTGAGTGAAATAATTCCGGCGTTAACCGTTTCTATATCATGCCGTAACATGTTTATTACACAGCAATGACATCATATATGGTACTGTAGTGTTATTCATGAACAAAAGGGTTAACCCTATTGGTACCAGGCTGTGTCATTTTGCAACAAATTTCTTCATCCAGTTGTATACCTGCAGGAAAATCCATTTTTGTATCGAGAGGTAGCTACCAGTACCACAGTCAGAAACAGATAGGGTTAACTGCTTGTCGGACAAATGGCCGTTAGGCGGTTACTTCCATAATATTATATCTACGGAGACGTTTTTCAGCATCCCAGTAAAGGGTTAGGCATGACATTTATGCCTTTCCTGCTAAACACGGCGAAATATATCGTTCCAGGTTCTTCGTATGCGAGCTGATGTGCCTCGTGGTGGTGGTGAGCAATATCTACTTGACGGACCATTTCCTTGGCGGCACCTTCCTCTCCTACGGCAGCGATGTCTTCAACCTGCCTGACGCCGACCCCAGCACGCGGCAGGATCCCATGGACAGCATCTTCCCCAGGGTCACAAAGTGCACCTTCAGGTAAGTGTGCAACACTTGTAGTACCTACGTTCTTCTTGCTATCTGTCTAGGTTTATATCAACACTAGTGGCCCGGGCCGTCATTATAACTGACGGTAGAAAATTAGCTCTTCAGAAATACCATCGCTGTCTCCTGTGCTCATTACTGTTCAGAAGGCTTCTTTAATGAAAATTCAGTATTCTGCATGGTAAGTGATATATCCCGTAGCAACTCGGAAAAATGAACATGTCCAGACATGATCATGCAGGCAGGTTCTGGTCCCTCGATCAGCTTGAGCGCCCAAGTGCGACCCCCGTACCCAAGATAGGTACAGTCGTCGGCGCCTGAATTTTCTCTCCCGTAGCAACTCACAACAATGAACATGTCCAGACACGATCATGCCGGCGAGCTCAGGTCCTTCACTTGGAGTGCCCAACTGCGACCCCCGTATCCAAGATACCGCCTCCTTCACCTGAATTACTTCCTATCTTATTCCCATAGAGCGTAACAGGAGAGATATAAATATAAGTATAAATAAATAAAAACACGACGTGAATTATTATATAGTACCGATGCTTGGTTTTAGACCTTCAATCCAGATAAAAAAAAGTTTAATATATGGAGGGAACACAGGCATATTTCACCGTAGCCTACTAGCCAGTGAATTTTCTGTTCTTCGCTTGCTGATCTCTTCCGTAACAGTCAAGGCTCCTCGCCATTCGTGCAGCCGATCAGCGAGTCAGTCTTGCCGTAAAGTTTAGCTTCCAATCTCCGTAGCCGTTGCTTTCTCCTTCTATTAAACTTTCTTGCTCCAGATCCTGCCAAATCGTTGACCGTACTCAGCGACTGGGAAACCCCTTGAAGAAATGTGAGGACGAGAGAACTACTCGAGTGAAACGTATAATTCTTATATGGTCACACTCAATTGTAGACTATCACGACCACGGCCGTTGGCTACGAGACTCATGTGCTGCGAAAAATTCCCACGCACAAACCTATTCGTTTTTCCTAAATCACCGATGCGCCAACTTTAACTATCAATACCTCATGACCAGAAACCAGTACCGGTAGGTGGGTAGTGGCCAGTGCGTTGGGCGATGAGACTCCCCTGAGCAGGCATTGCCCGATTAGGTATACTCGGGGCCCGTTGCAATGTCTTGGGAACTTACCAGATATTGACATAGCGGTACATGTCCTGACCACCGAGTACCGTAGGCTTTGTGTACATAGTGCCGGCGCTACACTAGACAATTGTACGCTCAACTGATGAACGGACATTTGGCGCACACGTCATCCCGATTACACAGTGAAAGACAGTAGCCAAGACAGCTCAGGAAAATACTCAAGTCGATATGGGAGCTTAACGTCCGCTCATTAACCGGGACACACTAAGCCGCCGCACAAGTTGACTGTGCGCTGGCTTAGTGTGCCCGGCCTAATTAGGGCCGAAACATACCAAAAGCAGTTCAGCGAGAAACTGGCAGGCTGGCAATTTTTGAGAAGCACGGAATGCATTGGAGCGCGCACACCGAACAGCGGCCTGCTCAACTGGAAACTGCCGCTGTTCGGTGTACGCGCTCCAATGCACAAAACTGCCATCCTGCCTGCCTGCCTGCCTGCCTGCCTGCCAGCCAGCCAGCCAGCCAGCGTCTCGCTGAACTGCTTTTGGTATGTTTCGGCCCTAAGGAGCATTGATCATCCGGATTCGGCCGATCCTGACGGCTGGGACGTCGAGATTGGCGAAATGGTCGTACAGGTGAGCCTTTTGCCGAATCGTCACCAGATGGCCTGTTTAGGTGATGTCACCACACCGTGACGAAACCTAACCATGCCAACAGCCTGCCATTGTCGGCCAGCAGCTTAGCATGCGACTCAACTTTGGTCGGCAAATTTTGGTCGTTTTTCTAGTGCCGTCGCCAAGAAAGTTAGCAGTGACAGTTCGCAGAGTTCGGCATACGGCCCGCCTAACACAGTCACGTCCTAAGCCTGACATAGTTTTTTCATTTTGAAATATTTCCTTTCTTTCTCTGCTGCCTCAGACATTATCATTATCTGACACAACGGCAATGGCTCATAGAGGGCAGGGGCGTCAGTTTCGGCTGCTCTTTGGGAATGGGCTTGTGGGTCCCTCTATTGCCTGCTATCTAATCCAATCATGAACAGACCGCGTGGGTGTACAGTAAATAGAGAGTCTCTGTGCGGGACGGCGAGGAGCAGCACAGCCCCGTCTCCATTGTATACTCGTGTGTGTTCCCATGACTTGCACGTCTAGGTGTAGGGAGTGTGGAAGGAAGAGAGGCGCTCTCCTCCTAATGCAGTCACTCGGCAGTGACAGCTAAGGTCTCGTCTGTTCCAGCACTGTTGGGATTCTCCAACTTTACGGTACCTTCTTTTTGCTGGTATTTTCGGTTTATCAGTTTCTGCTTATTAAAGGTTGTGTGCTGATTCTTAAAAAAAAAATTCAAAGGGCCAAAGAGCACATGAACCATATGGTCTGTCACCGTCTATGTCTCGGCGTTTGCTGAATTTCGCTAGAAGGTTTGGAACCTAAACCTTGAAATCCGCTCGAGCTATTGCTCCCCGAAACCAGTGGGCCTCTTTGCCTAAATATCTCCATGGACTTTGGCAAGGATATATGTAACCACCTCGCTCTGCTTACTGTAACGCAAATATATGCCTAATGCTTTGTAGTACAAACGCAGGCGCTCCGTGTGAATTGACTGTCGATCGAACACCTCAGGAGATTAGATAAGCAGGAGTGACAAGTGCGTCGAGGAATTATCACACGGTGCTTTCGCACTGCCGACGGTTTAGGCTCTTGTGCCTCTTTTGTGATTTAGCTTAGGCCTATAGCCTAGCTATATGGAGCTGATAGCGCCACAGCTGCAGACGTGCTACCCCCTGGTGCTGTGGAAATAGAGGACGGTCCTCCCAGGATATAAGAATAGTATTTGGTGGTCTAATTCCCCGGTCCTCCCTGAGTTTTGTGTCTGAAATATCAATTGCACATCCTCATAATTTTAATTCTAGTCATCGGCTTGACACTTGAACGATAAAGCAGTAGCTACTTTTAAAAGTTCTAGTCGCCAGCTCACCAAATTTAAAAAAAAAAAGTTTCTAAATTCATATTGTTATTGAATCCGTTCCAGTATCCAGTTCTGATACCAGTTTAGTAATTCTATAGCACATAACATGGAAACCGAGAATTACTTATCTTCATTGATGTCAAAAATAAAAACGAACATTTTAACAAGGATTTAAAACAATAGTCTATCTAGTTGCAAGAATGTAAACAATATACTGTATAGTGTATACCTACAGTATATTGTTATGAGATGGCGTGTCAGCATGTCATACTCTTACGAAGTTACTGTCAGCGCGTCGCCTCCAGGAGCTTGGTCTCGGTTCTCTGAATTAAAGACGGCTCAGTGAAGAATTAATAGAAATGCTCGCGTACCTGAGAGCTTCAACGACGTCTGACCGTGGGACTCTTCAGCAGAGATGATGATCGCCTTTAATATAATGGGCAAGGTCAATGTGAATTGCCAGATAAGGTCGGTAGTTTCTCCTATGCTCTACAGATACATTTGCATTAGATTTCCTTCGGTTGTTGGAGAACGATAGTCACGTTCAAAAATCATCCGGACAAATGCTGGGCGCAACACCCTCCGCAGCTTTGGATCTCTCTTCCGTAGCTCCTTCCGATGTAGGTAGCTATCCTCAACTGTCTTCCACAACCAATATTAGGTAACGTGTCAGTATTGCAAGTAATGCACTAAAACTAATATTTGCTTACTTGTTCTATTTGCAGCGGTTTTCCATTCGTCAAGAATTATTGCATACACTGAGGTGGTAGCAATAGCTCGAGCGAACCAAACCCTAAGCTTGGACTCTTCATTGAGAATGGATTTCTTGGCCGTCCATTGTCCAGTATCAAATAAAATATAAGCGAACATGCATCTTAATAAACTGAAAACGGCAATAATCGTCGTAGATTAAAACAAGATTTCACGCCGAGCGTCAACACGTTTTGCAAAACAGCCCAGGAAATGTCTAGGATTAGTAGGTACAGCACGTAGGGAGATTATGCCTCTTTTGTAAGTCTATAGTGCCTTCTATAATAGACCGTACTGTAATTGCAGTTAATGATCGTCGACATTGATTGATACAATGCAATGTTGATTTCCAGCTGACTTTTTCAAAGGTTATAGGAACCTCATTATATTACCATTTAATAGTTCCAATGGAACACTTGGTTAATTTTTGAATACCATGGTAGGCTAGGTACAGCACGTAGGGAGATTATGCCTCTTTTGTAAGTCTTTAGTGCCTTGACACTATTCCGGCGATAATTCATTTTGAATGCTGCATAGCAGGGTGAACGAGCAACCTGTATAAAAATGGGAACGATGGATTTTTTTCATAGAAATTAGGCGTACAGGGAGTCATGTCTGACCCTATCAACGTGGGACTGGCGTACGGACCTATAATAGGTAGTTCCATATCAAACTATGCTGTGTTTATTACCTAGTGCACGCATGGTTGGGGTTATATACTTAGTAGGAACGTGACCGTGTACACACGTGATAATATCGCTGTTCCATACCCTCGCTTGTTCACCCATTACTCTCTGGCATTGTGTGCTGTGACCGCACGATCGTGCGGCTAATGCAGTGCGACGCTAATGTTCCTATCGTGCCTGTGCCTGCGTCTTTTGCTTTTGTTACCAGCAGAAGTTATCCTGTCTGCGTTCCTTCGATGTTAAAATTATTGCCTTGTTGTGAAGGCAGCGCTGCTGAGCGCGGGGCTCCTCGACTGGTGTGAACCTGCGACTTTTCCGTTTCGGACTTTGGTTTTTGTCCCACGCGCGCTGATCTCGTGTGGAAATGCCCTCGTACGTGGGTTCTAATTTCAGTCTTATTTATTTCTCTGTTTGATCGTCGTTGTAGTGCGGACGAAGGCGCAAATTATTTAATATTATAATAAATACCTGTGAGTTGATCCAGAATGGAAACACCCTCGTGCTTTTGGGTTCCATTTTTCTGTCGACATACTATACGGAAGGAATTCGAACACCAAAACATTGGCGTTTTCGTGCTATTCAGTCGGGCACAGCAACGCATTTTGACGAGGAGCTGAGGAATTGACCATCGTGTGAACCTGGGGGCTGAAGCTCATACTGTATATACAAGTTTCGGCTTACTTGCGTTGTTTGTATAACATAACATTCAACATGCTGTGCAGTAGCTGGTGTTAAATTTCATGAATTAGGATTGTATTGCTAATTTTCTTAAATGTACATCATATTCATACCTTCATCTTGTCCAAGTAATACCAAATGTAGCTGTCGAAATTCTTTCGGAGCTCGTACCTCTACTCAAATCTGTTGTAATCTATAATTTATATTTTATCGCGGTTAGCGAGTAGGTATACTGTATTCCAAGGAGGTTTGATAAGAGCAAGGAACACCAACACATTTCGCTCGCAAGCCAACCGTTTTGTCTGGTGTAACCGATTTCTGGTGGCACGTTTTTTCACAAAAAAAAATAGATCTGCAATTGATTTTCAATGTGTGTTAAGTATGTAGCTACTATCTCTCTACATTATACTTGACAGAAGAAAAGTAATCAAGTATATATTCCCCCGATTGGCATACCAACTTTTCGTGTAGGTTACCTTAGCCATAAGCTAGGCTTTCGGGCCGTCTGTCTTTCGTGCCTACTTTGCTTCCTTCCAGATTTCATACTCCTACTTGCTCATGCTTTATTCTGTTCTTCCTCTTCTCTCGGACTTGCCGTTCCCATGCGCGGTGATCATGTGAGGGAACAGCTACGTGCATGGATTGCCCGTTGCTATCGACATACTATAGGTCCCTTGCTCTTTCCTCTGTGATATCGTTCTGCTCGGAAACGGAGGCTCAAACTTTCTGACTCTTAACTTTTCTCTTATGGCTGCTCTGTCCAGCCACAATGCTACAGCCGTCCCAGCCTTCCAGCCGTTTCTCGTACATGCAACTTGGTGTGCGTTGACTCTCGTCTGCACACGGGCACACGACAGTATATCTGTGTTTTTTGAAGTGTTATACTCAGAAAACTTTTTAAAAACTCCAATACAGCATTGCAATACGTATGTACGGCGAGTCAGACGGGCTGCGGCCCTATCGGAAAGGTTAGCATCGTCGTCCAGGCTCCTCGCTCCTCCTTTCTATATTAAGCTTCCTTGGTGTATTCCATATTACTCTATTACGCTGCATGGTACGCAGCACCGCAGCATTACTCCAATTAAGACGAGTAATGAGATGAGCACCAGTAGAGCACACGGCGGCCGCTGCTCGGCACCACAAAAACGCTCACAAGAAGCTGTCGAGCGACCGCCTCTCGCGACAGTTGCGCTCTGTCGCCACTCCCTGCGCCCCCCTTGTATGGGGAGCTTCTGAGTCGGGGCCAACCTGTTCCCAATATTCCTTAGCTAACAGTAAAAAAAAGTTGGGTTCTCTCAAACATTTTATTCTGCCGCCTTATAAACCCATAGGACCCGCGTACTTCATGAGCAACTTTGGAAACAATGTTCTTCGTATGAAACGCCGTTTTGCTTCGTCTCTCCATACAGGATTAATTAGCTTACACGAGAATTCCAAGCACTCCATCCATTCTCATACGCGCGTGAGAACACACGCACACACCTTTTTTACTTACGTATGCACTCGGTATATCTGAGTGCCCCTAATGACACTTAATTAGTTGCCTGCTCTCTTTTTTTATATCTCCTGGATAGTTGTCGAAGCTCCTTTTTTTGCGATGCGTTAGGAGACAGGAACTAAGCGACCATCGTTCGGATGTGTCGTTATGTACAATGATAGTTTCTCTTGCTAGCGGTCCAAACATATCATTGTAATATTTCCCCGACACTGGCAACTCTTTTTCTTTTACCGGGCCGTTGAAAAATATTTCTTCACGTTACCTGAAGTGTGATGCAGCCGAGAAGCAAAATGACAAAATCACAGCCTTGTGGTTAATATGAAGACGAAATTTGATGTATTCATTTCCTCAGTGGTCGTAGACTGGGCCATAGGGCTGGGTTAGTTCGGGTCGCCCAACCTATGTTACGGGAGTGGGACCTCCAAAGACACGATTTAGGGAACCTTATCATCACGTTATGCGTTAGTAATCTTTCCTCAATACCCACTGTGCTTCCTTCCAATTTCATACTCCCTGCAGGGGGAGCTTTGTTCTTATCTTGCTCTTCTTGCCCCACTTACTGTTCCAATACGTGGATCCAGAGTGAGAACACCCTCGTGGTTGGATTCCTCATGTCTGTCGACGTGCTACATGTCCTGTTTTTCTCTCTTTGGTCACCATTTTTTTTTTTTGGAGGGGGGTTTAATAGTGGGGCTGTTGAGCCCATAAGTAGCAGTACCGTATGGTGTTTAGAGGTTCTCGACTTTTCCTATGCCTATAGCCCCTCTAGAAAACTTCAGTTTGTTCTCGCACTCCCTGTAAAATTGGTAACTCACATGCAGATAGAAAATAAAAAAAAAAAATCATATGAGTTGATACTACACATTAATTTAGGTTAATTTTGAATGGGATGGAAATAAATTAAGATTTTGGCCATTTTCCACGCGTAAAAGGTTATCTCGCCGCCCCAGTGTATGGCCATACGGGCTCCTCTGAGGGGAGGGGTTCCGATAACAGCTGACGCTAGGGGGCCCTGTGGGTTACCTTGCTCATAACTAGGCCTTTGGGACGTTTTTCTTTCGGGTCTGTTATGCTTTTTTCCCATTTTCATACTCGATTCTGTTTTTCCTTTTCTTTCCTGGCATTCTGTTTCTGTGTGCGTGGGAACACTACCGTGCCTGGGCTCTACGTTTCTGTCAACGTACTTACGTACCTACTTGGTGAGATCACCTTTCTGGTGGAAACTGAGGCTACCCTAAATAACTATAAGAGCTGACGATATGGTGATGCCCCTATCGACTGCTAAAATATCTACACTTTTTTTTAAAGGATGTTGATGGCGAGTTGTCGAGAAACAACAAAAAAAAATCGGAAATTGCGCCGCGCTTGCTGGCAGAAAAGCTTAATGTCTGCTGGGACTTGTACCGGACGTGTCTTGACCTCGCTGAGATATGCAAATGTTGCGTAAGGGGGGGGGCGAGGACGTGTAGGGGTCAGACAGCTGTCGTTGACCCTCCAGGTACACCATTTCACCTCGGCCGTCTAGACGCCAGCGTATGGTGCCGCCTCTCCTATACCTGTTTTGCGCAGATAATTATCGGCTAGTAGACGCCGCGTGGTGTAGGTACGAACTACCCAGCGCTTTGTAAACGAAATTTCGCATCGGCCTAACTGAAGTAGATATAGCGACCTAGTATACTCAGAGACTTCAGTTTTTTCAGCAGTCTTAAAGCGGTAACACTATTTGAATATATAATAATCAACAGTCAGAAGTTCTTTAACG